>CM053763.1:59398733-59597483 GCA_028658305.1 Pachyuromys duprasi | reverse complement strand
CTCTGTAGTACAGCTTGAGGTCGGGGATGGAGATACCTCCAGATGATCTGTTGTTGTAGAGGATTGTTTTGGAGATTCTGGGTTTTTTGTTTCTCCATATGAAGTTGAGTATTTTTCTTTCAAGGTCTGTGAAGAATGGTGAAGGCATTTTGATGGGGATTGCACTCCCATGCAAATACACACACACACACACACACACTTTTTTAAAATCAAAAAACTTCAAATTTAGAAAGAGAGCTCCACATATTTATATATGTGTGTGTTTATAACTATGGTTGACTTAAATAACTGTAGTTAACACTGTAACTATGGTTACCGAGGAAACCTGAAGGAGGATGATCAGGAATGGTTGACTCCACTGACACTAGTGGATTTTCAAAAGAATGATTTTTAAATAATTCCTTTAAATAGTCCCTTGGACCAAAAGACAGATACAGAGCCTCCCGAAGTTGGGATTAGAAGTAATCTCTCTAATGTCTTAAAACCCAAAGGTGGTACTGTAAGGAATCCTACAAGGCAAAATGTCAGCTCTTCCCTTTGTAACTTTTAAACATACTTAGAGGCAAGAGCGAGTTCCTCAAAGCCCCAGCTGGTCAAAGCCTTTCACTGGGAGTGCACTTTGGCATCCAGAATGGTGTCTAACTGCAGCAGCTCAGAATGGTGAGTATCTTAGTTAGGGTTTCAACGCTGTGGAGAGATACCATGACCATAGCAACTGTTATAAAAGAAAGCATTTAATTGGGGTTTAGTCCATTGTCATCATGGTGGAAAGCATGGCCGAATGCAGGCAGACATGAGCTAAAGAGGTAGCTGATAGCCCCACATCTGGATCCTCAGGCAGCAGGAAGAGAGAGAGACACTAGGCCTGGCTTGAGCATCTGAAACTTCAAAGCCCAACCCCAGTGACACACCTCCTCCAGCAAGGCCACACCTACTCCAACAAGGCCACACCTCCTAATGGTGCCTCTCCCTGTGGGCCTTGGGGGCCATTTTTATTCACACCACCACAGTGAGGCAAGACACTGGGGTGACACTCACAGAATACAGCAGAAGGCCAGTTCAACACTGCTGAAGGCACAACATGGCCATCTTTCAAACTCTTTCTCATTGTCTTAGGCTCTCTAAATTCCCAATGCTAAGACTGGGCATGGTGGCACATACTTTTAATCCCAGCACTTGAGAGGCAGAGGCAGATAGGCGTCTGTAAGTTTAAGGTCAGCCAAGGAGACCCTGTCTCAGACTTTTAAAAAAGTTAGAAAAGAAAGGGAAGGAAGGAAGGAAAGGAGGAAGGAAGGAGGATTGCATTGCCATTTCTAGTACGTAACAAAAATGATAGCATTTCAATTAGAGGGGGTTGAGTTTTGTTTCACCTTTTTCTCTCTTTTATTTTTTCTTACCTCAGGTCAGGTGTTACGCCTCAGAGAATAAAATAGGAACCCTTGCTTACCACTGGGATAACATGAGTGACACCATCTCCACTGTCTATGACTATCCCCGTCAGTGTGCGTTCACCAACTTGCCGTGATGTCCAAGAGGCTGCCAGAGCCAGCACTGCCTGGAGAAAGACAATGAACAGCCACTGAAGAGAGACACAGCATCTAGAAAGATTGGTAGCCACTGCTCAGCTGGTCTCCCATTCTGCAGGGAAACTCTTACTTAGTAAGTCTGAGAAACTTCCTTTCCCTACCCCGAATCTCCCAAATTACAATTCTCACTTAGCCAACTGGCATACCAGTTTTCCTTTAAATGGAGTTGAGTTTTCAACAAAAATGTATAAAGTTTTACAAATAAAAACTAACGAAATGGAATTCCACTGCTAAATCACAAGATTTAACTTCTAATCTACTGATGTTCCAAGTGCAAACGGAAACTCTGGATGCTGGTACACATGGAGGTTTTGTTTATTTGTTTGTTTGTTTGTTTGGGAGTTTGTTGGAGGCTGGCATCAAATCTGGCATATAGCCAAGGATAGCCTTGAACTCCTGATCTCCCCGCCTCTAACTCCAGAGTACTAGGAATTCAGATGTGTACCACCATACCCAGTCTAAATCGTGCTTGGGATGAAAAGCAGGGTTCTGCGCCGGGCAGGTGAGCCACATCCACAGCCCACACGGGGCTCTTCTCTAACAGATCAGGAGGCCTCCCATCCAGAAGCTCTAGTCTGCTGGATGCAAGACAGCGGCTCTCAGCCAGCGGCAACTCTGCTTGGCACAGAATACTTGTCCGCTTCTGCCATTGCTCACAGCGAGAATTATAGGAGGAGCAAGGAGCGGCTGCCGCTGCACTCTCTGCAATGCGCAGGACACTGCACAGCAAGCACCTGTCCGGCCAAAACCGGGCCAAGCTGGAACACAGGAACTTAAACTTTTAAAAGGCACATGGGTAAAGCTGGCATACAGAACTTCTTAAGAACCATTAGCCCTTGTGGAGTTTGATGACACACACCCATTATCACACAAGAGGTTGGGACAGGAGGCTCATGCTGAGTTTGAGGTCAGGGAAGGCTATAGAGTAAGACTTTGCCTAAATCATCATCATCATCATCATCACCATACAGTGTTTCTGAGTACTTCCCTATTCTATATGATATATATATGTATATGTATGTATATGTATGTATATGTATGTATATGTATATATATATATGTATATACATATATGTACACATATATATACATGTATATACATATATATATATATATATATATATATATATATATCTTCAGAGAGAATAGAATCCATAGATTTCATCTGGGCGGTGGTGGCACATGCCTTTAATCCCAGCACTCACGAGGCAGAATGTATCTCTGTGAGTTCAGAGTGGTCTACAGAGTGAGTTCCAGGACAGCCAAAGCTACACAGAGAAACCTTGTCTCAAAAAAAAAAAAAACACAAAAAAAAAGGGAGAAAAAGAAAAATAATTAACAGATTTCTTTTGTGGGAATGGTTAGAGCCTTTACTGTGTTAACAGTACATAGCACCTCCAAAATGCATTTCCCTATGAAACTCTTTTTTTCTTAGGAAGAAATAATATTATGTGGGAAATTTTGGAGCAAGACATATCTCAGTTAATCTTCAAAACTTCAACCAACTCAAAATTCCAACAACCCAAAGTAAGTGTAAGATGCTAAATAAACAAAAACACACCTACATCTCTAACTTGCCATGCAAATAAAAACACACAGGACTATGCACAGGAACACTGTAGAGGCAGAGTTTGTATCCGTGGGCATTGTATAAAATAAATTACAGACTAGATTCTGGGTGCTCTGACTCAAACCTGAAGAGCCTGGTGATGGGTGCACACCAAAAGAGAGCACAGAGGAATGTCTAGCCCAGGCTCAAAGGGCTTAAGGTTACTTTACTGCTTCTTACACTGTCAGAATCACAAAGATAATCATTTTTTGGTTGTTGTTTTTTTTTTTTTTACCTGAACTGCAATGTAGAGTCCTGGTACATTAAATGATTCAAACATGATTTCTGCAAGGTATTCTCTGTTTTCTGGTGTGTTCAGTGGAGGTTCTGTCTGTAAGAAAACGTCAGATTTAGTGTTCCTGCAAATTTCATGTAACTACATCAGAACTATAAAAAGGCCGACCTAAAGGAGCGCTGCCCACAGTATTACAGAATTCCTTAGCTGCAAAGACAGGGTTTGCTGAAGGTGACTAGTTACAGGTATCTTACTGTGGGTCTTAAGAGCTTTGACAAGGCAGAGCGAAGACCTCTGTGGGGTTTCTGCTCTCAGGACTCACCCAAAGTTCAAAGTTCAACAAAGTTCAAAGTTCACAGAAAAGGGGGCAGCTTGCTCATCACCTACATTACACTTAACCACCCTGAAGCTGAGAACCACGTGCAGGATGCCAAAGGCAGCAGAATACAGCCAAGAGTGAGGACTCACGATGCTAGGCCCGGTGCCTAGACCAGAGACAGCTAAGCTCTCCCAAGAAGAGGCAGAGGGCAAGCTGCCTGCCTGAAGCAGCTCAAAGCTTCCTCCCACCTGGCCCTCACAGCAGCAGCGGCAGGCTCAGCCCACCACACTCCAAGATGGCTGCCATGTCCCCAGGCCACACTCACACATGCACTGGAAGCAAATGCTAACAGACACTATTGTAAAAATGCTAAAATAAGGAGCAAGAGAAAGGTGATCACAATACAAAAGGAGACAAAACCCACATCACAGAAGGAAAGCAGCCTAAGGTGCTCCAAATCTGAAACTCTGGGTATCCATACGTGACAGGTATCAGTCAACACACGGGTACACTGAAAACTGCATAAAATCACCCTTAGGCTATGAGTACAGATCTTTATGAAACATAAATACACTTAGCATTTAGACCTCAGTCCTAACTCCATGATCTCTTTATGTATATTCAAGTATTCCAAACTCCAAAGTCTGAAAGCTTCTGCTCGCTTGCATTTTGACTAAGAGAGAGTGGGTGTATACCTAGAATGACATAAAAACAAAGCAGAGGAAAATACTGAAAGAGATTCTCAACAAGACAAACCCCCTTTAAACAGTAACTATTATCAATTAGGATAAAAATCACCGGAAAAATTAAAACAAGGTGCTGTATTTTTCCAAAACAATAAAGGTTGATATCTTATATTTACATAAACTGCAAAACTAGATGAACATGTTTTAGACCTTTTCACAAAGAGTCGACATTACCCTTTATTATGGACTCAACTGTGACTGCCCTGAAATTCACACATTAAAACCCTAACCCACAAATTTCCCCTCTCCTTTTTTTCTTCCTCTCTTCTGTTCACTCCTATTGTCTGCCTCCCTCCCTTCCTCCCTCCTTCCTTACACACACATTAGCACTGAGAAGAGTCTAAGTAAAAACAAAGCAGGAAGATAGCATTGAAAGGCCAGAAAGAGGCTGTCACCAGGGCCCATCCCCAACAGTTCCGCTCTAGCCTTGAACCACAGTCTCTAGAACTGTAAAAACTGTTTGTCTTGTTTAAGCCACTTTGTCTATGGTGTTCTGTCAAGGCAGCAGAGCACACCACTAACACTTAAAAGAAGAAAACAGAGCCTCTCGCTTCCATATGGCTACTTTTAACTCTGAGACACAGTGGGCCACACTTAACAGTCACCATGGCAAAAAGGGCAGCCTAATAATTTGGTATCTGACCACAATGTCAATCCAAAATATCTTTAAGTGTATATAAACTTAGAAAGTTAATATTAATGCTGAGAAAGCCTTTTATATACTGCTTAGAGTGGGGTGAGTGTTATAGTGTACGCAACTACAACACTGCTCCTGACCCCAAAATTAAACCCTAATTATCTTTAAATGAAGAATGCTCAGACGAAGCCTCCTCACTGAGGACTAGCTTTCATAGTATCAGAAGGTGCTACACAAGCTGCCAAAGGAGGTTAGCAATTAACAGCTACCCAACTGTGCCATCTACAAACCACAACAATGACAAGCCCTGCAAGACAGTCCTAAACGGCGGTACTCAGACTCGGTAACCAACAGCTCTCTAATCAGACCTAAGGCCTTCTCAACAGCCTGGTACTGAACACCCAGACAACCTCCTGGGACTAGAGAGGTCATGGATCTTAGAGGAGAAACTACTAACACCACTTTCCTAGACCAGCATAACTCCCAACTGCATTCGAAATACATATTCTTATACCCATCAATCTCATCTGTGTCCATCCCATCTGTGCTGGCTGGTCCTATGTCAGCTTGACACACCAACTAGAGATATATGAAAGAAACAACCTTAGCTGAGATAATGCTTCCATACGACGTAGCTGTAAGGCACTTTCTTTATTAGCTACGGATGGCACCCCATTGTGGGTGGTGCCTTCCCTGGGCTGGTGGGCCTGGATCCGTAAGAAAGCAGGCTGAGTAAGCCTTGGAAAGCAAGCCAGTAAGCTGCACCTCTGCATCAGCTCCTGCCTCCAGGTTCCTGCCCTGTTTGCGTTCCTGTCCTGACTTCCTTCAATGATGAACAGTGCTGTGAAGTGTAAGCTGGATAAACTCTTACCTCCTCAACTTGCTTCCTGGTCGTGCTGTTTCGTCTCAGCAATAGAAACCCTGTCTCTCACCAGAGGCTTGTCCTTTGCAGGAGACAGAGACCATGACAGAAAACTACAACTGGTCAAAACACACACACAAAAAAATACCAGATCATGGGGTGCCCGACCACAACAAATACACCTGCAACCTAAGGCTCAGGAACCATCAAAGAAGAGGAGACAGAAAGATTATAAGATTCAGGCCAGGAAGGCCACTTTGGAGTTGCAAAACAAGCTCCTAGAGAGGACAAGGAAGTGTTTTCACCCATGACACTGAAACAATGTGGCTGCCTAAACAAAATGGACAACACCAACACACTTGCAGATGTAGAAGGGGAAATTTCATGAGGCTGCACTTCTGGACAATCAACTCACCCCTGCTGAGAGGGAGAAAAATTAGATTTTCCCCGTGTTGAGTCCCCCAACTGGCATACAATGCTGTGCGGTCAGCCCTAAAATCATGTACATACAAGCAGCACTAAATGGACTCAGCGGGTTATATTTATATATCTGTGTGTTTACATAGGTAGTAGTAGTAGTAATAATAATAGGGCTGGAGAGATGGCTCAGAGGTTAAGAGACTGGCTGCTCTTCCTAAAGGTCCTGAGTTCAATTCCCAGCAACCACATGGTGGCTCATAGCCATCTATAATGAGATCTGATGCCCTCTTCTGTCGTCCAGATGCACATACAGATAGAACATTGATTACATAATAAATAAATCTTTAAAATAGTAATAATAATAATAAAAGAAGTAATGAATTTGAGAGAAAGAATGAGGGGTACTTTAAAGGGCTGAAGCAAGAGAACACAAGAGGGGTAGGAGGGAGGAAAGGAATGGAGGGGAACAGGTAAATTGTAATCAAAAACTTTAAGAAAGGAATGCTCTGTACATAGACTGAAATGGTACATAGAGCCGTGTGCATGATGGCACACACCTTTTATCCCAGCGCTCAGGAGCAGACCCAGACAGATCTGTGAGTTTGAGGGCAACACGGTCTACATAGGGAGCTCCAAGCCAGCCAGAGCTACATACACGGTGAGACCATGTCTCACAACAGTAAGAACAACCAAGCAACCTGTGTACCTGAACCCACAAGGGTTATACTGTTTCTTAGAAAGCAGAAGCAGCAGGCAGTGTCTGAAAACAGGAACAAAACAAACAGGACCCAGCTGCTGGGTGTGCGATCCCACTCCAGCTGCCGTGATAATGACTATGGATGCTGGTGGTTCAGATGAGCAATGTCTCCCGTAGGCCCGTGCATGTGAACACGTGGACCCCGTAGGTGACGCCTTTTGGCTTATCGGAGATGGGGTCACCTGGGAATGGGCCCTGAGATTTCAGAGCCTCGTCCCACTTCCTGTTTCTCTCTGCTTCAAGGCTGTATGTAACCGGAGATGTGAGCTCTCAGCTTCCTGCAGCTGTCACCATGCCTGGAGCTTGCTGCCATGCCTCCCAGCCAGTGACAGACTCTTTGGAACCTTAGGACAAAATAAGCTCTCTTCCTTAAGTGGCCTTTGGTCACAGTGTTTTACCACAGCCATAGAAAAGTAACTAACATAGAAACTGAAAATAGAATGGAGCAAGGACCACCAAGATGGCTCAGTGCTTGAAGGTGCTCTCCACCAGGCCTGACAGCCTGGGTTTGATCCCCAGGGTCCACATGGAAGAAAGCGGGAACTGACTCCCACAAGCTGTCTTCTGACCACCGCATGGGCACACACACGGTACTCACACACACAAACACAAAACCTAACAAATACATAAACAAGAAAATGGAGTTCACTAGTGCATATAAAATATTTTAAAACATGGTTAAAAGACTAAGTGGAAATCCACTAAGTGTTAATAATCGCTGTGTTAATGTGATGGGATTGAGAAAGATACAGACACCACTTGCAAACATTCTGATCTTCCCTTCATCTCTACTGTAACAAGGGAGGATGCTTACACACTGCAGGCCAAGGGACACATAAGCCCCCTCACAGAGCGATGCAACCCCCTCAGCCACAGACCAAGAACTGACAGAAGTAAGCCCACCACAGAGCTGGAACAGACACTGCACAGCCACGGCGCTCCTGGCCCACTGGGTCCCTAATGTCTGACACTCGAGATGGACAGAACACCACAGAATGAAGCAGCTGTTAAGCTGCTGCCTTCTGAGCTGTGAGTTTCCTCCCTCTGACAGGTACTGTGAGCTGTACTTATGAGCACTGCATACTCATTACTGATTAGTTGTTGACTGCTACTGGAAATGGCAAAGGCCCCAACAAAAAGCATATCCTTGTGGGCAAAGATGACGGAGAAGCTAAGCTCTGGCCAAGGAGGTACAAAAGCTGATACCAAATAGTAGACTCTTTTTGCCCTTACCCCTCCCTCCTCCTTCAGAATAAGGAAATGCCTGAAGCTACAGTAACCAACCAACCTTCCTTACCAGGGAAGCCAACCATCAAACACACTAGAGAAGAGAAATCCCTTGTGACACCAGATAAGTTGCCATGCCCAGCACCAAATGCCTGCCACAAGCTGATTTTATTAAAATTACAATCCCCAACCGGTTTGAACTACTCTTCTTAGACTCCTATCACTGGCTACCAATCACAATTCACCAGCTTTGAAAAATTAAACTCTCTACTTCTACTTCAGGCAATATTTGTTATGTAGTCAGATTCTCTTGGCTCCAGAATCAAAGTCGGTATTCCTAAGGCTATGTCCTCATAACCTATTTCCTCCTCGGCCTTCCACTTCTTCTGTGTCCATCACCAAAGGTACAGGAAGTGTTCCTTTGGAAGACACACTTAACTAAAACATTCCCAAACCATTACACAAGATCAAAGTTTTCTTATTGTCTTAATAGTGAAGCATATGATTGGAACATCATATAAAAGCAAATTACATGGGCATTGTAATTATAGCAACAATGAAAGCATCAACTGGTACTGATATAAGATGAATAATTAATAAATAACCTATATTTCTCCATGAGTTAGAAAACTGAATGCACGTCTGTAGAATTAGTTCTACCTGCAAATCCCTCCATCACGGCAGTAAAGAAATGTTTGTAATTACTGGAATACGTGTGCACATGAGCACAAGCACACAAGTGTCACACCCCCCAGTGCAGGTCAGAGGATAACTCTTGGGAGAATCATCGCTCCCCTCTCACTGTGGGTTCTGGGGACCAAACTCAGGTCCTCAAGCTTGCACAGAATGCACGTTTACCTACCGAGCCACCTCAACTTTAAAATATAAACACGCAACGAAGAGAGAGCAGGTGAGGTGGTGATGGCATACTAGAAGCTTGAAGGCGGTGGACCAGCACAGCCCGAGTAAACCCATACAGCCCATCTGTGTGCTGGTTAGCGGCCACTGAACTGGGTGAGGGCTTGCCTAAACCACCATTAATGTACTGGCTACTTTTATGTCAACTTGACACAAGCTAGGATTACCTGAAAGGAGGGGACCGCAATTTAAGAAATGACTCTATGGACTCCAACTGTAGTGTGTTTTCTTAATTAATGATAGATGGGGAGGGACCTTCCTCTTGTGGTTCTGGGTTTTATAAGAAAGTAGGCTGATGGACCAGCCACCTTCTGTAACCAGCAAGGCCTCAAGTGGAGGGATTGGGACACCAACCTGTTGTAAAATTTTTGGTTTCTGATGTATAAACATGTTTTTGTTTTAATCCCAGGTGTGGGATGTGGGACTGATTCAGATGGTCCACAGCAGCCAACTATTTGCCTCATGCAGGCCCTGAGACAGGTTCTTTGCCAGCTCCAGATAGTTTAATTCTGAGGACTCTGAGAGGGAATGAATGCCAGAGCAGAGAGAGAAAGGGGGCTCCAAAAAAGAAGGCGGCTGCTGGTGCTTCCCCCTCTGCTGCCTGGATGCTGTTGATGCAGTTGGAAGAAAAGAAGTTGGAAATATCTTGAAATGAAGATTGGACTTGCCCTAAGGACCCTAACCAGCAGGAAGTAGCCTACAATAACTACACCCCTCTCCCCACTAACATTCCTTCTCTCCTACCTGGTGTTAGAGTGTTGGAGGGGATTGGAATGAAGAAGGGAGGAAGAGGAATAAGAAACCAAAATAAAATAGTGTAAAAAGTAATCCTTACACCAACCCAGCCACAAAACCTTCCACCTAAAGTTTGTCCTGCCTGCAGATTATGTTCTGGGACTGGAGCCTAGCAGAATCATCATCAAAGAGACCAGAGATACTTCATCCAACAACTGATGGGAGCAGATGCAGAGTTGCACAGCCAAACATCAGGTGACGCTCAGAAGTTCTTCGAATAAGAGGGAGAAAGAATTAAAAGAACCAGAGGGGTCATGGACACACCAGGAGCACACAGCCCACAGAATCAACTAACAGGGACAGGGACTCATGGTGGCTCACAGAGATCAGGGAGCCTGTAGGGGTCTGACCTAGGTCCTTAGCATATATTATTAGTGTTCTTGTGGAAATCCTGACAGTGGCAGGGGCATGACGGGGAAGGAGGGAGATTGTCACTGACTCTTTTGCCTACTTGTGGGATCTTTTTTCCCCTACTGGATTGCCTCTTCCATCCTTCATGCAATGGTATGAGCTTGGTTTTACTGTAGCTTGTTATACCATGTTTGGTTGATGTCCCTAGGAGGCCTGCTCTTTTCTGAGGAGAGGTGAGGGAGGTTGGATCTGGGCGAGTGGGGGAAGAGACTGGGAAAAGGGGAGAGAGGGAAGGGAGGGGAAACTGCGGTCAGGGTGTAATAAGAAAAAAGAATTTAAAAAAACCCAAAAAGAGAAAAGAGAGCAGGCTGAGAATGCCATGATGAGCAAGCCAATAAATAAGAAACAACCCTCCATGGCTTCTATAACAGCTCTGCCTCCAGGTTCCTGCCTGTGTGAGTTCCTGTCCTGACTTCCTTCAATGACGAACAGTCCTGTGGAAGTGTAAGCTGAATAAACCCTTTCCTCCTCAACTTGCTTTTTAGTCATGGTGTTTCAGCAATAGAAACCCTAAAACATTAACAATCCAAGGAATTCCAGAGCATGGCATAGATGTATGAAACATCCATTTCTCTGTTTGCTAACCAAAAATCTAATAGAAGAGAAGGAGGAAGAGGAAGAGGAGAAGGAAGGGGAAGTAGAAGCAGAAGCAGTAGCAGTAGCAGCAGGTGTGTGTAGTGGCACCTGCCTATAATCCCAGCACTGGGAACATGGAGAGAAGTGGATCCCTTGAACTTGATGGCCAAGCCTGGGCTACTTGGTAAGTTTCAGAACAGTGAAAGAATCAATCTCTCTCTTTTTCCATCCCTCCCTCTTCCTCCCTTCCTCCCTCCATCTGTTTTTCTTAGACACACACACACATACACAAACAGGTGGATAACAGCTGAAATGCAATACCCACTGCTGCACAGGAGTATGCACACACAGGCAATGCCTGTCATACTGGCCTCTGCACTCTCAGAATCACCATCCCAGTCCCAGCTCCACCTCCCACACCACACCATGGCCACACATCACCCTTCCTCACCCTCCTCCATAGTCACACTAGTCACCACTCTTTAAGGTCACCATGGCATCTCACTGCTGCTGGTGTTGCTTGCTCTTGTGTGAGTTGAATTCATAGAGTCTGAATGAGCCCTTCTCAAGTTCCAACTAGATTTCCACTCCACATCACTGTGACCAGGCCAGTCGCACATGACTGTGGTTCCAGCTGCTTCTGAGGCTAAGGTAGGAGGATCACAATTTTGAGGCCTGACAGGGTTTCATAGGGAGTTCAAGCCCAACCTCAGCAACTTTAGACTCTGTTTCAAAATGAGAAAAAAGCAGGGCATGTGGACACTAGGACACACTGAGGCCATGGGACGCTTGCTGTGCAAGCCTCAGGGCCTGAGGTTCAATTCCTGGAACACCACCACCATCGAAACTCTTTAAAGCACCATTCGGGCAAGTGTGGTGGCTTGTGGCTCACACGCCTTATGGCAACACCAGGAGAGTGAGGCGGAGGACTGCCATGAGTCCAGGCCAGTCTGGGGTACAGGGTATCTCAAAAGACATAGTTGTGTGTTGAGGTCTGGGCAGTTCAGTGTTTGGATGGGCACAGGATTCCCATCTACCACCAGCTTGGATCCCAAGGCCAGTGTGAGTGTCTAAACCATCTAGAAAACATGGCATCAGCAGCTTGTTCTCACTCTGTACTATGTACAACAGTCATAGAGATAGGTCCTAAGAGCTGGTAATATGAGTCACTTCGGGCTTGCACACGCAAAGTCTTAAGCACACTAAACCCAAAAATCCTCACCTAAGACAGCAGTGAGATGTCTCCACTCCCTTCTACATCTGCTCCCTTCCCCTCAATTCCAGCAACTGATGGCGAAGAACAGCGGCCTGCGGCTGGTGATAGCTCCCTGGTGAAGTGGTTGCCATGCCTGTCCTGAGATCAGACCCCCAGCACTCACATGAGAGGTCCAGGGATGTGAGAGGCAAGACACAGCATCCACGCCACTTGCTGGTCAGCCATGTAGCCAGAGTGGAAAGCAGGATCACTGGGAGAGCCTGTCTCAAAACTAAAGGTGAGTGCCAGCAAGATGGCTGGCACTTCACAAAGAGTAACACCCTGACTTAGGGTCTACACGGTTAAAAAAAAGACAGAACTGACTCTCATAAGCTGTTCTGTGACCTACACAGACATACCTCCACACCACCACACAAAATACCTAAGTGTAAGATTTCACTATGAAAATGAGGTAGAAGGGCTAGAAAGTTATCTCAGCAGTTAAGATCTCACAGAGGACGTATGTCTGTTTCCCAGCACACTAGTCTGGCAGCTCACAATGCCTGTAACTCTAGCTCCAGGGGATTCAAGTCCCTCTTCTGGCCTCTGTGGGCACCCATACATATATTATACACACACATACACACACATATGTATACACACCTACATACAAAAACACAGACCTGAAAGAAATAGGAAATTACCTCAACCATACTGTGGCAACAAACTAACTTACAGAAATCAAAGTGCAGTGTGTGTAACACAGTATTTTTTTATATTTTAATAATAAAGTTGAATATTTTAAAATTCACCATAGGTGCCCATTTTTAGCAAATGGGCTTTTCTAAAACACTGCCTCCTATTTCTTCCTGGCAAATGATGATTTTTCATACATACATACATATATATATATATGTATGAAAAATATATATATTATATATATTATATATATATATTATATATATATATGTGTGTGTGTGTGTGTGTGTGTGTCGGCTAAACCGGGAAAGGGCGTGTGTGTGAGAAAGAGGGAAGAGAGAGGGAGGGGGATCAAGAAGACAGAGGAGAAGGAAAATAGAGACCAAGAGACAGAGAAAATCTGGGTGACTTTCTGTTTTAGGGGTTGGAGGGTTTAGTTGTTGCTGCTGTTGTCGTTTTGTTTCCAGGAAGCATGTCCCTGCACTTCCTCCACAGGCCTTAGATTAGATGCCCACTAGGCAGAGGCAGAGGAGAGGTCCTGGCACAGTAAGCTGAAGCAGGCAGAAGGAAGCAGCTGGGCGCAGTGCCTGGCCCTAAAATCTATCCAACAGGTAGTTGGTGATAAGCTAGAGCAGGAAAAATGCCAGCCCTGGCAGGTGGAATCTCAGGCGTGTTTTGGCCACACAGACAGAATAACTCACAGGCTGTCAGTTTCCTGGCTTCGTTTATTTAATACAACCACTGTGCGTGTTCGGGAGAGGGAATACTGAGGCCTGTAAAACACAGAAGCCACACTTAACATTCTGAATTCAAAAATACACCTGAGGGAGGGGTCAGAGCACCTTCAAAGATTTTCCTTGATAGACAGTAAATATATAGACACCATAGCTATTAGCCTTGTAGTTACCACCTTCCAAACCAGACTAGTCTAAAGAGCATATGCAGTAACATCAGAAAGAATCACAATCAGATACGGAACCATTTGACAATATGCTTGATAGAAAAACCCAAAGCTAATTCATGTAAGTTTTAATATGCATCTTGTGTTGTATAGAGTTGCTATTTATGAAGCAAGCATTTTATACATTAGACTACTTTTAATGTGAAAAGAATATTCCACAGAAGGAAACATTCTGCTAAATAGAACAATTATATCTCATACATCCCAGGAGGTATTTCTTCTTCTCATTTCTCTACGCTGTTTTGTTTGACATGATACTTAATACCATATCAAAGCCCTAAGTCAGCTCAGTTTCCTTTTACAATAAGATCTAAACACTGAGAAACTGATCTCTTGGCTGAGGTTTCTCTGCTATAACAGAGTAATAGTCACAGTGTCCAGTTACTTCTCAAGGATACGGGAGGACACCACGACTTCCCAACCAAGCCTCCTTCTCTGGACACTGTGCTTGAGATTACAGCTCTTACCCTCCTCCAAGTCTGAGAGATCCACGGACAGCTCAGGCACATGGGGCAAAGCCACTGGGGAGGTTCCTAAGAATGGCTTCTAAGTTACAGGAAATCCTTCCCCTCTACTACTGACAGAAATACATGAAGACTCTGAAGAGGTGGCACAGAAAGTTGTATAGCCATCCTGGGACACCAGAGAGCCAACAGAAGATGTCATACTAAAAGACGCGTCCACCTCCAAGCTTCTGAAGCAAGCAGCCCAGGGCAGCTAGGCTCTGGCCTTCCTGCTCTGCAGGGTGGGAAGCCTTTTAGGTTCTGGATACTTTTATTGATCCTTCTGATATTTGCCCCAAAGCAGACTGATTCGTGCCAAAGCTTTTAGAAGGACTCTGTGTGTAAAAATCTAAGTAATTTGGAATTCACACTACTCACCATTAAAAAATAGTGGTCTTCAGGTTCAGCGCGAAGGTACTTAAAGACCACTTGTTCCATGAACCTTTCCATAAGATCCCAGTCTTCAACGATGCCATGACGTATGGGCCACTGCAGCAAAAGGATACAAGCAACAGCTTCACCACACAAGTACAGGGGAGGCTGAGTGGCCCGACAGGATAAACGCTTCCCGGTGGGGAGCTCACGGTGACTCACATATGAAAACATACTTTAACGGAAAACTAGTTCTGTACTGTGCATCACCTCCAAGTACACAGGGCTACCTGGACGGCAGCAGGCAGACAGGACTCATCTGCCATGCAACTCCCTCTGGTCCTTATGTTTTTACAGAAGAAAGACTTGCTTTGCTGGTGAAGAGGTGGAGAGACAGGAACTGTTTGCACACTGCTGGTGGAACTGAGTCAACTATCATATAGGTCAGTGTGAAGGGTCCTAAAAAGAACTGAAAACAGAACTTCTGCATAGCCCAGGAAGACCACACACAGGTATAAACCTGAAGGACTCCAAGTCAATAAATCATGGAGATATATGCACAACCATGGTGACTGCTGTGTGTTCACAGTAGCTAAGAAATAGAACCAGGCTAGATGCCTACCAACAGATGAATGCATTCTTTTTAAATGTAGTATATATATTTTTAATGTATACAGACACACATATACACAATGGAAATGTATTTAGCCATTAAAAACTGATATCATGACAACTGCAGGAAAAATAGATGCAAATGGAGATTATTAGGGTAAATAAAATAAGCCAGAGTCAGAAAGAAAAATACTGCATATTTTCTCTCACATCTGGAACCTAGATTTAAATCAGTCACTCTCTTTATCTCTCTTTCTTTTTCTGTATGTGCATGTGTGTGTGTTGAATGAAAGCAAAAAGGATACCATGAGTGGGGAGGAAGCGATCTTAAGGGGAAAAGGAGAAAAGAGAACAATGGAATACATATGTCACGAGGGCAGAAAGGAGGACTCTTTGGAGGAAGCAGGGGAATCAGCAAGGGTGAGCAGGTAGGTGAGAAAGGTCATGAGGTCATCAGAGGAAGTGGAGGTGAATAAGAACAAAGTAAAACGACATGTATGTGTGAAAATGTCATACTACAATCCATCACTTTGTATGAATTTAAATTATTTTTAAAAGAATTACTTGCTTTAATATTAGTGTTTCCTCTACATTACTCAGTCTGCAAGTTTCCAGATCTGACAGGTGAATTAGTCAACCTGCAACTTCCTGAAGGGCAGATCTTGCTCACACTGCTGACAACTGTGCGACTCAGGGCTTTGTTAACCCACTTGATTCTCCACTCAAAAATCCACTTCTTCAAAAAACAACCCCCTCTGTTCAACTAACACCTCCATCCAAGCATAAGAATGAAGTCACATTCCACAACTCACAGGCACAATTTCCAGACAACCTATCATTTTCCTCAGTCACTCTAGGCTCTCTCCTTGGCTTGGCACTTACACAAGCACACTGCTGCCCAACTTTACCTTGGTAGCATAGGTAGGGTTATCAATGGCTTCATCCCCTATGAAAAAGTCAAGGTCATCAACGCCTCTCAATACCCTCCTCTGGGCTTGATCAACTACCTTTGCAGATTCTCTGATGGCGATACCTGAAGGGAAAAAAAAAAAAATGTTTCTTTCACTCTCCTTGTGTTATCCAAGTTGCCAGGAACAGTTAACAGGATCTGTATGTTTGTACAAGTCAACAGTGACTGCTAAGGTTATACCTGGGGTGGGGATGCCCACAGGAGACATGTTGAGCACACGAGATAACAGACAAACAACTCTTCTCCAGCAGCATCTCAGTGTAACGCAAGGAAACTGCTTTTAACGCTGCCCAGAAGCAATGGCATTACTCGGCCTCACCTGGAGAAAGCCCTTAGGAAGTCAGCTGATGCTGTGGACTACACCCACATGTCAACTGCAAAATACAGCATGGGGGAGCAAGCGACATAGAAGAGGAAGGGAAGTGGAGAAATAAGGTATCTATGCTCTCAAGTCATTTTAATAAAGTTACATCAAATAGTTTTTAGATATATGGTCAAATTATAGAGGCGGGGATTATAGCTTCCAATTAAAGTGAAAAACTGCAAGGTTGTGGACCGGCATCTGTTGCAAAAAGAGAAATACAATATTCAAACAACCATATCACAGAAGATCTTAACAGTACATATTTACAACTTTACTTAAAAAATAAATAATCATATAAACTTCACTCAGAATTTAACATCCAATAAACTTTGAAACACTTAACAAAGATTCCATTCACACTGACACTCCTAATGCCTGGTTACTATTGGGGCTCCCTGCAACTCCCCTTCCTCATTAGGCCTCTGTGGAATGACATCCCTTCCTTGCAAATGTTCTCTGACTACCAGGCAAAAGTGGGAACAAGTTCTCAATGTCCACCGGCCCATCAAAAATGCATCAATCAACCAGTCCACCAACAAGACTAGAGACAGCTCCCGGGTCAGAAAATGTAAATCTTCTCCTCTAGGGGAAGGGACATGCAAGTCACTAAAATAAGAAGCACATAGAGTTACCGAGCACTCCGCTGCTTTCCTGTGAGCAGTGTCACTGGGTCCTCACAGAAGCCTCTCAGGTAGGTACTACTACCTCAATCAAGGTCATGCTGCTTCCCAGAGACAGAGCCTGGCTTTGCACCCAAGCAGTTGTCACCAGTGAGCTCCAGAGAAATGTGTGTCCTGTTAATATTCCACTCTACTGATACTTATTGTGAATTTGGAAATTATTCAAACCGTGTCACATCATTCTGACGTAAGCCCAATTCTGTAAGTACGCCAACAGAACCTCCTGAGGGGTTTAATGCATGTTTGCTGAAGCCACAGTCACCACTGCAAACAAACAGGAGTGCCAACTGAAGCTCCTCAGAATTCCACCGTGAAAATCCCGTGTCCCTCAAAAGGGAGGGCACGTGATCTTTCTGCTATGACCTAACTATCCCAGGAGTGTGTCGGTGCACAAAGTGAAGTCCCCTTTGCACGTGGAGCTGAGTCCTTCCCAGCCAGCTGCCCGGCAGGAGGTGTTCTCACCATGAAAGGGACACATCCCAGCAGCTCCCTCACAGGGCTGCCGTGCTCCATTACACACATGGACACTCAAGAGGGGCACAGCAGGACCTGGCAACAACATTAAGCACACGGAATGCCACACCGAAAACGTGCCTGAACATTTAAGAGGCAGCAAGGTGGAACCACTCTGGGGAGAAATCTGGAGACACTGTGACAAGGAATTCATCCAATGAGCCATCTTTTAAAAGACACTCTAAAGGAGCGCCAGAGCGAGTAAAGGCACAAATTGAAGGATGCTCTGTAGAACAAGTCATCAACAAGGTGCAAGTAGGGGTCCTAACCCATCTGAATCAGAGGTGGTGAAACTGTATCAAAGCCTCACACAGACCTACTAAGCATATTGGCTTTTCAATTACAGAGGTGGGAAGGAAGGGAACAGAACCGATTCAAGCAAAAGCATTCTGGCCTGCTATTTGCAGATTCATTTACCCCAGCAGGTTGTAGCTTTTGACACTGCTACACAAAGTTGTCCTCAACAAAGCGCACAGTTCCGAGCTGCACGGCTGAGTTAAGTGACTGTGACTGTGTCAGCTGCGCCATCCTAAGAAGCAGGCAGCCCCGTGAATCCCACTGGCTGCAGTCTGAACAGCCACCACTTCCACAGTGGACACCTAAAGTGAGTATGACACAGACACCTCTCAAATTGTAAGATACTAGCTTTGTTGCAGATTTATCTTAAAAATTATTCCAGGACTGGCAAGATGGCTCGGTATTGAAGGTGACTGCCACCAAGCCCTGATGACATGAGTTTAATCTCCAGGACCAATGTGGTACAAGGAAAAAACTGACACCATCAGCGTGTCCTCTGACTTCTGTACATACCGTGGCACAAGAACACACACACCAGTAATACTAGTAATAATAAATAAGTGTAAGACATTATTTCAAAACAAGTAGGCATATAAATTATTACTAAAAGTATTTCTTCTGGCATCTCAAATTATTACAGGGACAGAATTAAAACAGCATTTTAAGAGCAAATTGGGTGTCTTTTTTATTTTTTTTCTTTATTTTCCTCAGAAGAGCATCATGAGGCAATGGTGAAAAGAGAAGACACAGGAAGGGCCTGGAGAGGTAGTTCAGTGGTTAGGAGTGCTTGTTGCTCTTGCAGAGGACTTAGGCTTTAGACCCAGCACCCACAGGGTGCTCACAACCACCTGTAACTACAGATCCAGGGCAGTCTCACACCCTCTTCTGACCTCTGTGAGCAAGAAATGAATGTGGTACACAGATACACATTGCAAGCAAGATACCCGCCACATAAGAGACTTTTCTAAAAAAAGAAAATGATACAGAGTTATTTTATCTTCTGGCAAGAACAAGCTTAATTATGTATAAATCTCAGATTAAACTGTCAAGCCAATATAACAGACTGTGAGTGGTGAAGGAAAAAAGATCCTACAACTCATGACATCACTCGTTTGCCAAGAATCTGAGGACAAATCATGAACCAAAAGAAAAAGAAAAGCCAAAAAAAAAAAAGAAAGAAAGAAAAGGAAAGGAAAGAAAAGAAAAAGAAAGGCCGTATCTGCTCCCCCCCACACACACACACACAAAGCCTAAGACTTAACAGGAAATAAGGGAGGATAATAAATGACAACAGAGCAAATCTTACCTCTCCCAGGAAATTAACTCTAAGTACTGTGAGCCCAGGTCATAACAGAGCTAAATTTTGGTGGCAGGGAAGAAGTGGGGTCAGGGGGGATAGAGAGGTAGGAGAGAGGAAGGAAGTAGGGGAGAGAGATAGTACTTCTTTTAACAATGATGTTGCAGGCAAGGGAATCTAAGCAATAAAGACACACAGAGCTTGGGCTGGAAGTGATGCTCAGCGATAAAGCTGGCCTACGTAGTTCACCTAGCTACCCCAGGACATCAGCTACAGAGCCCTGACATCCTTCCCACCCAGCACTAACACAGAGACCCTTTCCAACTAGATGTCAAGAAAGGCCAACCTGCACTTTGACCCAAACTACCAGAAACAAAGAGGCATTCCCCTTAAAATAAGATAATCTTATAGCATAATAAACCAAATTTCTGAACTTAATTTTTAGAAAAAGAAATTCTTACCATAGCAAACATCAGAAACATCAACTCAAATAAGACAACTGGCAGATAAGATGGAAATGACCCAGATATTAAATTACCAAGCAAGGTCCCTAGAACAAGATAATAACATTCCTCACGTGAAGTGTCAAACCAAGAACTGTGCACACACATTAGATCAAAGTCATTTCCCTGGAACAAAATGTTATTTCAGTGTTTGTTTGGTTTGGCTTTGGCTTTTGAGACAAGCTCTTCTTCCTATGTGGTCCAGGCTGGTCCCAAGCACGCCATCCTTCTGCCTCAACCTCCTGAAAGCTAGGAATACAGTACTGGGTCATCCCAGATCCCAGATCATTTCTTTGTTTCTACTTTGTTGTTATTTCTCTTTTTAGTTTTTGTTTAAGACAGTCAGTCTAATGTTCCCCCACACTGGCTTTGAACTCACTCTATAACTAAAAATAACCTAAAACTCGGTAACTTCCTGTTTATAGAGAACATGTCTCATCCTACTGAGCCGGTCCATTTTCTAATGATGAGGGGGGGGGGTCTAAACTAAAATATATCTGTACACGTGTCTGAACTATAAATACACACCATACTTACATTTTTCTGAGACAAACTGCATCACCTTTCTCTTCCTCTCTCTCTTCTCTGTCTCTCTCTCCCCTCCCCTGTTCTTTCTTGCCTTATGATGAATTTTTTGAAAGGCATTTTCTTCATGAGCAAAGGCTTGAATGCATATTCCACCCACCTCCCTTTCGTTCTGTAAAGTGGGTGATAGTGCCCCCTGAGGAAGGCTGCACTGTGAAAACCAGTCTAGTTATGATCCACTGCATGTTTATTTTTTTCAATCTCGTTTCCAGGAGTTGAGTTTTGCTGAGCACGTTTGTAACTTGTCAGTCTGTTTGGTAGAGTTTGGTGGGTACCATCTTCTGCACTGCTGAACTGAAATCTTGCTTGACTTACTTAGTTTTTCTGTGGATCTCAATATAGGCAAAGAAACAGAATCCAAATGTCTGGACAGACTTCTTGTATTCTGTAAAGATTAAAAACATGTTCTCTCTCTCTCTCTCTCTCTCTGTGTGTGTGTGTGTGTGTGTTTTTATGTAGTCATGAAGTATTTCCTTAATGTGAGGCTTCAAGCACGCAGAGAGTAGCTCTGTTTAGAGTGAAAATATTTTCACTCTGTTGGAGTGAAAATAAAATAGTAAGAAATACTGTGAAAGCAGCACAGCAGACCTGCCGGAGTCCAAATTTATAGTAATCTGTCTTTAGAAAAACAATTGTCTAGAATAAATCATGTGTTAGTATTTAAAATCATTCTCTTAATCGTTTTGTTCGGGAAATAAAAATTTTGAATACAATCGACATGAAGAAACTCCTGACCTCCAGCCTCCAGCTCTCAGCGCTGGTTACAGGCATGTGTCACTAGGCCCTTTCAACACTGTTTAAACAGCACGGCCCTCAAAGCCTATATGGAACCACTAATGAAATACTAAAACCATGCTCTCTTTCAAGTCAGTGAGACCTGCTAGCCCCAAGTCTGATTACTATATTAGTAGACGTTCTAACCAACACAACAGCCCCAAAGACTAACAGGATGGCTGGGGGACTAAAGATGCCTGCCACCAAGCCCGATGACCTGAGTCAATCCCTGGGTCCCACTTGGTAGAAGCAGAGAACTGAATCTTGGAAGCTGTCCCCTACTTCCACATGCATACTGTGGCATGTGCGCCCCACATACAATAAGTAAATTAACGTTGCAAAAGAACAAACAAACAAACAAACAAACAAAAACAGCCACAATGACAAAACACAATCAAGATTAGAATTGGAAGCAAAACACACCCATTCCTTGCCGGCAGTACAATGTCCTGCCTGCAGATGGGGCTGGAAGATGGCTCAATCAGTAAAGCGTTAGCTGTGCGGGCAAGAGGACCAGAGTCTGGATCCCCAGTGCAAAGGCCAACCAGAGACCTGTGCATCCAGAATCCCAGTGCTGGGAAGGCAGGATCAGGAGTGCACTGGCGGGCCAGCCAGCCTAGCAGAGTTGGTGACCTCTAAGTTAAGAGAGAGATCCTGTCTCAAAAATTAAGGTGGAGAGCAATGAACAGAGACAATCAGCATCATGAGCAAGTACATATGCCGGGAACACAGAGGGTGAGGCAGAGAGAGGGAGGGTTTATCTGCAGGCTATCAAACAAATGTTGCTGGGTGCAAAAACAAAAACAACCTAAGAAATCTCAAGAATGTTTGTTTTTTTTTAATTTTAAATTACGCCTATGTCCGCATTCGTGTGGGGGAATATGCATGTGATACTCAATAGTCCAGAAGAGGGCACAGGACCCCTGTAGAGCTGGAATTACAACCAGTTGTGAACTGCTTAACATTAGTACTGGGAACTGACCTCAGATCCCTGGGAAGCACAGCACACACTGTCGGCTGCTCCAGCCCCAAGAGTGTCCTTATGTGGCTAGCGGTAACTAATTAGAATACTGTTTTAAAAATAAATTCATACACAATAAAGCATAAAAATCCCTAAAAATAAATCAATCAAAAAGAATGCAAAAGAATTTAAAGAACATCATAAAACATTACTGAAAATGTACAAGACAGGGATGAACAATGAAGCACCTACCATGCATTCGTGAACAGTAACCAAGTATTCAATTCTTGTCCATGAATATCAAATTAATGTAAATTTTTTAAATTAGTCTATAAGAGTGTCTCAAATCAATACCTCATTATGTTTTTTATAATTAATTGATTCTAAAAATTTACATTCTAAAGGAAGAGCCAATTCATTCAAAAAGAGAAAGAAAAATCAAACCCACTAAAGAAAAAATGTATGACATGGCAATGGTATTCAAACTGCATACTTGGAGCAGAGGCAGATAAACACATCAATGAAGCAAAGCAAAATAAAGGCCAAACAAAATTTTCCTAAGCACAGGGCACAATGTGGTACACATCTGTAATCCTAGCATTCTGAAGTCTGATGAAAGATTAAAAGTTCTGAGCTTTATGGCAAAATCCTGTATCAAGAAGAATATTCCTGAACATAAATGTTACTTTAATATGACAGCAAAGGAATATCAAATTGGAATGTACTTTTCAATCACTGGTGCTAGAGCAACTGGCTTGTACTTGGAAAAGAAAATCAACTAGCTATCTTTCATATATATTCAAAACCTAACTCAAAAAATTATGAAATGCCTTACAAGTTCTTTGGAATGGGAATGCACTTTTAAAAACAGAAACACTGACATTTTTGACTCTATCAAAATTTAAAATTTCTGGATGCCAAAAAAAAAACACTTTAAAAATGTCACAGTGCCCTAGGAACATAGCTTAGTGTTTAGCACACACTAGGTTTGATCAAGCTCCAGAAAAATAAACAAATAATCACAAAACAGGGACAATATCTGTAACAAATCAGCACATGATACCTAGTGTCCCTATGACACCAAACATGGTCAAAAACACAACTTTAAAAATGGGCAAATCAGGACAGGCAATGGATGATGCTCAGATTTACCACTAATCAGAAAACTAAAATTCTACAAGTAGTGTAGTTTACATTCACTGAACTTGAGGCTAATGAGGGAAAGTAGACCTCTCTCAAGTTGCCAGGGGGCTGAAGTCAACCCACATGGTGACAACTGTGTAGCTGCCATGCAAACAGAGCATCCCAGAGCGTCCCAGAGCATCCCAGAGCGTCCCAGTCCCCTCTTAGGGAAATGGCATGTGTGCAAAAGAAGATATTCACTACACTGTTTTGTATAGTTGGAAAATACTCATGTTTTTAAAAAGCTGGCTGGACACAATGGCCTATGTCTGTAATCCCAGCACAGGGAGGCTGAGGCAAGAGTGTTGCGAGTTTAAGATCTGGTTGACAAAAAGAAAGTAAATTGTATATTCACATCAGACTCCAGCTTTAAGCCTACCTGTATACCTTAGCAATGATGTATTCTAAAAACAGCACTGAAGAGTTTGTTTGTTTGCTTCAAGATAATTCTGAAACTTTGCAAGAAATCTATTTTAAAAATTCACAGAACAGTGGACCCCTGTATATAGGATGTAAAGCTGAAACATGACTAGAAACCTAGACAGAAATTGCTACCAGAGGAACTGAGCAAGGCAAGAGAGGGAAAGAGCTGAGAAGAAAGACAGGGGCTGAGACTCACCCTGGAAGGTGTCTGTCACAGGCAGCTGTCAGCTGGGTGATCTCCAAGCAGGTGTGTATACACCCATCAAAACATCTCCCAGGGCCCCTGTCACATGCCAGCCAGCACTGGCCAGCCCTTCCTCACCCAGTACATGACTGTATGGATTTCCTCTGACAAGACGGAAGGTTAGTGTGCTTATTGTGGGTAGTGGGTCCAGGGATCTTTCCTATATTTTCTTTTGCATATTATTACCCAAACCAAACTTTGAAGGCTATATTTAATTTCATGTAATTAAAAAAAAAAACAGCTAGGAGTGGTGGCGCACATGTTTAATCTCAGCAGGCAGAGAAGCAGAGGAGGTAGATCTATGTGAGTTTGAAACCAGCCTGGTCTACAGGGAGAGTTCCAGTCCAGCTGGGACCACACAGTAAGGTCCATCTCATGAAAAAAACAACAACAAAAAACCCACCCCTTCTGCAGGAAAGCTCTCACCCAGAGCTTCCAGCCTCTCACCTAGCCACCCGCTACATCTCCCGGGATGCAATGACCACAGGAAACCTGCTTCCTCGTGTCAGTCCCTGTTCCGCTGTCCTCTTCCTACTGTTGTCCTGCGCCAGAGTCCCTGTTCCATTGTCCCCTTTCTACTGTTGTGGTGACCACACTCTCCTCTACCTAAACCTTGCAGCAGTTCCCAATAGTCTCCAACAATCTCAAAACAAAAATGTATTAAAAAGAATAAACTTCTGCCAAACAGTAAGGCCAAGTCTATGTAGACTCTTCAACAAACAGTCTAGTTCTAGTACGCAGGCCCTGAGGACTGCCCTGAGGGAAGCCCTCGGGACTCTGCAGCCATTCCCAAGGAGCAAAGCAAAGTTCCCTAGGAAGACAAGGCAGTCTTTATCACATGGATGTTCTCCAAACTTCAATCCTGTCTCCTGCCAGGCTGCAAGGAGCTGACCACTAGCTTCCACTTCTCCTCACCCACACCTGGCTTTCCGGCCCTTGGGACCATAGTCTTGCTCCAGCCTTCAGCACGCACCTTCCGTCCCTCCCTCCTTCCCTCCCTCTGCTCCGTTTGTCCATCCTCCTCGAGTCTGTCCACCCCGGCCCCCTCTCCTGCACTACGGGACGTGGGTCTGGTGTATTCCACCCAAGCTCTACTGCTGAGCTCCAGATCCACCTCTCCTGAAGGCATTTCAGGACACACACCCTTGAACTTGTTTTGTAGTGAGATCTCTGAAAACAGAAAGCAACTCCACTCTCAGCACCCAGACAAGCAGTGGGTCAGTCACCTGGGTTAACCGAAGCCCTGCACCTACCTCAACACCCTAACACCTGCTCCAGCATCTTCAACTCTGCTTTCTGCAAGCTTCTGCCATAAGAGTCTCAGCCAACAGTATCGCCATTCTTGGAGCTGGAGAGATGGCTCAGTGCTTAGAGCACAAACTTCTCTTGTGGAGGACTTGAACCATCTCCCAGCACCCATCTCAGGTGGCTCAGAACTGCCTAGAACTCCAGCTCCAAGGGACTTGATGTCCTCTTCTGGACTATGCAGGCATCTGCACACCCACATACACAACACACCACATACATACATAAGTTACAAAATAAAATGATGAGGACAAAAAGATGGCACAGTAGTTAAGAGCATGTCCCCTCTACAGAGAAGCTGGGTTCAATTCCCAGGACCTACATTGTGGCTCAAAACCATCTGTGTAACTCAAGTCCCAGAGGATCCAATGCCCTTTTCTGGCTTCTGTGGGCACTGCACACACACACACACAGTACACAGAAACGCATGCCAGTAAAACATCCATATACATGAAAGTAAATAACTTAAATTTTAAACAAATAACTTTTTTCGAATATTACCATCTTTTTACTCCTCGTTCTTTTGCATTTTTGTCTTCTAGCTTTTGCCACCTCTCAGGTCCCAACAGCCCCAATCTGAGAGCACACCTGTCTTTTGACAGACAACCCTGCTCATAACAGCCTTCAATCCCCTCTGTGAGTGATGACAGGTTAAGTGGTGCAGCCAGCTGAGTGCTGCTGAGTTTCAGGTGGCAACACAGCAAAGCAAAGGGGACACGGTCAGTTCTTTCCTGTCTGAAGAACTTAACAAGGTTAAAAACCTAATCTCTGCTTCGAAAAACCAGAAGGCCCAATTTCTCAACTCAGCATGGAATGATCCTTCATCTTAATGAAATTCACAGTGACTGATTGCTGTACAGACGTCAAAGGTCATGGACCTAACTGTACCTCCACAAATGAAGCCCAGCTCCCATTATGACTGTATTTGGAGGAAGGACTTTTATGAACATAAGTGTATTCTGAAAGGTCATGAGGGCAGGGTCTTAATGTAGTCAGAGTGGTGGCCTGATAAGAAGGAACACTGGTGTTCTCTCTCTCTCTCTCTCTCTCTCTCTCTCTCTCTCTCTCTCTCTCTCTCTCTCTCTCTCTCTCTCTCTCTCTCTCTCTCTCTCTCTCTCACACACATACACACACACACACACACACACACACACACATATTCTCACATACAGAAAAGATGACATGATGGCATGATGGGAAAGGAGACAGACCCCCTGTAAGCCCAGAAAGAGACACCAGACACCAACCATGGCAGCACCTCAAACTTGGACTCTGGCTTCTGTTGAATAAGTCCCTTGTCTGTTATTTATTGGGCAGCCTTATCAGACAAATACTCCACTTTATGGAATGTAAAATGAGGACACAGCAAACCATTAGCCATCACCAGGAATACCCACATGTGGCATCTATACCCCCCAAACAAGCCAGAGCTGTTACTAACTAGCAGGCACAGAACTGGAGCATGTGGCTTAAATCTCCTCAAGGAATCTGGGGTGCACTATCTAGTGACCTGATGCTCACACTAACCACATAAAGCCTTTGGCCTTGACCTGAATACATTCTGACCAAACTCTCCTCCCGTGATGTCCAAGCTGGGTCCTAGGAGCTCAATACTAACATATAGGAAAACAGGCTTTCCCTTGGTGCTGGGTTCATTCACCTTTCCCTTGGGCAAACTGTCTCTGGAATTCAAACCAGAGAATTCTACTTCTTAAGCCCAACTAGCCATCACAGAGACTTCTATGGGCAGTAAAGAACAGGTAGGATGAGCGCATACCCCATGTATAACACCTAAGTGCATCACCCTTTGTTGATGAATATTTACACAAACAGAGCACTTCTGAATGGTGAATACAATCAATAGACCTCTCATTTCCACAAAACAAGAAAGACAGAAAAAGGAAGGAAGGAAGGAAGGAAGGAAGGAAGGAAGGAAGGAAGGAAGGAAGGAAGGAAGGAAGGAAGGAAGGAAGGAAGGAAGGAAAAGAAAGTCTTTCAACAGTGATTGGTGCCATGTAACAGACACTTGGCCAGGCCAGAACTGTGATCAGCCTTAAAGGACCAGAGTGACTGCTCCAGGCAGTTGGGACATTTAGGACACAATGAAAGGCCCCTGGCAGCCTCCTGAGGTAAAACTAGAAAGGCAATGACAAGAAATGGAGTTGAGGGAATCAAGGACAAGTGTGCTGCTAAGGAGGTTCAGGTCATGGCCATCTCCTAGAGCAACATTCAAAATAAGCAGCCCTTCCCAGGAAGTGGAGTGGTCTAAAAGAAGACACTAAGAACATTAAAACACCTTGATACACAGAACTGGAATGCTTTAAAATGCTGAGAAACACAAGCCTTTAGAACCCAAGGAAGAGCTTTACTTACATGATGGAATAATGAACTGTGGCTCAGTGTTGCCTGCGTAGCCAAGCTTGGTATACCTAAAAGCACAAAGTCATCAACACAGGTTTAGACGGCAATGCTCTCGACCACATCCCGCTCATGTCTTTCATTATAACCACGCCAAGCCCTAAAACACCAGGCCTAGAATACTCCCTAGAAATTTAAAAAATAAAAAATAGAGACAGAGAAAAAGGAACGAACTGTGCTCACTGAGAATCATTTCAAAGTAGTTGCAAAGCTTACAGTATCAGCTCGGCACCAGGCTGGAAGTTGACTAACCCTCGTCTGACTCTCACCGAGCTGTCATACTCTTCTGACCCTTATGAGAACACAAAGAAGATACAATTGTCCTGGTTTTTGCACTGGGGCACTGAAAGGTTAAGTTGCCCAGACTAAGCTGGTGAAATGATAAATGAGCCCAGGTCTAACCCTGCAGCCAATTCCAGCGAGGTCTCCGTAGAGTACTTACTTCCTCACTTCCTGATTTTTGGAGCATTAGAGACTGATTATGTAATTTTCTTAAAATGCCATGGCATATGTCTAGACACAGCTCCTGCCGTCTCCAGAGGAGCATCCAATGGGAGCATCTCTTTCCCATCTCAGAAGAAGCCCACTTTCTGTCAAGATACTCTGGTAGCTTCCAAAAGTCTTTACGAAAACAAATGCCAAAATACTACTTTCTGTTCCAAGAGCATTCGATAATCTCCTAAATATAATGGGGGGAGGGTGAAACATCACTCAGACCATCTGCTGGAAGGGAGCACAGAAAAGCAGTCTTAGGAGCTGAAGATTGGTACCCCCTCTCTCTGTGGGGTTGATCACCTAAGTTGGGCAGTCAGCAGCAAGCCTTGAATTACAGTGGGCAGAACACTTCCCAGGACTAGAAAGAACAATTAATTTGTTCTAATTTACATGTTATTTGGAGATACTGATATTAAATGCTTCCACTTGATATTTCTAAATCCTCTTCTTTTATGATTTTTTAAAAATATACTTTACCATATGCTGGCATTGGTATTTCTGAAAGCATAGTGAGTGAAACAAGCAAGCCAGCTGCCCTTATACCACACTTATTGAACACGCTCCATGGGATTTTCATGACAGGGGAGGACAAGGCCAGACCCTGAGACTCATAGGCCCTAGAGGGCAAGGCCCATCTGAGGCCCCTACCAGTCTGCACACTTCAGATCTGGGAACAGGAATTAATAACCAAGTGGACCCATGGTCTCCCATGTCAGGGATCACAGACCCAAAGGAGAGAAAGTTTCTAGGCCATCCAGAGCCTGGAGGCTTTGAAGTGTTAAGGCTACATGGATTGAGCTTGAGAACCCAAGACCAGCACTGTATGGTGACACATCCTATCGTCCCAGAGGCAGGAAAACAGCAAGTTCAAGGCCACAGTAAGAGACTCAATGCAACGACAGCCAGCTTATCCCGACAGGGTCTGATATCATCCTGGAGGCATGCCCTAATGAACTGAGTTACTGGCCCAAGGCCAAAAAGCTTACTGAGCCAATGAGCAGGCCAGGTTTCACTAAATCATCAAGTCTAATTATATGTTTTGGAACAAGACAAGTCATTCACTCACCTCCTACCCCCCCAAAACTATGCCCTTGCACTTAAGTCACTTGAACAAACCTATTCTATCACACCGTTCGTTTATGAGTTCCTGGTGTTTATGGCCCTCGCTCTGCTCCCCGGGGCAGTACGTGGGCATGTAGCAGAATTTCCTTAGTACCTGATGATGGCATTCTTGCTAGATGCTGAGCTACTAGGAGCACAACTGATGTTTGATGGGGAGATGTTGAAGGTCATGGGAAGAAAAAGTGATGAAATCAGGAAAAAAAATTAGATTCTACCCATGGGAGAGAACCAACCCCTGACACTATTAATGTTACTCTGCTACACTTATAGACAGGAGCTTAGCATAACTTCTCTGAGAGGCTTCACCCAGAAGCTCATGGAAACAGATGCAGAGGTCCACAGCCAAACATTAAGACAGAGCTCTGGGAGTCACATGGAAAAGTTGGGGGAAAAAATTGAAGGAGCCAGAAGGATCAAAGACATCACAAGAAGACCTACAGAGCCAGCTAACTTGGGCCCATGGGGCCTCACAGAGACTGAACCACCAAGCAAAGAGCATGCATGGACTGGTCCTAGGCCCCCTGCACATTTGTAGCAGACGTGCACCTTTGTCTTCATATGGATCCACCAACAACCAGAGCAGGACCATCTCTGACTCTGAGGCCTCCCTTTGGATCCTGTTCCCCTAACAGAACTGCCTTGTCTGGCCTCAGTGGGAGAGGATGCACCTAGTTCTGCAGAGACTTAGTGTGCCAGGACAAACTGGTACCCATGGGGACATCCCCCTTCTCTGAGAAGGAAAATGGAGGGAGGGGTGTATGAAAGGGGGGACTGGGGGCGAGAGGAGGGGGTGTAATCAGGATGTAAAGTAATAAATAATTTTTAAAACATCAGATTTTTATGATCTACTGTTCAGAAGAGAAAGGATCTACGTATAATGGGTTCAAAATATGGTAATACGTAGGCATTTATTAATAGCAGGTGCTAAGTAACGCTCATGTTTGTTATATTTTTAATCAAGCATTTTTTGTTGTTGTTATTTAAGATTACACTCTTCTGTAGTGGTGCATGCCACTGAGGAGCATACCCAAGTCCTTAGGAGGCAGAGGCCAGCCTGATTTACACAGTGAATTCTAGGACAGCCAGTACTACACAGTGAGACCTCATCTCAAAAACAAGCAAACACACACAAAAAGACCATACCCTACGGCACCACATGGCATGGATCCAATTCCTATCTCTGTTACTTGCCAAATCTGAGGGAACTACTTTCTCTCTGTGTATGCTGACTTCCCACCCCCTCCTTTACAGTTGAGGCAACGAGACAGTGGAGATAACACACACGAAAATGAAACAATGTTGTGCTTATAAGTTTCGTTCATTATTGTACTATTATTTTTCCAGATGTCTGAAGCATATCATTACATAAAATGCTGACAGGCAGCCAGGTGTGGTGCACATACTTATAATCCTGGCACTTGGAAGGTAGGGTCAGAAACACTGAGCCCAAGGTCAGCCTCGGGCATACAGCACAGCAAGGCTGAAGCCAGCCTGCGCTACATGAGACCCTCCAACAAAAATATTTTTATGTTTCTTTTTTATTTCTTTTTAAAACTTTTTTATCAGTTCTTTACAGATTTTACATCATGCACCCAATGCCACTCATCCCTCCTACCCTTACACCCATTCTCTACCCTTGCCACCTCTCCTCCAACAGAGAAAAAAAAGGAAATTCTTTGTGGAAGCGGCAGTGTGATCCACAGTATGCCCTTTTGTACACACTTTTCTGCTTGCAAATGCTCACTGCAACGAGTCATTGGTCTGGTACAAGACCACTGGCATCTGCTACTCTGTCTATGCTGGAACCTCACTGAGACTCCTCTCTGATATCCTGTTCTTGCACTGTGTCATGGAGATCCTGTAGTTTGGGATCTGTAGGACCAGCCCCTTCGTGTACTTCAACAGATCACAGACGGGGTAGATATTGGGGTGGGCCAATTCAAAGCCCTGGATCTGGGCCTGAAAGGCATCTGAGATGGTCAGCCCACCAGCTCTCCTACTCTCATGCCCAAGGGCGACTCACCGGCAACCACTCAACCAGGGCCAGCTCAACCATGCTGTCCAGGTGAGGTGCAGGGCCCGCTCTCCCAAGTGTAGCAGCTGGTGAGGAGCATGGCTAAGTCTCCCGTTCTCATGACCCAGAGGCCAGCTCTTTCCCTGCCATAGGTGTAAAGGAACCAGGGCCTCCCTCATTGAGGCCACGGCCCAGCAGACAAGAGGCAGGGTGGCTCTCCTGAGCTAACACCCTCAGGGCCAGCTCACTCACAACCCTACACCCAGGGCAAGCTCTATTCTGCTGCCCAGGTGAGGTGAAGGGCCTGCTCTCCCGAGTGCTGCAGGAGATGAGGGACAGGACCAGCTCTCCTGCTTGCCTCATGGCCCTCTTTGGGGCCAGTTCTCCTGCTTAGGTGGCACCGGCAAAAGGGAAGGGGGCATCTCTCCCCCGCTAACACCACCTCAGCAGACAAGTGGAGGGTTCAGCTCTCCCATGCTCACACCCTCGGGCTGGCTCGCCCACATCCCACCACCAGGGTCAGTTCTACTGTACTGCCCAGGTGAGGTACAGGGTCCCTTCTCCCAAGTACTACAGCCGGTGAGACTTTTTTAAATGTCTTATTTATTTATTTACTTACTTACTTACTTATTTATTTATTTGATGTGGCTCAGCTTTGCCCTAACCACAATAGTCACACTTTGTACCACCAGAGGCAGTCTGATTGAGGACTGGTAAGGATGAAATGGCCCTTAATGGTGACTCTAGTAGACACCAAAGATTCTTAAACAGCTCCATCTCATCTCCCTGCCACAGTGTTCTTTCCTGAACCCTAACCAATGCCTACAGCAACAAAAGGTCAGATTACAGAAATGGACAGGAACCCTTATGACCCATGCTCCAAACTTCAACCAAAACTTCAATGCCATTCAGAATATCTGGAGTGACATTTTGAAGCTATACATCCATTAGCACCTGTCTTCCACATTAGCACCTGTAGCCTGAGGCAAACTACCTTTTTTTTTTTTTTTGAGACAGGGTTTCTCTGTATAGCCTTGGCTGTCCTAGACTCACTTTGTAGACCAGGTTGGCCTTGAACTCACAGAGATCCACCTGCCTCTGCCTCCCTGAATGCTGGGATTATAGGAGCCCAACCCCTGAAATCTCTTGAGAGCGGCAGAAGTGGGGACCACTCCCTTCCCTACGTTAAGGCCTGCATGTTCCAGTGAAGTCCTGCTTATCCCACCTCTGCCCACACCACATGAGGTCACATAGTCCTGGAAACTTAAACTTCCCCTCTCCTTATACGGTTGTGTCCAGCAAGCACCTGGAATTTTTCATGCAAATAAGGCATTCACAGCCTCTTAGCCTCAGCCAATGAGTTATACTCATCCCAAAAGCTTCTACCCACTCCTCCAAAATTTAAGTAGCCTTTGCTTACCCTGCCAACCTCCCATGCCCAGTTAAACGAAACCTGTTCAATGAAGCCTGCTTCCTCAAAATCCTTTCTCATCCCACTCATCTGATGCCTGAGGTCTCCATCACCCCTGGCCAGCTGGCCGTTCCTGCCTCCATTTCCCTTTCAGGCCACCAGCCTCATTACAGGCAATCATGCTCTTAGGAGACTGAGAGTGGAAAGGGAACAACAGAACACATGCAAATTCCCATTTACAACCCAAGCTTCAACGAGCATCAGTTTCCTAACTAGAATCAATGTATCTCACACTGTTGTGTCACCTAGAACACTGAGAGGGGAAAGGGGAAACAACCCAAAATATTCATAACAGTCCTCAAAATGTTTGTCTACTAAACACATGACTTCAAATTGAAGTTTTATGCAGCTGCCTTGTCTGTTGTATAACCACAAGCAAGTTTAAGATCATCTGAGCAGACACCTGGAAAGAATCAGTCATTCATGACAAAAACCTACCACACAAGTTCCCAGGCCCAGAACAAGACTTCAGAAAGAGCCTGGTACCCGTATTTCAAAATCCTATTCCCTTTGCCCCCAAGGGTTCTAACTGTCAGCCAGCCTAGAACTAATTCCCAGACCTACATCACGTCCAATCACCTTTCCATTTACTCAGCACAAGCTCCCCAACCTCATGGTCACATTCTAACAAAGTAACTCGCTACTCACCAAAATCACCAATAAACTACACCTACACACTGAAGTTTAATATTGACCGAAAGTCCAGATGAAAGTACCCAGGCATACTTCACAGGCATTCCATGAAAAAAAACACACATTTCTATTTAAAATATTACACAATTTACAAGTTAAAAAAAAAAAAACTAGGACGAACTAGCAAGAAAAAGAACATAAGCTCATGACAGAATCCTTATAAGGATTCCTTACAAAGTGTGGTAGTTCAAATAAGAAGGACCCCATAGGTCCATTGGCAATGGCTCTACTAGGAGCTGTGGCCTTGTCAGAGTGGGTGTGGCTTTGTTGGAGGAAGAGCATCACTAGCAGGGTAGGCGTTGATGTCTCAAATGCCACGCCAGTATAGCAGTTACTTCCTGCTACCTGTGGATCCAGATGTGGAATTCTCGGCTACCTCCCCAGCGCAGTGTCTGCCTGCACAACACCATGCTTTCCATCATGAAAATAACAGACTAAACCTCTGAAACTATAAACCAGCTCCTGTTAAATGTTTTCCTTCATAAGAGTTGCTGTGGTCATAGTGTCTCTTCACAGCAATAGAAACCTAACTAAGAAAGAAGTTTGTACCAGGGATGGGAGGTATTGCTGTGATAGGCCTGACCATGCTTTTGTTTGGAGGAATGTAGACTTGGAGACTTTGGATTAGAAAAGCAATTGAACACTTTAAGTGGGGCTTAATGGGCCATCCTAGTAGAAACATAGAGGACAGTGGTGCTGAGGCCTCTGAACTGTAAGGCCAAGAGGTTTCAGAGGAGAAGAATATTAATATGTGGCTGAGAGATTATTCTTGTAATATTTTGGCAAAGAATGTGGCTGCTTTTTGCCCTTGTCTGAAAAGTCTGCCTAAGGCTAAATTGAAGAGTTTTGGATTCGTTGCCCTAACAGAGGAAATTTCCAAACAGCCTAGCATTGACTCTGTTGTGTGGTTATTAGTATTCACTCTTAATGAAGATCTGTAATGAAAAGAAGCAAGCTGAGGAAGAAAATACAAAATTTACAGTTCAAGGAAAAAGGGGGCACCAGGAAGTGGAATGGACATAAAGTCCTGTGTTCAAAGAGATAACAGATTAAAGGAAAGCCTAATGTTAAATGGAATAAAGGAAATGGTGACCTCAAGGCATGATCCCACTCACCTAAGATCCCAACTTGTAAAAAGAAATTAAAGACAAGCTTAGGCATCTGCAGGCAGATTACTGAATTTGAGGCCAGCCTGGTCTACAGATTGAGTTTTAGGTTGGCCAAGCTTAAGCAGTGAAGAAAATCATGGACAACAGAAAGCTAATAAAGTTGTAATTGCTTGCTGTTCCAACCACAGCAAGCATTAGAACTTGAAAGCCACATGGTTCTGGCTTTAGAGTCTAGGATTCAAGAAAGGGGTTGTGAATCTCCTTCCAAAGCTAAGGAAAGTTGCTGAGGCTATGCGTGTTTCAGGGACGTCCCTACATGGAGGCCTAGAGAGGCCATTTTGTGAAGCTGTGAAGGTGAGACCTGGATTGCTTTGGAGAACTCAAGATGTTGGAGATGCCAGAACCATGGGTACCTACTGAGGAGACCTGCTAACAAGGAGGGAAAACAGCCCAAGAAAAAGCAGTGTGAACAAAATAAAACAAAATTGAGAGCAGTTGGAGATCTAAAGAGCACTTTGACATCAGGCATAGAGATTAAGAATATGGAGTTTGTCCAGCTGGTTTCTGGTCTTGCTTTGGTCCACTATTTCCTCACTATGCTCCCTTTTCAAATGCTAATGTATATCCTATGCCATTATACATTGGAAGTATGTGATCTGCTTTTTTATCTTGATTTTACAGGGGATTACAGTTAAGAGAGGGCATCAATCTGAGAAGAGACTTTAAACAAGTTTGAGACTCTTATAGAGTCTATGGGGACTTTTGAAGTTGGAATAAGTACATTTTGCATTATGATATAGCATTGGGGGCTAGGGATTACAATGTGGTGGACTGAATAAAAATGGCCCCCACAGGCCCGTAAGGGGTGACACTATTAGCAGGTGTGGCCCTGTTGGAGTAAGCACATCACGAGGGGGTGGGCTTTGAGGTGTCAAATGCTCAAGCTACACCCAGTGTGGCAGTCCAGATACAGAACTCTTAGCTCCCCCTCCGGCACCATATCTGCCTGCATGCTGCCATGCTTCCTGCCGTGATGGTAAAGGACTAAACCTCTGAAGCTGAAATCATGTTTTCCTTCGTAAGAGTTGTCATGGTTATGGTGTCTCTCCACGGCAATAGAACCCTAAACAAGGTAACTAGATCTGGGATCTCTCAAACTGCGACAAAAGGAGTCTACACATTTCTCTACTGAAGTCAAGATTCGGCCAAGAACACTATAGCTCTGCTTTGGTTTACCTTTGGGGAAAATTAGATACTACAAATCATATGAAAAACCGAAACCAAACAAACAAAAATCTAACAAATAAATATTGGGGAAGAGGAAACAAAAATAATTTTTAAAATTTATTGACGTTTATTAAATGTGTACAAGTATTTTGGCTGCATGTATGTCTGTGCACCACATGTTTTTGCAGAGGTCAGAAAAACGCATCGAATCCTACGGAACTGGAGTTGCAGACCACGTGAGTGTTGGAAACAAAACCTGAGTCCTCTAGCAGACTGTTCTGAACCTCTAAGGAATCCCAATTTTTACAAAAATAATTGCAAGTGATTATTATATAATATTTTCTATAATTATATAAAGTATTATATATAATTTTATTAAATTTGTTCTAATAGAATTAATAAATTATTGATTATATTAAATTTATATAGTATGTATAAATGTATAAATTATGCATTGGAATTTATAGAAAATATTATATAATACAATATTATATATTTATATATATATATGCCTGAGGAAAATTAAATAACAAACAAAAAGCAGTAAGGAATTCAATAAAATGACAGCTACTAATAGACAAAAACCAACAAGAACACTTGCTGAATGAAGATCTCACTCAGAATGCCTCAACCACTGAGGACCAGCCTTAACACTGAACTACATGTGTGAAGATCTCTCCATACACACAAGTAGACACTGACACAGCCTAGTACAGGAGGAGCCAGTGTTTTTAAAGAAACATCAAACGTCACTAAACCCATGTGAAAATATGTTACAAACCATTCAAATGTGGCTGATATTGAAGCTGGGGGTAGGTTCTGCACCAGTGGCAATGGGAAGCTGAAGACCAATCAACTTCACATTATCTATCAAAATGTTCAGTAGAACCTATTATATATAGAACCAGCAAGTGTCTAGGAATTTTCCATCATGAGAGCATTATGAATGCCTACAAAGACATGCATGGGAGAAAAGAAAGGTTCACTTCAGTACTCTACGAGCAAGACAACAGACTGGCACAGCAGAGGGCACACTAAACAAATTGCATCCATTCAGTAACACGGTAAAGAGCAATCCAAAAGGAGTATTTGTCAGTACTATCATAAAGGATGCACACAGTACCACAAGTGAGTTCACGTCTCAGAACCAGCCACTCGACTTCAGGAAAACAAATTAATCCCTCTAGATGCGTTTCCTTCATCTGAAGCCTCTCTCAGCCTCTCAATATTTAGGCTTACTATTTTTGAAACTATTTCCTAATTCAAAAAGCAAACATGGTCTCATCATCCATGTTACTTTTGCTACTGAATAGTATTTGATATGTACTTTCCTCCATGAATTTACACACTGATATTAACATCTGCTTGTATACATTGAAGATTTCCTCACTGTTGCTTATCTTGAGTTATACAGTCATGAATCACTTAGCAAAGATATATCCTGAGAATGCGCTATCAGGTGGATTTGTCATATGTGTGAATATCATGGGCCATACTTACACAAACCCATCATTAAGGTAACCGTCACCTCCCACACTGGCATAATGGAACCACCAGCATTCACTTAGTGCTCTGAAACATACACTTTCTGAACTGTGGTCAGTTAATCACACTGGGCAATCATATCTCCCACATCTCATCCTTAAGGCACCTTTATTATGTTTTAACCTTGAAAGCCGCCATCCTGAATTCTGTATGTTCCTCTGATTTCATATGTGTTTTGAATCCCATGGGAAGAACTATGCTAACCAGGTTTTCCCAAACATCTTAGAAGCATGAAAGTCTATCAACTTTATAATCAGCACTTAGGTGGCCGAGGCAGGAAGACTGACGGGTTTGAGGCCAGCCTGGGCTACACAGTAAATTCCAGTCTAGACTTACTGTGAGGCTTTGACTCGAAAGAGAGAGAGAGAGAGAAGGAAGGGAGGGAGGGAAGAAGGAAGGGTGATACAGTCAACAGCTTCTGAACGCAAGGACAATGTTATACCTCTGCTTTCTTAAAGACTGTGCCCTCCAGGTTCAAACTCAAAAACAAAGGTATCCACTGAGGTACTGGCTGGGCATGGTGGCACACTCTAATCCCAGCCCTGAAATGGCAGAGGCAGGAAGATCTTGAGAGTTCTAGGCTAGATGGTCTAAGCAATGGGTTCCAAGCCAGAAAAGTCTACATAATGAGACCATGTCTCAAAAGGAAAAAAAAAATAAATTGTGGTACATTTACACAATGGAATACTACTCAGCAATTAAAACTAAGGAAATCATGAAATTTGCAGGTAAATGGTGGGAACTAGAAAAGATCATCCTGAGTGAGGTATCCCAGAAGCAGAAAGACACACACACAGTATAGACTCACTTTTAAGTGGATATCAGACAATCTAATATAGGATAATCATACTAAAATCTGTACATCTAAAGAAGCTAATCAAGAAGGAGGACGCTGGGTAAGATGCTCAATCCTCATTCAGAAAGGCAAACGGGAGAGACATCAGAAGAAGGAAGAAACAGGGAACAGGACAGGAGCCTACCACAGAGAGCCTCTGAAAGATTCTACCCAGCAGAGTATCAAAGCAGATGCTGAGACTCATAGCCAAACTTTGGGCAGAGTGCCCCTTATGAAAGAAGGGGGAGATAGAAAGACCTGGAGGGGTCAGGAGTTCCACAAGGAGAGCAACAGAACCAAAAAAATCTGGGCACAGGGGTCTTTTCTGAAACTGATACTCCAAACAAGGACCATTCATAGAGATAACCTAGAACCCCTGCACAGATGTAGCCCATGGCAGCTCAGTATCCAAGTGGGTTTCCCTAGTAAGGGGAACAGGGGCTGTCTCTGACATGAACTCAGTGGCTGGCTCTTTGATCACCTCCCCCTGAAGGGGGAGCAGCCTTGCCAGACCACAGAGGAAGACAATGCAGCCAGTCCTGATGAGACCTGAGAGGATAGGGTCAGATGGAAGGGGAGGAGGACCTCCCCTATCAGTGGACTGGAGGAGGGCCATAGGAAAAGAGGAAGGGAGGGAGGTTGGGACTGAGAAGGGATGAGGAAGGGGGCTATAGCTGGGATACAAAGCGAGTAAACTGTAATTAACAAAAAAATAATTTTTTATATTTTTTTATTAATTACAGTTTACTCACTTTGTATCCTCCCTGTGGCTCCCTCCCTCCATAAATAAATTTTTTTTAAAGTATCCACTAAGGTCTCACTCCCTCTCCTAGCCCAACTCTGCTTTCCATTCTTGACTTTTCCATATCTCTTCCATAAGTGCACTGTATCCTTATCTGCCCCATACATTTTAAACAGTCCTAGAACAGACTCTGCCTCTTCCTTGGAAATGCCACTATCTTTCAACAGCACATGGAGACTTAATTCTGCTAAGTCAGGAGAATTAGCTGACTGAACATACGTCTATATAATCAAAATTCCTCCTACAACCATGTGTCTTGAGCAGAAGGTGACAATGTAAGCTCAATTATTTTATGTTCCAAAGTAGAAATGTTACATCTTAAAACTGTTTCCCATCTTTATATGGCACTCTGAAACTGTACCCTGAAGAAGGTTCTTTTGAGTGACACCCTTTTAAATTCCTGTCTCAGTCCCTAAATTTCAACCAGAACTGCTCTAATCCCCCCTAAGACGTCACACACACACACAAAAACCTGTTACCTGATCTTAATGGTATAGTCCTTAGATAACACCAAATCCTCACACTGCGCACTAAAAACACACAACCAATTTTTAAATGTTCCTTAACTTGCTTTATAGAAAACCACAGTGTCTGTCGATGAAACAAAGACTTGCTTTCTGGTCAAATTTATTAATTTTATCTAAATTTATTTGTTTTGTATTTTTTCAAGACAGGGTCTCACTATGTAGACCTGGCTGTCCTGGAACTCACTATCTAGAACAGGCTGGCCTTGAATTCACAGAGATCTGCCTGCCTCTGTTCTCAAATGCTGGGATTAAAGACTGCACCAACACACCTTGTTTAATCTTTTAATCTACTTAATCTGCCTTATTAAATTACCTAATATATTTACGTTCTTCTCCTCCCAAGTGGTTATTTTTCCTCTCAATGGTATTTGGTAAATGTAATGTAATAAAGGACTCGCTTGTGGATTCTCAATATTATAAGACAATATTTTAATCTTTAAAACAATACTTTAACTGTTTGAATGGCGAGGTAAAGATGAGCTAACTTCATTCTTTCCCAAAGTTCCGTAGAACTGAAGGAAAATGGCTTCTAAGTCCGTTATGAACATTTCAAAACCCAGTGCTGCTCTCTCTTCCTGCTGCCTGCAGATCGGGATGGAGAACTCTCTCTTCCAGCAGATCTGAAGATCGATCGGGATGGAGAACTCTCTCTTCCTGCTGCCTGCAGATCGGGATGGACAACTCTCTTCCTGCTGCCTGCAGATCGGGATGGAGAACTTTCTCTTCCTGCTGCCTGCAGATCTGCAGATCGGGGATGGAGAACTCTCTCTTCCTGCTGCCTGCAGATGGGGTGGAGAACTCTCTCTTCCTGCTGCCTGCAGATCGGGGTGGAGAACTCTCTCTTCCTGCTGCCTGCAGATCGGGATGGAGAACTCTCAGCTGCTTCTCCGGCACCATGTCCCCCTGCCTGCTGCCTGCTTCTCACCACAAAGATAATGGCCTCTGAAACTGGAAGCCAGCCCTAATTAAATGCTTCCCTTTTTAAGGCTTGCCATGGTCCTAGTGTCCCATCCCAGCAATAGAAACCCTAGTTAAGACAACAACCATTTGTAACTCTAGTTATAGACAACCCTAGGCCTTCATCTGACCTCCATGGACACCAAGCATACCTGTAGTACTCATACATGTGTAATGGAAGTTTTGGCTTCTTTGAAAACTCAGTTATGTCATGTAAAGATGTTTTTGTTTTAATCCCAAGTGTGGAATTTTAGCTTGGGCTTTAGTTTGTCCACATCTGACAGTTATCTTATGCAGGGTGTGGCTTTTGCCAACTGGTAACAGCCTACCTTGTGTCTCTTGGGGCATGGAGTGGGGCGTGTTCTAGGACACTAGGAGATAAAATTTGAGAACCCAGAAAGAGAAAGTGTGGCGTTCAGTGTCAGCGTGTGGCTTGTAGCAGTTTGGAGAGACCCACGAGATGGACAGTGTGGCGGTTTGGAGCATACAGACTGAGAGAAATGCTTTGGGGCACAGCAGGTTGGAAGAGACTGCTGGCTGCATTTGATGTTGCTGGAGAATGGCATATCTCCCAAGTACCCATCGACCCTAAACAGCTGGGAGAAGAAAAGGGGTTTCTGCCCCCTCTCTACACTAATCTTCTCTCTCTCCTACATAGGGTTGGGGCGTTGGCAGAAGGGAGGTAGAGGCCTAAACAGCCCAAATAAAGTAGAGTTTTTAAAATGAGTGCTATTCGTGCAAAATACTTACACATAATTTTTTTCTTACTCTGTATAAAGCCACAACGAGAAAGAAACAATAGCAAAATCTTGGCCTGGAGAGCTGATCAACTCTAGCCATTGAGGAAATGTGGTTTTCATAAGAATGGCCCCACAGGGGCCGGAGAGATGGCTCAGTGGTTAAGAGCTCTATCTGCTCTTCCAGAGGTCCTGAGTTCAATTCCCAGCAACCACATGGTGGTTCATAACCATCTATACCTTCTACTGCCCTCTTCTGGCATGCAGGTGTACATGCACAGAGCATTCAAAATAAATAAATCTTAAAAAAAAGTAAATGCATAACATAACTGAGTTAAAAAACAAAACAAGAATGGCCCCATAGACTCAAAGATTTGAATGCTGAGTCATTAGGGAATGGCATTACTTGAGAAAGATTATGCAGTGTGGCCTTGTTGGAGTAGGTGTGTTCTTGTTAGAAGAAGTATGTCATTGGGGGTAGGCTTTGAGGTTTCAAAAGTTCAAGCCAGGCCCAGTGACTCTTCCTGCTGCCTGTGGATCCGGAACTCTCAGCTCCTTCCCAAGCATCATGTGTGCCGTCAAGCCCTCCACCATGATGATGATGGACTAAATCTCTGAAACTGTAAGCCAGCCCCTGTTAAATGCTTTCCTTTGTAAGAGTTGCCATGGTCCTGGTATTTCTTCACAATAGAACACTGACTAAAACGGAAGGCTATCAACAGCAAAGGCTGCAAAGCAGAACCGTATTCACCCCAGATCCTTGAAGCTCTGGCCTCACAACTACACAAACACGTGTGAGGTTGGAAGAGAAGCTCCCGGGAAAAGCCATACACTAGGTCATTTTTTTACTTGGGCCTTGGTGAGAACACTTCCCCATACAAATGCCAGCTACTCTCTGCATGTAGCTCTTCCTGCAAGGTGATTCTCTGCAGTATCTGAAGAAAAGGGTCTCCGGAACCAGTGACTAGACTGATGGCACGTTATCAAATATTCTCTCAATCATTTTAGAAATGGATCAAAGCTTAATGGTAGAGTACCTGCCAGAAGGCCTTGGAACAGAGCTCTGGCACCTTAATCAATCAATCAATCAATTAACCATTTTTAATTATGAAGCATTCTTTCAAAACTTCAGCTTTGCAAATAATACTCCTGCTCTCTTTTAGTCTGAATTTGTCTAGTTTTTTAATTATTTTATTTTATGTGTAAATGTAATAAGAGCCTTCTCAACAGACCAAAATAAAAACTCAGTCTTCCTTGATACGTTGTAAAGGAGGAAGCACAAGGCAGGTATCTCTTGTCCACACTTCCCGCCCAGTCTTAACCTAGTTCTTCATTCTGTTGGCCTTTCAGGAATTTTTGCTGTCCTGTTAACTTTATGCTGACACGTTTTTAATGTCCTTCATTAGCATGTATGATACATAATGAGTGTCATCATGACATTTTCATACTTGTACATAATGTATTTAGATATTCATCACCCTCATTACCCTCTCATACCTCTCCCATTCTCACTAGCCCTCTTCCTCTTTCCATATGTCGATCCTGTCAGTGTTTATTCGGTTTTTAAAGGTGGTATGTTCACACTTCAGCTCCTCCATTTGTAGAGTCCTCAGGCTTCATCTTCCATTGGCTGGGTTAGACCTACAAGTAGGCTTTTCAGTGAGGTTTGTGAATGCTACAACTCCTGGGCTTTTGCACATCTGAGAGTGTCATTATGCTGCACTTTAACGACATTCCAATCTGATCACATTTGTCACTCTGGCACACTCTTCCACCACCTTCAGGCAAGTCACACTGCTCAGAAGTTCAGACAAAGCTGATTTTATGAGTTCCACTATAGGTAGCCCATCTGCATGTAAGCTCAGGTATACTCCTGTTGTGCTCCGGGAAAATAACTAACAGAAGCAACTTAAGGAAGGTTTTATTTAGGTTCACAGGACAAGAGTCCATCATAGCAGAGAAAGTGTGACAGCAATTATATGGCTGTTCCATCCTTTCTTTTTATTCCAATCTCTTGAGCACACTGTCTCTGACTGTGACATGGGTCTTTAGCTCCGTAACGTACATTATACTGGGAGATGTCTGTGTGCTGTTTGAGCTGATGACCCAAGCATGTCTGTCTAAAATATGCTCTTGAGGCCTCTTGTCTGGGGATAGACAGGCTTCCCTAACTACACACAAAGAGAACAGTAAAACTGCCCAAGAATAAAAATATTTGTCCTTGAGAACAGCTTAAAAGTAAACCATTTCCAACAGATGTGAGGATTGTTTATAAAGGGCCTGTCAGTGGGAAAGAGAAGCAGGAAGTTGAGCCGTGGGCGGTGCAGCCATGGAAAGAAAGCTCACTGGCAGTCCAGCTGAATGCCTCAACTTCCCCTGGTTGGTTTCTATTGTATGTTGTGAACAAGTGATTTGATGATGCATCTGTCTGTTACTGCATGTTCTACTTGCAATCATCACGCAGACTCTGAGTCAGCAACTCCAGCTGGCTGCCTGAAAGGGGCTTCACAGTCAATTTCCAGGAATGTTTTGAGTATCTATTTGATCATGTTCTGCTGTCTGTCTATCTATCATCTACCTATCACTTGCTATTTATTCTTTTACTTTAGCTTTCTAAATACTTAATGAAAAAGTATGGCTCGAGCGGCTCATTCCTCAGACCATACAGAAGCTCTCAGAGCCTCTTTCTCAAAGCTCGTCCTCATGGAACCGAGACTTCAGAGGCATGGTGCTATTTCTTGACATTTCCAACAAAGTCTTACAGTGGCAGGAAGGCCCATTGAGGAAAAGCTACTTCCTTCTAGTCAAGGGAAGGAATCTCTAGCCTGGATGACGAGCTAACATTCTAGCTGGGTCCAGCCCTCTGGAAGATAGATTCACCTTAAGCATGCTAAAGAAACAGAAGTGGTGCTCATCCCTTTAATGAGGGCGTGTAACTGCTCTTTTCCAGATAGACCATGCCTAGTGCAGGCATTTACAAGGACACAGCCATGAAGCTGGCATAAACCTGCCCACTTTTCTGAGCTACTCAGAAAAGCCTAACTTCTCATTTTTCTTCTTTTCAGTGTCTTTGGATGTTGGCCAGAATCTAATCAGGCTTCCCCTGAGCTCAGAGTAGTGATACACACCTTCAGTCCCAGTACCTGGGAGACAGAAACAGGTGGATTTCCATGAGTTCCAGGCCAGCCTGCTCTACACAGCAAGTTCCAGACTAGTCAAGGCTACTCAACTAATAATGAGACTCTGGCCAGTTTCATTCTTTCTCTGAAGCCCCACTCCTATGAGCATGGCTGCCTGACTCCATGAGGCTGACTTCCATGCTTGCTCAATTCCAGTGACATGGCTTTCTCTCTTCCTAGTCTCCATCTTCCTCCTCTGGGCAGATGATGAGCTTGCCTTCCCTGGGGTTTTTCTTTTAAATGTGAATAAAACTGTCCTCAAATTCAGAGTCTAATCTTAATTCATTCATTCACTCACTCATTAATTCATTCATTTTGAGACAAGTTCTCTCTATGTAGTCCTGGCTGTCCTGGAGCTCAAGATGTAGACCAGGCTGGCCTAAAACTCAGAGAGATCTACCTGCCTCTGCCTCCTGAGTGCTGAAATTAAAGATGTACACCACTCACTTTATAGACCAGGCTAGCCTCGAACTCACAGAGATCCGCCTGTCTCTGTCTCCCTGAGTTCTGGGATTATAGGCATGGTGCACTTAAATTCTTTTATTAATAACACTAAAACCCCAGGAGAAAACTGAATCTCCCCAGTAATAAAATGACTTTTTAAGTTATTTATGTGGGGTGTGTATGTGTGACTTATTTTTATGTGCAGATCTCATGCTGGGTCTTTTCCACTTAATACTCAGCTTTGAAGGGAACAGTTGTCCTGGGTCTGTTATTTGTCTAACAAAACCACTGTCCTCCTCCCTTACACAGGGGTGATGTGCAGTGTTCTGCAATCTCTGAGCAATCCTTTAGAGAAAGAAGGCAGCTACTCACTGGAAGCACAGGTGCATTACACTCCCTCCGTAATTCTACGACATCCTCTGTTCCACAGAGTCCAAGGTTCATGGCAGAGTGTAAAGAGTTTATGGGAAACAACTGTCCAGACGTCAGCCATTCCTGCTAAGGAAGAAGCAGGTCTTCCTTACAGGAGGCCTAGGCTCAAGAAGCACAAAGTCATCTGTGAGGGGTGGGGGTTGCATGATCCTGCTGTCCGCCCGCATGCCTTGCTGCTGGGCCCTGTGGAAACAAACCTGGACAGGCACAGATTTTCTTTGGCGAGGCAATGGCCTCTTCATGAGTCACATCCCAGATCTCCTGCCAGGGCTGTGTGGGTGGCATCTCCGGAGACTTGTCACTAATACTAAGACACTAGTAGCCTGCCAGAGGCGGGCAAGACATCACATCTCAGTGTGCCCTAAGTGGGTACACATTCACTATAAATGTCATAAAATACATACGAATTTCAAATGTTTTTATCTCAATTTTTTTTGGGGGGGGGTGATGGAGGGTGTTGGTCATTTTGGAAAGTTCCAAGGACTGTTGTGTGAATATATATCTGCAACACCATATGGACAACAGACTATTTAAAACCATTGGTCTGGTAAGGATTTTATGATGTGTGCTTTAGGAAAAAAAAAAAAAACAACAAAGCTACTAGTGATTCAGATAATTTTTCATAATGAAGATATTTTTTAAAGATGCGTAAGGGAGAAACTAAAATGAACAGCTCCATCCTCTGACAACAAAGGTCCAAAAGGACACTGTTTAATTTTTATTTTAACTGTGAGTGAGTATGTGCGTGCGTGTGTGCGTGCATGCGTGCGTATGAAAGACAGAGAGAATATACGCATAAGTGCAGGTGCCTGCAGAAGCCAGAAGAGGGCATAAGATGCCCTGGAGCTACTGTGACCTCCACTGTGAATGCAGTGGAGAGTGAGCCACATCATGTGGGTGCTGGGAACAGAACTCTGATCTTATGGATGAGCAATAAGTGCTCTTAACCATTGAGACATCTCTCCACAAGACACATTTACAACAGAGAACACGTTTCTTTAAGCGTGTTGATGGCTCTGTAGTTATTAGTTAGAAGTAAAAGGATTTCTTCCCTCCAAATCAAATGCTAGGAAGAGAGTGGAGAAGAGGTAGTAAGTCATCCCATCATTGCTCACTGCTGAGAAGTCCCCAAAGTCACAGTGGCCATTCGGTTACAATGCAACCTATGCCTAGCACGGTGCAGGCACCTGTAACCCCAGCTCTAGGGACAAAGGTAGAGAAAGCACAAGCTTGATGCCCTTCGGACTACACAGTGAGTGTGAGGCCCATTTAGCAGGACCCTGTCTCAAAACAAAACTTTAAAAATGATTGAGAATATAACTCAATGGTGGAGTGCTTATCAATACATATGAGCCCTTTAAATTAATTCCCAGTACCAGAAGAAAAAGGAAATAACCCCAAATTTCCTCTTAAGATGTATAAATCAAATAAATTGACCATAAGTCAAAAATATTATGTATATATAATATATGTGTGTTTATATATGTATATATATATGGAGAAACTTATTGATCATATCAATAAGTACAAATGTGTTTAATTTGGCTTTCAATGAGTGTAAATGAGCTTAAGTGACCCATTATCTAAAAATCTTTTCATGCAGACTAACACAGCAAAATCTAACAGTACAGATGGGTATAAACAACAGAACTAAAACAATTCAGAAGTAATAACAAAAGAAGGGGCAAAAATATGTGCTAGTTGCAAGCAGTCACAATGAGAAGCAAGCAGGAATCATCTGTCTTCCTACATAATGAAGCAGAATTCAGGCGGGGAAATAGTAGGGAGAAGGTTGCTTTTGCATGCTAAGGCACTTCAGGAAAACACACATGATGTATTAGCACCCAATGAGGGAGCAACAACTTCACTTAGCAGAAACAAGGAGAAAAAAAGAAACACAGTATCACCAGGACACCTTGCCACACTGCTCTTAATCCAAGACCATGTTAGCAGGCCCCAAACCATCGAAAACTGGAATATCTAGAGAATATCATAAATATGAAAGCTGATACATGCTGACCTCTGAGCCCAGAGGTAATTAATACTTGCTTTTCAAAATTATTAACAAACCAGCCCTGAAGGAAACATGAAGTCTCAAGAACAGAAATAACATAAACAGCATTCTTTAGACAAAATGGAATAAAAATATAATTAAAAACAAAATCACAAAACAAAAAAGCTTACCAATGAAAAATTTGATACACATTGTAGCATTCAAATATTCTGTCAAGTGAGAATGTCAGGGCCAAAAACAGCCTACCATAGAGGGCCTCTAAAAGACTTTACCTAGCACTATATCAAAGCAGATGCTGAGACTCATAACCAAACCTTGGGCAGAGTGCAGGGAATCATATGAAAGAAGGGGGAGTTAGTAAGACCTGGAGAGGACAGGAGCTTCACAAGAAACAAATATATCTGAGCACAGGGGTCTTTTCTGAGACTGATTCTCCAACCAAGGACCATGCATGGATATAACCTAGAACCCCTGCTCAGACATAGCCCATAGCAGCTCAGCATCCAAGTGGGTTTCCCTAGTAAGGGGAACAGGGACAGTCTCTGACATGAACTCAGTGGCTGGCTCTTAGACACCCCCACCCCCAGGGAGGAGCAGCCTTGCTAGGACACAGAGGAGTACATTGTAGCCAGTCCTGATGAGACCTGATAAACTAGAGTCACATGGAAGGGAAGGAGGACCTCCCCTATCAATGGACTGGGGGAGGGGCATAGGAGAAGAAGAGGGAGGGTGGGTAGGATTGGGAGCTGGGATACAAAGTAAATAAACTGTAATTAATATAAAAAATAAAAATAAATTTAAAAAATTTTAAAAGCCAAAAACAGGAGAAATTTCTTGAAAGTGATAACCAAATATCCAAATCTAAGAATTCAGATATCTAAGAAACATCTCTTCCAGAACTGTATACTATTAAATAGCTTTTCAATGTAAAGGAAAAACTAATTTAACAACATACTCAAAACCAACAAAACAAAACAGCAACTGGGCCAGGCATGCAGTGCACACCTGTGGGGTTCCAGCACCAGGAGACTGAAGCAGGAGGATTGCAAGTTCAAGGCTAGCCTTGACTACCACAAACCCTGTCTGGAGAAAGGCAGCAGCAAGGAACTAATAATAATAAATGTACAGAAGAGTCCTCAAAAAGAGACAGAAAAATATCAGAATAAACGCCAAAATTTGTCTGTAAAGAAAAAAGAGTCAGAAAATCTTAAAGGACTAATAGTAATCTTTATGACTAATAACCAACAAAAAGAGCTAAAAATGAAATGTCCAAATATAAATGATAAACAGGAAAAAAAATCAGATTTTTTAATTTTAAAAAGATACTATACATATAATTGAAAAATATAGATGAGATAGTCTTTTTAGACAAATGAAATATAGCAAAACTGATTCTACTGGAGAAAACAATTATGCAGACTTCAAAAATAGAGGTGTGGACCTCCTCAAGCCACCAAGCCCGGGGAGTCACTACAGAATCTTGCCAAGCCTTCCACTAAGGCAGTCACACACTGCAGAGCACACAGAAAGAACAAATAGCCCAAAGTGTTTTATGAAGATAATGCAATACTGATCAGCAACACTGACAAACTATAGGGAAAAAAAATACCTACAAAATAAACTACATTTAGACTTCTATAATAATCTAAATAAAATGCTAAAAATAGGACACAGCTTCACATCAAAATATATTGCAGCCTGGAATGATGCGGCTTAGTTGGGAGAATGCTTGCCTCGAATGCATGAGGCCCTGGTTTGCCCCCCAGTACTGCATACACCGGCTGAACTGGCAGACATCTGCAATCTTAGCCTTTGGAAGATAGAGGTACCAGGATCAGAAGTTCAAGGTTATCTTCAGCAACTACAAGAGTTCAAGGACATCCTGGGTTACTGAGAATACCCCATTTGTCTGTATACATAATGCATCATGGTGAAGTGGGAATTATTCTCAAATGCGACACTAATGGATTTTAAAAACACATTCACATAATTCATCCCGTTAACTGTCTCCATTTAGGCCAAAGATCTAACATCTACTGCTCATTCAAAATACAAATATTCTGAAAAAAATGAATTTTCCAACATGACATTATATATACGTATATGTAAACACAAGTATGTACAGACATATATATGTGTACACATACAAGCAAACAGAGTAGCCCAAAAGCACTCTACTTATTTTGGAAACACCAGTTGCTGCAGGGCATAGTGGTGCATGCCTTTAATCCCAACACTCAGGAGGGAAAGGCAGGTGGATCTCTGTGATACAGGGCAAATCTGATCTACATAGTGAGTTACAAGATAGTGGGCTAAATGGTGAGATTTGTCTTGAAAAGAAAAGAAACACCAGATGCTAGTCATGCACGGCATCATACATCGCGAAACTTAAGAGACTGAGGCAGGACAATTAGTTCAAGACTGGCCTTCATGTAGTCAAGAAAAGAAGGAAGCAAAAGCCCAGCTCAGTGCACAGAAATACTTAACATAATCAGGACATGGAAAAAGGATAAAAACAAAACAGAAGATAGTATTTATGACAAAAAAAGAAAAAAGAAAATCAAAAATATTAGGAGCAGCTAAATGGTATAGTGTTTAACTCCCATGTATGAAGACAAGAGTGTGGGAAGGACCAAATACTTAGGTGTAAATTTAAGAAATAAGTTAGGTATGACAGTATATGCCTATAATCCTAGCACTTAGGAGGCTAAATAGAGCAGGAACATCTTGAGTTCGAAGCCAGTCTGGACTACATAGCTAGGAAGAGTGGGAATCTATCTGAAAACTCCACCGCCTTCCTAAAAGACAAACCAAAGTTGGAATATGAAGATATTCTATGTTCTTGATAAGACTCAACATTAACAGGTGGCAATCATTAAAGTTGATATCTTAAAAAAGAAATCCATCAAGCACCTTATCCAGGACCTGAAGAAGTTGAATGTAAGACTCATTTGGACTAATAAGCAAGACTAGAAGGAAAACCCCTGAAAGACTTGGTAGGGCAGGGAAGCTGGGCCAACATATGTCAAACCTTCAACAGCCTCAAAGGCTCACAATCCTGCTGTCTACGTAGACCAACCAGACCAAAACAACAAATACCGAGAGCAGGATAAACAACAGAAGACATGAGGTAAAGGCAACCTGTCCTGCCACTGGCTTTTGTTTTGTTTCATAAATAATGTTGAGATGTGCAGGATAGCCAAAAGGAAAAGAAGAAACTGGACCAAACGGGTCTACTCCTCACACCAAACTATAGAATAAACACCATGTGAACTATAGGTTTAAGTGAAAGATAAAAAAGTACACAGGTTCTCATGTAGTCCAGACCAACCATAAACTCTCTACGTGGCTATGGATGACCTTAAACTTCTGATCCTCCTGTCTCTACATTCTGCTGAGATTGTCACCACGGCTGATTATGCAATGCTGGGGACCAGACCCAGGGCCTCATGCATGCTGGGTAAGCAATCTATCAACTGAGATGAGATACATCCCTGGTCCAAATAACAACATTTAAAAAAAAAAATAAGATCCAGAAATGAAAACATGAAACTTTTCTTATTTGACTCAAAATCAAGAAGGAAAATATAGATCAATGTAACTACTTAAAGTTAAGACTGTGCTGAGATAGTGCTACTTACCTTCCAGGGCAGTAAAAATAAATAGATAGATAGATAGATAGATAGATAGATAGATAGATAGATAGATAGATAGATAGATAGATAGATAGATAGATAGATAGGCAAACAAATAGAAAAATAAATAAATAGATGGAATGGTGGCAGCATGCTATGACATTGAGTCCGCAGGCACAGTCAACAGCTCGTGTGTGTGTGTGTGTGTGTGTGTGTGTGTGTGTGTGTCTTACTGCAGAGATGACCCAGCTTGCCGTTCTACCTAGAGATCCCACTCCTAGGAACTTATTCCAGAAAGACATAGACACAAACTGCAGAAAAGACCAAAGTTATTTGTATGGTAAAAAAAAATAATAAATAAGAAAAGCATGTGTGTGTGTGTGTGTGTGTGTGTGTGTGTGTGTGTGCGCGCGCGCGCGCGCGCATAAACGGTGACCAGATCTGAGCACTCCTTAGATAGGCCTGCTTGCCAGTATCTAAGAAAATTCAGAAAGATTCCTACTATTCCATAAACCATAACGGTGGCTACATGGTGCCAACAACTCAGTTTACAAGGAGCCCTTCCGGAACTTGGATATTTGCTATTGTTAACTTCCATTTATCTTTATCTTACGTGCTTGGGTGTTTTGTCTGCACCACTTGAGTCTCTGCACCACTTGTGAGTCAGGGGTCCCTGGAGGCCAGGGAAGCAAGTTGGACCCCCTACAGCTGCAGTTAACAGTTGTGAGTCACCATCTGGGTGCTGGGAATCAAACCCAGGTCCCTAGAAAGGACTTGGTGACCAGCTCCAGTGACAGCCTTGGGCACTTGGTGTCCAGCTGGATCTGCTGTGAACAACCCTGCAGGGTGCTGCCACGCCGGCAGAAAGGACTGCTCTGCGCAGGCGGAGGGGAGAGGCCTCAGAAGCCTGCACCTGGGCTCCTCCGGATCCCTTCCCACGCTCCCTCCCCAGACTGCTTCTGTTCTGTTCCCAGTCCTCCTAGCAAATCGCTGAATCTGAGCGTGCCTGTGGAACCCCACCCCCACACGTCCTAATACATGAAGAACTTCTAAAAATAAAATAGAAAACCAAAGCCCAGAGAAAAACAGTTACAGACATGGAGATTAAAAAAAACACAAGAGGCTTTTAAGCATATGAAAAAGATATCTAGCTCCTCCACCTAACAAGAAATTCAAGTTAAAAGGATTCTGAGATAGCGCTACTTATCTTCCAGGTTGGTAAAAATCAAAAACGCTGGCAGCAGGCTGTGACAGTGAGTGTACAGACGCAGGCAGCAGCTCCCACGTGCCTCATTGCAGAGAGCACCCAGCTTACCCTTCTACCCAGAGATGCTACTCTAAGAAGGTTATTCCAGAATCATGTAGACACAAAGTACACAAAAGACCAAAGGCAGACACAAAGACACACACACACACACACACCTTCTATCTATCCCCCAACCCTGTGTCACTCTGGAAGGCCACCTTGACCTCCATCTCTTCTTGCTCTAGACTGCCTTTCCCCCTCTCTTTCCTCATTCTTTCCATCTGTACTTTCCACTCCCAAGGAACAAAGTCTGCCCTAGTTTGCAGAGTCCCTGTGCCTCAGCTGCCTGAGAAAGACACTGTTCTGCTATCTGACAGCACATCTTTACCTCCCAACTCCTCCTTCAGTGTGCGTGTGTGTCCACATGCCTCTGCGTGTGCATGTGTGTGCATGAAATGAGGCCAGAAATAAAGGAAAATAAGAAGAGCAGCACAAAGTCTAACCAACAGAATGGGTCAGAGAGGATAGAATTTCAAGGCTTGAAGACAAGGTATGAAAATTGGTATATTCGGTCAAGGACCAAAATATATTTTTAAAAATGTACAAACTGGGCTGGAGAGTTGGCTCACCCTTAAGAGTGCTTGCTGCTCCTGCAGAGGATGGGGTTTGGCTCACAATCATCTGTAAATCCAGTTCCAGGGGGTCTGATGCCCTCTTCTTGACTCCATAGCACCTGCAAACCTGTTCTCTCTCTCACTCTCCCTCTTCCTCTCTCACTCTCTCCCACTCTCTCTAAAAATAATAAATCTTTAAAAATATGTGAGTGGAACATCCAGGGTCTTTTGGACACCCTAAAAAGACTAAATCTATGAATTATAAGCACAGAAGAATTCCATGCCAAAGGCATAAAAAATATTTTCAATGCAACTATAGCAGAAAATTTCCCAAGTTTAGGTACAGAGAAACCCATCCAAGTAAAAAAACACATACATCTCCAAATAGAAAGGACCAGAAAAGAAACTCTACGTCATAGTAAAGTTAAAATACCAAATGTACAGAACAAGTATTAGAAGCTACAAGAGAGAAACACCAAGTCATATACCAAAACAGGCCCATCCGAATAATATATTTCTCAACAGAAAATTTAAAAGACTAAGGGGCTTGTAATGATGTTTTTCAAGTTATGAAAGGCCACAGCTGCTAAACCAACTAACCACTATAAAACTATCATAACCGAGGAGGAAGCATTCTACAATAAAAACAGACTAAAAGGATTTGTGATCATTAGCAGGCTCTACGGAGAATTCCAAAAGAAATTATTTGGGCTAAGAGAATGATGAACACATCAAAGTGGCTACAGGGGAAAAAGTAAATATGCTGGAAGAGTAGTCTAACAAATGAGAATTAGAGAACACGAACTACTATAAAATCAGTAAAATGATAAGGATAAATATAATTTACTTTTCAGTAACAATACTGAATACTAATGTCTTATCAACTAAGGTCTTATCAATACTAATGTCTTATCAATCAGTCAAAATATACAGACTAGAAGACTGGATTTAAAAGCAAGATCCATCTGTTTGCTGTCTCTAGTAAACAACATCAAAAATAGACATTATCTTAGGGGGAAAGGATGGAAAAGTTATCCAAGCAAATGGAGCCCAGAAATAGGCAGGAGTTTTCATTCTAGCATCTGACAAAATAGACTTCAAACCGAAACTAGTCAGTAGGGATTTTTCTTTAAGATTTTTTTTAATGTGTGCGTGCGCGCGTGCGCGCGTGGGTACCCAGCTAGCTACAGGCTGTTATGAGCCACCAAGTAACTGACAGGACTTGAACTCCTGTCCTCTGCACCAGCAGTCTGTGCTCTTAACCACTCAGCCACCTTTCCAGCCCAAGATTTTATCCTTTTTATTTTTAATTACACATATGTGGAAATGGGAGGTGTTCTTGTGAATGCAGTGCCTGACAAGGCCAGAAGAGAGCATCAGTTACAGGTGATTATAAACTGGGAACTGAACTCGAGTTCTCTCCAAGAATAGTACATTCTCTCTCTGTGTCTGTCTGTGTGTGTGTGTGTGTGTGTGTGTGTGTGTGTGTGTGTGTGTGTGTGTGTGTATCTCTCTCTCACTGTGTGGAACGGTGTGATGTGGTGTGTGTGTGAATCTGTGTATATGTCTGTGTGTGTATGTCTGTGTGTCTGTCTTGTGTGTTTTGTTTTGTTTTGTTTTTGAGACAGGGTTATTCTATAGCCCTGGCCATCCTGGAACTCACTCTGTACACCAGGCTGGCCTCAAACTCAGAGATCCACCTGCCTCTGCCTCCTGAGTGCAGGGATTAAAGGCATGAGCATCACTACCTGGCTTTAGTGTATTCTCTTAACTGCTGAGTCATCTCTTCAGCACCATCACTGGAGATTTTCAAAAAGGTCATTTCATACTAACGAAACAAGAGCACATTATACTTCTAAACATATACTCACTGAACATGGGAACACACATAGAACAAATACTATTAGATATAAAATCAGAAGTTAACCCCAACACAGTAACAGTAACTTCATTCCTCCATTTCTACCAACCTACAAGTCATAGCTAAATGGCATCATAAACCAAAGGGACCTAACAAACACATCTATAGAACAGTTCATCCAAACACTGCAAAATGCACATCCTCTTCAACAGCCCATGTAACATTAGAGAAAATTAAAATAACTTTTTTGTATCCTCTCTGACCACAATGGAAAAAGCTAGAAATCAACAGCAAGAGAAACTGAGGAAAATTCACAAACTCACAGAAATTAAACAATACACTATTTAATAATAAACAGTTTACTGAAGAAATCAAGAAGAACATTTTTTAATTTCTGGAACTGGATGAAAATGAAAACAGCATACTAAAAACCTCCAATACAATGAAACCATCCTAAGCAGGAGTCCCACAGTCATAAGGACCTACACTTAAAAACATCAGAGCAATCTCACACAAATGCTTAGTCATGTACCACACAGCCTTGGAAAACCAGAGTAAGCCAAAGCCATAAGCAGCAGCTATAAAGAAACAGTTCCGGTCAGAGCAGAAAGCGCTAGAGAGTTCGGCGAGTAAAGGTGTTTAGCACCAAAAATGACCACCTGAGTTTAACACCCTGAGACACACAACAGGAGGAGAGAACAGACTCCTGTAAACTATCCTCTGACCTCCATATGTGTGCTGTGATGCACGTGCCATGACACATGAGCATGACTATGTCTACACACATGTGTACAACACACAACAGAGAGATCCAAATAAATAAACGTGACTTTGTTATCTTTTAAAATGTTTTTTAAAATCAAGACAGAAATTAATGAAACAGAAACAAAAATGCAAAGAATTCAACATGGTTCTTCAAAAATATAAAAAAGATCAACAAATCCTTAGCCAGACTAATTAATAAAATTAGAGATGAAAAATAATATAACAGATACCAATGAAACTAGGAAAAACCTAAGGATACACCTTAAAAACTTATATTCCACTAAAGTGGAAAACTTAAAAAAACAACAACAAAAAACTTCTATTGCATATGACCAACCAAAGTTAAACCAAGATGAGACAATTTTAAAGGATCTATGATAAGCAGTAAGATAAAAAGTAATAATTAAAAATCTCTTGGTTGGGGCTGGTCATGGTGGCGCACACCTTTGAATCTAGCATTCAGGAGGCAGAAGCAGGCAGAACTCTGAGTCTGAGGCCTGCCTGGTCTACAAAGTGAGTTCCAGGACAGCCAGGGCTACACAGGGAAAAAAAAAAAGCAGTCTTGGGGGTGGGGGGAAAAAGTCTAGGCCTAAAGGAGTACATTAATTATAATTAATTATATCAGACCTTTAAAGAAAAACTAATATCAAACCTTCTCAAATTATCCCATAAAATAAAGAACACTTCCAAATTAATTTTATGAAGGCAAATGCCAAAAGCAGATTTAAGAAAAATTACAGACTAACCTCCATGATGAAATTAGACTTAAAAAAATTCAATAAAATACTTGCAAACAGAAGTCAAGATCACATTTAAAAAAAAAATGATTCAACACAAGGATGAATGGTGTTGGCTCCATTCCAGAGACAGCATAGATGGTTTAATATATGCAAAGCAATAAATATATCACACAAATGAATGCAAAGACAGAAATCACACAATCACCTCAGCAGAGGCAGAAAGGGATTTGGACAAAATAGAATATTCCTTCATGATAAAAACCACAAAGATACCAAAATTGGAGAGACCAGATACAAACATAATAAAGGCTTTCCTATACACCAGTGACTAACACACTGAGAATGAAATCAGGACAACAATTCCATCCACAAAAATAATCATAATAATAGTAATATACCTGGGAATACACTTAGCCAAAGAAGAGAAAGATCTCTACGAAGAGAACTTTAGAGAAGTGAAGAAAACTGAAGACAATAAAAAATAGACAGACTTCCTATGCTCCCTCAAAGAACACCAGAAGCAAGCTATGAATTCACTACTATCTCTAGCAAAATTCCAATACCATATTAAAATTCCTACAGAGGCTGGAACATTGGCTCTGCTGCTCTTGCAGAGGACCCACAACCTCATGCAGCCCACAGCCATCCATAACCCCAGTCCTCTGAGATCCAGTGCCCTCTTCTGACCTCCACAGGTACGTCACACATGTAGCACACATACATACATGCAGGCAAAGCATGTATATACCAAATTTTACAGGTCTAAAAGATTTTGAACTTCTTTGATTCACTCACTCCAGTCAGAATAGTTGTTAATAAGAAAACGTGATAACAAACGCCAACAAGGATCTGAGGAAAGGAGAACCCTTATTCACTACTTGTAGGAGTAGAAATTTATACAGCCACTATGGAAATCAGTGTGGAGGTTTCTCACAAAACTAAAAACAGAACTTTCATGACCCAGCTATACCACCCCTGCGTATGTACCGGAAGAACTCTGACTCTTACCACAGGGATTCATACACATCTGTGTTCATTGCCGTTGTATTCACAACCACTACGAAAAACAGCCTAGGTTACCATCAACTAATGAATGGACAAGGAAAGGTGGTACATACAACAATGGAATTTTATTCAACCATAAAGAAAGATGAAATCTGCATAAAAATGTATGGAACTGAAAAATACTATATTAAGTGAAACAATCCAGGCTCAGAATGACAAATAAAACACGATCTCTAAAATGCTGGTCCTAGCTTCTAACTTTTATATACACATTTATATGAGAGTATGTATAAAGCCCAGAAAATCAGAAGGGGACCCATGAGAAGGGAAAAAAGATGACACGGTAAGGCAGGCAGAAGAGCTGGTGTGATACAGAGGAAGAACGCAGGGTGTTTACGAATTTACTCAGGGAAGGGAGGCAGAGACATAGGAGAGGAAGGACAGGGCCAACCAAAACTATGGATGTACGAAAATGCCCCCAAGAAAATCTAATATTTGACAAATTCAAAACAGCTGGGTGCAGTGACACCCATCTTCTAATCCCAGCATTGGGAGTCAGCCAATGACATCTGGATCTTCGTGAGTTAGAGGGAAACCTGGGCTACGTAGGTGAGACCCTGTCCCAAAGAACATTTACAAAATTTGGGCCTTGTTCATCGGTTAAGAGCACTTGCTGCTCTTCCAGAGGACCAGGGTTTAATTGTCAGCACCCACATAAAGGCTCAGAACCATTTGTTACTGGATCCAGGGCATGAAACACCCTCTTGGGGCTCCACAGCTCCAGGGCATGCATGTGGAACACATACATACATGCAGACAAAACACTCACACACACAGTAAAAATAAAAAGAACTAAATCTTTTTTAAAACTACAAATTAATTTGAAAAGAGTATGAAACCCAGAGGCAACCCACATTTGTAGATAAAACTACTGCCAGAAGCCATCCGTTATCGAATGAAAATCTCAGGGCCAGGATGAGCGCCTGAGGTTCCCTAAGCAGTACAGGCAGTTACCCAGCCCCTGGCTGTCCACCACCGTTGGCTGTTTGTCTGCCAGAGCTGAGACCCTGCTGCTGGCGTCATCTCATGCCTTGTCTTCATCCAGACATGCGCCAGTTTCGCTCAGGAGCGTCTTTTGTTGAGGTGGTCAGCGGTGTGGGGTGGGAGAGCATTTTCTATAGCAGTATAGCACTAGTAAGGTGCCCTGCTTCTGTAAATAACCTTTATGAAACTCATTGTTGTGTCCGCTCCCTCCACCGGGCCACCACAGAATGCATGAACGTAAAGTGGGGCTATTTAGGGAGACCAAGGGGACTAGCAGGAAGGAGTACCAAGGGGACAAAAGAGGGTTACCGGGGGAGGCGAATATGATCCAAACATATTCTGGAAGCTATACTCTTTCTGGTTGTGAGCCAAGCCAACTCTTAAGCCCTAAAATCCATTCTGTAGATGTATGAAAATACCACAGTGAAACTAATTATTATGTGCAATTAATATATACTAATTTAAAAAACACTTTTAAGCTGGATGTTGGTGGCGCATGCCTTTAATCCCAGCACTCGGGAGGTAGAGGCTTGTGGATCTCTGAATTCGAGGCTAGCCTGGTCTACAAAACGAGTCCAGGACAGCCAAACAGTCAAGGCTACACAGAGAAACCCTGTCTCAAACAAATATTTTTAAAAATACACCACTTGTGGTAGTTTGAATAGAAATGGCCCCCCACAGACTCATGTGATTGGCCCATAGGGAGTGGCCCTATTAGGAGGTGTGGCCTTGTTGGAGAAAGTATGGTTGTGGGCTTTGAGGTATCATATGCTCAAGCTTCACCCAGTGTGGCTTAGACTCCTTTTGCTGACTATGGATCAAGACGCAAAACCTTCAGCCCTTCGCCATCACTGTGTCTTCCTACAGGCTGCCATGCTTCTTGCCATGATGATAACGCACTAAATCTTGGAAACTGGAAGCCAGCCCCAATTCAATGTTTTCCTTTATAAGAGTTGCCGTGGTCATGGTGTCTCTTCACAGCAGTGAGACCCTAACTAACAGATCACTTTTAAAAGAATGAGGTAAGCCCGGCATGGTGGCACACGCCTTTAATCCTAGCACTCAGGGAGGCAGAGGCAGGCAGATCTACAAAAAAGAGGCAGACAGCCTGGTCTGCAAAGAGTCCAGGACAACCAAAGCCACACAGTCTAGAAAAAGCAAAAGAAGAAGAGGAAGAGGAGGAGGAGGTACACGACTGTCCTAGGATTTTTGATGGGATGCACCAGGAAAAAGCAATGGCATTCTATGGCAGCCCTTACAAGACTGCATAACCTCTACCTGCGAGGAACACCACAGCGCCAAAATTGAAGGACATAATACATAACTATCAAAATGACACTACCTTCAGAGACAAAAAAATTACTGAGGAACTATTCCAAAAACCATGGAAAATAAATAAATAAAGACCAGGTGTGGCAGTCCATGCCTATAATCCCAGCACTCTGGAGGCTGAAGCAGGGGATACGTAACAGCACCCTCACCTCATCCCTTAAAAAAAAGGCGGGGTGGGGTGACCACCAAATCACCAAGTACAACGTATGATGCAATAGAAGACAGGGTTAGACTCAAAAACAAACAAAGAAACAAACAAGAAATGAAACTGTTCCTAAGTCCAGATTGCAGACAGAACAGTCCTACTTCGAAAGTGTTAATTTTCCTGACCTTGGTATCTGGTCTGTGGTTATTTATAAGTCCTTGCTCTCACTCAAAAAGTAGACATGGAAATGCATAAGAGGATGTTGCCTACACCCTTCTCGTAAACAGCTCAGAACTAACAATACACTCAGGAATATAAAACGGCACAACAAATGTTAAAAGCTGCTAAAACGGAAGAGCACATACTGGATTTTGTTCTCTCCCAATTTTCAGCAGACTTGGAATTATTTCAAAACTGGTTTAACTGTATGAAACTACTTTAACCGTTTGGTTGAGCTATGAGGCTGGATTTGAGGTGTTTTCTCTGGGAGAACAGCAGGCCTGGTCATCCTTTAAGTAGCTGGAACTTAATTCCTGGCTCCAACAGGTCCCTTTGTCAATTGCTATCCTGGCCCCGGCACACCTGTGCACACTCAGCTGTTCTGAGGATTTCTCAGATTTTAGGAGACCACAAGAAATGTGTTTGCTATAAAACACAGGCCAGATGGGCATGGTGGCTCACACCTGTAATCCTAACACTTGGAAGACTAAGACAGGAGGATTTCCCAAGTCAAGTGTAAGCTTGGGTTATGAAATGAGAAGACTCTATAAGGGAGGTGGGATAGAGAGGCTTCAATGTCCACCACCACCATCAAAAACACAAAACAAAAAACCTGTCCACTTCATCAGCAGTGCCAACTGCGATTCTTCAATCCTTGTTATTTTTAGCTGCATTTTACATCTGGTTCTATCAATGCAAAATGACCGAGCTCTCTAAGAAACACGAGAATTATTACTAATGCATGGAAGCTTGTAAGTTTAGGGTACGCAGTCTTCCTTCTGCTCACACACTGGGCCCTAGGGATTCACAATAACCACAGGGGCTTCTGTGGCAGAAAACACCCACAGGAAACCCCCCAGGATTCGCCATCACTGTGTCCAAAACCTATGAGAGCCTGCAGCACAGCTCTGGGCCATGATGTTCTACTGAAGGTGAAAGTAACATTAATCACTCACTTCAGAAGGTCAAAACTGAACACAAATTTACATATCTACAGCAAGAACAATGGATAAGACCTCTGCTTCCTAATTTGAAATAAAGTGCAGAGAGACTCAAGGAGCATTGCTTTACTATGCAATGCTTTATATTTCAGCAGTGTGGGCAACAACAAAAACAAAAACCTCACATGCGGACATTAAAATGAGAACAACTTTACATCTTGCCCCCATTCCTCGCACTACCAGACTGAAGAGAATGCCAGTTGTAGCATGAGACAGAGCCGAGAGGAGCCAGCAAATGGAGAGCCGGGCTGAAATAGCAATACTGATTTGAGCTTGTAATTGGGGTACTAAGCAACTCCTCAACTACATGGCCACAAAACTTCTCTATAACGTTTATTTCCCAAAGAAAAATTAGCACAAATAAAAAAAAAAAAGTTTTCCAGTCTGTAACTGCTGGTCCCCGAGCAACAAAAGGAAAGACGTATCAGTAGGAGATGGGCTGTAGCAAATTAGAAGACACCCCCACAAGGTTGCCAAGGAAACCAAGCCCAGTATATTTTCCTACAGAAAAGAACTGCAGGTAAAGAGAACATACCACAGAATATCTGGTGACAAAGTGTTACCATCCCTTGGAAAACATTTTAAGAGGCTAAATTTATTTGCAAGCTATTTATGCCAGCAGCTATTCCCAAAACTCCCAGGTTGGAGGGTTCTGCTGCCGCCTTCCTACAGTCAGCTGAGCCTGGCCACCGACAGCGCAAAACATTTCACGAGGTCTCTTCTGAAAAAGTAACATCTTCAAAAAAGAAAAGAGCTACCCCGCACCCCCCCCCCAAAATGGAGAACAGAATCCCCAAATTTAAACTGTTTTTTTTTTTTTTTTCAAAATGGAAGCCTTTTTTCCAATGTGGTGGTGATGCTGTGTTTTCGGAGCAAAGGCGAGTGTATTCAAACCAAGGCAGGAGCTGAGCTTGGCTGTGCCATTTCAGAGTGGAAAAGAGCAGAGTGGGATGGGGGACAGGGTGTCAAGTTGGCAGGGCACGTGTAAACATCTCCACGAGTAGGTGGTTGGTACAGGGGCAGGGAAAGGTGACACGCGCGTGAGCGCCCAGGATAAGGAAAGGTGACAAGCACCACGGTGAAGGGGGGAGGGGCACAACGTGAGCTCTCAGGTGCAAGGCCTGCAGCGAAAGCATCTGCAGCAGCTCCGCGAGGTCCCCATCCCCTCAGCGCCCTGTCTTCTCAGAGCCCCATCCCTCAGCTGTCTCTCCCTCCGGCTGAGCACCGTCCCCCCCAGTTCCCCATCCCCCAGATTGAGCCCTACCCCTCCAACTCCTCACGCCCTCAGACTGAGCTCCATCCCTCCGCGCTCCTCCCGCCGTGTGACCCCGCGGGGAAATGGCTCGGGAGCCGGGCGAAGCCTGAGTGGGCGCGATGGGGCGCGGCTCTTACCCGGTGCCGCAGTCAACCACGCAGGGAGGCAGCGAGCCCGCCATGCTCGGCCACGAGGCGCCCGGTCCCCACCGGCCCCGTCCGCGCCCGGCCGCCCAGTGCCCGGCTGCCGGTTCCTCGCCGGCGCCGCTCTTCCCGTGGAGTCACCGGAGTCCGGAGGCACCCCCGCCGCGTGACGTCATTCTAAGGCTGGCCAATCGGGGACGCGCACGCTCCGCCCTCTCCTTAGCCATCCTTGGTGCTGGCAGAGGGGCGGTTTAGCCTCCGCATCCGTCCTGCTGTTGAAGAGATTGGAGTTTATTTTTAGCTGGCATAAGGTGAATATGACCCCATTTACGAAGCCTGAAGGTTTTTTTTCTTTTCTCTCTTTTTTTCAAGTTGCTTTTGTTGTTGTTTCAAGACAGGGCTTCTCTGTGTAACCCTGCCTGTCCTGAAACTTGCCTCCTGCCTCTACCTCCCAAGTGCTGGGATTAAAGGTTTAAGGCACCATGCCCGATTTATCAAATTGCAATTTTTTTAAGATTTATTTTTATTTATCTGTAAGTCTCTCTCTCTCAGTGAGTGAGTGAGTGTGAGTGTGTGTTGGTATGTACTCGTGAATGCAGGTGTTTTTGGAGGCCAGAGGCTTAGTATACCCCGTAGCTGGAGTTACAGACAGCCATGAGTGAGAGCTAGGAACGGACTTGGGACCCCTGGAAGAACAGCAAGTGTTCTTAATCGCTGAGCCATCTCTTCTCACTCCTCTTCATTCTCACTTCAGATGTCCACTTTATTCTCTACCCAACAATCTCTTGATTGTATTCCTAACACTTAAAGCTCTTTGAGCTACTAATCTATTTGTAGATGTTCACCTCTGCTAGACAGTAGGTTCTCCTAGAATGGGACCTCATGCTTAACACATTTGGTGCTCAGATAGAACTCACCTGCATGTTGAATGAATAAATAACCTTCACAGTAGGAAAAAAATACTTTAAACTTTCTATCTGATAGAGTGTTGCATGATTTATCCTGAAAGAGGATCAACAAATGCATAGCGAGTCTTAAGGAATAAATGACCTTGGGTTAAGTTAACACCACACCATCATTATTACTAGGAAATATTTTTCTTATATCAAAGGTATTATCTAATATCAAAGATAGGGTGACTATCCGGAAACCAGAGACTAAAGAAGGAAAACACCTACTAAGGTGGTTTAAAGTTACCGGAAGTCCCGTTTGCACCTGCTTCTTACCCTCTAAAGTTCTCCCCTGTAATGCCTGTGGGAATGACTGGAGACATTAGTTCACTTGGTCTTTACTAGGATTGAAAGCCCTGTGTTTTTTCCACAGGAGACTAATTAATTAGTTGACCACTCTTAGGTAACTTGTTATTTTTTTTCTGCATGCAAGGGAGGAAATAAAGCCTAGACTCAGAAAATATTCGGGGGACCTAGAGTAGAAGAAAGGTAAAGAATATGGAAAATTCCAAATGGAACCCAGAACCAGAGACAAGACTGTTTTTTCTTCTCTGCATGTTACCAATGTTCTGCCCAACTCCATACGTCTGTCTGTTTGCTTTTGAAACCTGGGCCAAAGCAACAAAGTCCCTAGTACAGGCTCCTGCAATTGCTGTGTATTTTAGCATCACTTACTTGATATACATGTACTACATTGATCATGCTTTTAACAGTGTGATTTGCGGTTATTACCAACATCAACTTGACAGGACCTCAAACACCTAGAGACAAACCTCTGGGAGTGCCCGTGAGGGAGTTTCTACAGTGTGTGTTAATTGAGATGGAAAGACCCACGCTAAATGTGGTTGGGGTCCCAGGGTGAATAAAAAAAATTCTTTTAAGCCAACTGAGCACTAGGGTTCATCTGTCTTTGCTTCCTGACTGCAGTCACAGTACGACTAAAGGCCTCACACTCCTCTGTTGCATGACAAGGATGCCATGTTGAAACTCTGAGCCAAAATAAAACCTCCTGGTATTTGGTCAGGTATTTTATCGCAGCAGCAGGAAATAATTAACACAAACAGTAAACAAGATGTTCCCAGTATCTGGCCCTAATGCAGTGATTCTCAACTTCCCACGCTGTGCCCCTTTATACACTTCCTCATGTTGTGGTGAACCCCAACCATAAAATTATTTCATTGCTACCTCATAACTAATATTGCTACTGTTACGAATCGTAATATAAACACCTGATACATAGGATATCTGATATACAATCCCAAAAGGGAGCTCCACCCAAAGGTTGCGAACAACTGCCCTAGCATCTAGTGAGAGGCAGCACCAGTCATCAGGATGTTGTAATGCAAATGCTAGATGCACAAAGTGCAAGGTGCCCAAGAAGTCCCTCAGAGCTCCCCTGACCCCGACTTTTGGATCAAGTAGACTTCTTCCAAAGCCATGGGAAACCCAGAGTATAGGTAGAGAGAGCCGCTAGGCAGAGGAGGAATATGGAGTATAGGTACTTCTGAGAGAGGAAGCACACAAAGCCAGGACAACCCCAGAGCCCAAACATCCTATTCACTTTACCAAGAAGAAGCTCTTACAGAAACCTGAGGCTGGCTAGTCATGGTATGCCTCTCCAGGGATCATCTCCTCTGCTTAGGACTTACTGGGAATGATGGCCACCAAGTCACTGATAGGAGAAAGATTTTCTGACTTCAGCCAATCCCTCTACACACCAGTGGTCCTGAAGATTATCAAAGATGTTTTTGTGCCAGGGTGTGCCTGGTTTGTCCCTCGCTTGAAGATGAAACATTCAAGGCCATCCTGAGCTACAGAGTTAGGCCCTGTCTCAAACAAATTAAAAAAAAAAAAGTAGACAGCCAGGAGAACACAACTGTAGCTAAACTCCTTAGAGTGTGCAAATTGTGTTGTCTTATGTTGTGACTCAGCTCAGCAGTCCGCTGGTGTCATCGTAAGCCTACATTCTGTCCCAGCAGGCCCTCCACATTGGCTCTGGTCCTCAGGCTTAGCTTCTTCCCTTTCAACATGGCTACAGCAACTCCGTGCTGCGGAAGTATCCCTTCTGAAAGGGATGGTGGGTAAGCTTGGAAGAAGACACAGTATCCCAGCTGCTCCCCTTTCTGTTTCACTAACCCAGTGGTTCTCATCCTTCCTAATGCTGTGACCCTTTCATACAGTCTCTCATGTTGTGCTGACCCCCAAGCATTAAATTATTTTCGTTGCTATTTCATAACTGTAATTTCGCTACTGTTATGAATCATAATGTAAATATCTCGTGTTCTCTGATGGTCTTAGGCAACCCCTGCGAAAGAGTCATTCAACCACAGAACGGGTCGCCATGCATAGGTTGAGAACCATTGCACCAACCAATGACTTTTTCCTAATGAATAGGCCACAAGAAATTACCACAAATGGAGTAGCTTAATACATATGCTTTTCACCATCCAAGAGGCCTAGAAGCCAATGCCAAGTGTAGATGGAGCTATGTTCCCTAAAGACTGTAGGGAAATTCTGTTCTGTGCCTTTTACCCACTACCAGGGGCTGCTGACACTCTTGGGTTCCTTGGCTTGTACATGTATCATTCTCATCTCTGCCTGCATCACCAAACATGTATGTTTATCTGTGTCTTCTTTGGGATTCTGTCTGTGTGTGTTTGTGTGTGTGGATGTTCATGCAAATCTGTGTGTATGCATGTAGAGGCCAGCTCTGGATCAACCTTAGGTATCATACCTCAGGCACCATTTCTTTTTTAATCAGGGTTTCTCACTGGCCTGTAATTCTTCTAGTAGGCCAGGCTGGCTGAATCCCAAGAATCTACCTATCATCCCCTCCTAGCACTGAGATGACAAGCTCACACCATACGTGAATTTTTCACATGGGTTCTAGGAATCCAACTCAAGAGCTTGAGCTTGCCCAGCGAGTACCTCACTCACTCAGCCATCTCCCCAGCCCCTGATGGTCTCTCCTTCTAAGGAAACCAGGTATGTTGAGTCATGTATTAATGACCTCACACGTGCAGATGTGTTCCAAATAAGATCACGTTTACAGATACCAAAGTTAAGAGTTGAACGTGTCCTTTTAGGAGATGCTGGTCAACCCATAACACCAGCTATGCCAAAAGTAATCACCAGTGCTGTGCTGACTGGAGGTGAGCCTTGTGACCTTTGATGCCTGTGGTAGCCAATAGCTATCTAAAGTGAGCTTCAATTTACAAGAAAGTGAGATGGCTGTTTCCCAAAACACACTGTGTCAGGATGCAAAGAAAGGCAGCTGCCTGCAAGCGGAGATGAGGCCCCATCAGGACCCAACCTCCCTAGATCCTGATCTCAGACTTCCACATTCTAGAAATGTAAGAAAACCAAGTTCTGTTGTTCAACAGGCAAGCTAAAGTACTGTGCGCTGGCAGCCTGAGCACACTAGAATACTGCTCAGAGCACCTCCTGTCTTCTTAGATTGAAAGCTCCTGCAAACCAGGTGCCATTGCCTCTGCTTTGATCACGCCTAAGGCAAAACACCCACAATTCTGTAAGAAGCAAAGCACAATCTTTGATAATTGCATTACCAAGGAGGTGTGTGCCCTTCAATGCACGTGAAACTCTGGCTACTGAATGCCTATCAGCCTAGAGTGCTTTTTCCTGCGAGGGCTTGGCCCTGCCTCCCTCATTTGTAACCTGAATTCAGCTGGTAATGAGAGAAATGTGTGAAGCAGCTGTGCAGGGAAGGCGTCTCTCTTTGTGCTTCTACCTGGCAATGGCTTTCACACTGACAGAAAAGCAGCTCCACTATAGATAGAAGAGTGCGTGGCCTCCATGGTATATACGATGTCACACCTACCATCCTGAGCTCCTGAGTGCTGAAGCAGCTCTCTCAAATGAGCTATTGATAAACATCTTTCAGTGTTGTGTATGTATGCATATGAACACAGCAAGAACCAAATAATCAGGTCTCAGAGATTGCCTGACTCATGGAACTCAGCCCATGGATAAGCGAATAATAATAATGTGCCCTTACTTCCTGTATTTAACCAGTTGTGAAAAGCCAAGAAGAAAAAGAACACAAGAACTAAAGGCTCTCTTCAAAAACTGCCCACCCAGCCGCTCTATAAACCTTAAATCTCAAAGCTGTAGGCAGGATCGCGCTGTGTGTTCGCTGTTGCCATGAGGATGCAGAGAGAGAAAAGAGGACCAGAAACTTAGAACCCAGGCCCTTTGAAAGCATCTGGCATTCTCCTTTCAGAGGAAGGGCCTGTCACTCCTCTCAATGGACCTCCCTGCTGTCTTGGCAATGGCAGGAGAAAATGATCCAAGCAGGAACTGATTGGCTAAGTGTTCAGACTGTGTAAGAGAGTTGATAACAGAGCAAAGCCACAAGACTTCAGGAAATAGTCCAGAGATCTGAGCGTGTTCACAGCTCTGCTTTGTTTCTTTCTCCATTCTGGGCAGAAACCTATTGCTCCCCATCCCCTTCTGACTCTCTCTCTTCCTCAGCCACCCAGCTGCAGAGTTGCTCATTCAGTCCCCTGCCACCTCCTCCTCATCTACTCTAGTTGGTCCCTCCTCCTCTTTTACTGAAGTAGGGTCTCATGTAACCCAGGCTAGCTAGCATTGAACCCACTATGTGTCAGAAGGTGACTTGCACTCCTGACCCTCCTTGCCTCCACTTCCCAAGCTCTGAGATTATAGGAATGCCTTCTTTATGCAGTGCCAGGAATCAAACCAGGAGACTTATGCATGCTAGGCAAGCGCTCCTCACCAGCCAAGCCACATCCCAGCCCTAGTCCTTCTTATTCCTACCGTCACCTTTGCCTCCCTCCGGGCTTTTGCCTCCCTTTTTTCAGGTAGACTGGACTGCTATGACAGACATCATTACCAAACACAGAAAGTTCATATAACATGTAGTTTTCTTCCCCCAAACTTTCTGCAATACACTATTATTATAGAATTTGGTCCAAACCAGAAATATAATATTCATGGTCCTGTGATCTGCTGTAAGTTACCATCCTAATCTCGCCTAATATCATGACCCTGGAGATATCTGTATAGAAAAAGCCTCTCTGCTTTCTAAACCCTCTTAGGTGTTATGCAACTCTGCCCCTCCTCCCCCAGTCTGGAACCTTCTTCACCTACTTCATCCTCTTTGTCCTTAAAGACTGTTTGAAGCTAACTCACCCTTCCACCTTTAATTCACTTCCATCCTCTGTATTCATTCAACAAAGCACTCTGATGTTTCCTCAGACCCTCCTTAGCACCAGTCACTGAGCTTGTACCCAGCTTAGTATCCAGAGGTGAAACCTGAGGTCTGCATCTTAATAAGATGCTCAGAGGTACCAACCTGTACTTCTGTTCCTAGTTCATGAGGAGAGTCCTATTACAACAGTATCTTCTTTACAAAGCACTTTCAGTACACTTCATGTTGAATCTTTAGAACATTCCCACAAGATACTGATTACAAATAGCGTTTTAATCAAATAAGAATACCAGCACATAGTTCAGGTTTTAAATTAGCATAGATTAAAATTTCATTTCCTTCTAAGCACCTTTGCTCTGTTCCCTTGAGAAAGAAGGAAAGACTAAATCCTTACAAAAATCAGCATCTGGTATTCTCAGGTATAAAGCATGTCGGGGCCAGAAAGACTCAGCCAGCACTGTGGCCCCAGCCCCTCTGGGATTTCAGATGCACTTTACTGCTCTTGAGCTCTTTAATGTTCTCTATTGCCAGTAAGAAATGCCCATGAATTCCCACAGGGCAGTCTTGTGCTCTATACTGAGTAGTATCCAACTGAAAAATCATTTTGCCAATATGGAGTGAAATTGCTGAGTGGTGTAATCGGGCTCCGGGAGATCTGGACAGTGTGTGCTGCCAAAGACTGGGGCCTGGGTTTCCTGCCATTGCTCAGTCACACAAGCAACAGGTTTGGATGAGTTGGCATCCTTCTTTCTTTCTTCTTTGTTCTTTTTTATTTTTCCTGTTTTGTTTGAGACTGTGTCTCACCATGCAGTTCTAACTAGCCTGGAACTTGAAGTATAGCAGAGGACCCTTAAACTTAAAGCAATCTTCCTGTCTCTGCCTCTCAAGTGCTTGGACTAAAGAAATGTGATACCAGGTAAAGCTTATTATCAGATAAGTTGGGGGGGTCACTCTCAAAAAGGAGGATGGGCAATGAGCAAAGACCATTGTTGGGGCAAATACAACTTAGTCTCAAGTAGAGAGTGGCCAGATAGATCATTGTTCCTCCCCTCTTTGCAGATGTTCATTCTAGAACACTCTAAGAAGTTAGCACAGAGGCTGGGGAGATGGCTCAGTGGTAAACCATGAGGACTTGAGTTCGGATCCCCAGAGCCCACATAAAAAGTCAGATGTGGGGGTGCACATCTGTCCCCTCAGGACTGTGGAGGTCTAGACGAAAGGATTCTGGAGGCCTCCTGCGTGCTGGGATTAGAGATGTGTCCATACCCAGATTACAATACATTCTTAATTTTATAGTTTCCATGCTGAGATAAAAATGCCAATGTCTGTTTGCGTATGTCTGAGTGTATGTGTGCGTAGCAATGCGTGTGTCTGCATGTGTGTATGCGTGTGTCTGTATCTATGCATTTGTGTGTGCTTCTTTCTGCCTGTGTATCTATATGTGTATTTGTATTTCTCTGTGCATCTGTGCATATCTGTGTGTCTCTGTGCATCTGTATGGTTCTCATATATAGTTTGTATGTTACCAGACAGGAATGTGAAGGGTGGCTACAAAGATATTAACTAGAGAGCCACAGGGTGGGGTTCAGACAGATTAATCTGCTGTAGGATTAACAGGTACAAAGATCTCTGAAGCTGTTAGATTGAAAATGAGGGACAGACAGACACAAAATATATGGCCTTGGATAGAGTGAGGCGTTTCCTGGGAGGAAATGGCCACAGAGAGACACTGAGAATGGTAGGACTGTGGAGAAGAAGGCAGGCATTAGTCATGGCCCTAATCCCCACCCCAGGGCCTACCTGACACTGAATTGGGAGAGGCAAGCAGTAGGTTATTTATCTCTGTCAGTGCTTGACAGAGAGAGACGCAGAAATGCCAGCTGTCTTCTCTCAGCTCCTTGACTTTCTCTCCCAGTCTTCCTCAGAGCTCTGCCAGCCTCCAGGACCTTGGCAGGCTTCCCAACTTAATTATTCATTCCATTGTCCCCAGATTTTGTTTGTACTTTTCAGAACTGGTGTCCCAGTTTAGGGCTCGGACTGCCTGTATCCCTTAGTCATCAGCTCTCCTGAGCCTCGCCTCTTGCCAATGGCTCGAAGGTCCTTTTCATAGTCCACAGATGCATGGCTAACCCAGACCCAGTCTTCCAACAAGCATGGCCTGTCAGAGGTTCCTGGTGTTTAAGCGTCCCCTTGCCTTACAATTCACTGACAAGCATTCCAGGACTTTAAAATTTTTTTATTATATATATATATGTGTGTGTGTGTGTGTGTGTGTGTGTGTGTGTGTATGTTCCTGTCCCCACCAAAGAACAATTTTTGAAACTTGGTCCTCTCCTTCTACCATGTGGGTTCCAGGAATCCAACTCAGGTCATCAGGCTTAGGAGCAAGTGTCCTTTATCCAGTGAGCCACCTCACAGGTCTCTTATATAGAAAATTCACCTCAAGAAATGAAAAACGGAGTTAGAGATGTATCTCAGTTGGTCTAGTATTTGCTTAGCTGGCAAGAAGCCCTTAGTTCCTCCCCAGCACTGCACAAAGGAGGCATGGTACCTCCATGCTTTTGATCCCTGTACTTGGGAGGCTGAGTTGGGAGGGTTTCATGACTTCTAGGCCAGCCTGAGCTACAGAGTGAAGCTGCCCTGTCTTGAGAGGGAAACAAGAGAGACAGAGACAGAAAGAAACTGAGAGACAGAAAGAGAAAGAATATCAATGGAAAAGGAAAGAACTGATGAAGAAAATGGTCTAGTTGAACTTCTTGTCAGTCCCAAAATATATCAGCCTGAAATGGAAAGGGGTTATTCCTGTCAGGATGCTGTAAGATTGCCTTCAATCCCAGCACTTGGGAGCCAGAGGCAGGCGGATCTCTGAATTGGAGGCCATCCTGGTCCACAGAGTGATTAACAGGACAGCCAGAGCTACACAGCAAGACCGTCTCAAAAAAAAAAAAAAAAAAAAAAAAAAAAGATTAACACGCCATTGAGACAGGTTTTGGAATTGATCTCTGGGTCATTGCTGAAACTCTAGATTCCATCCTTTAAAAACATAAACAGCTCTGGGAAGGTCAGGAGCTACAGGGCTTACGCACTGCATTGTAAATTAATTGCTATTTCCTGAGCCAGTAAGTGAACACAGTGCTACGTGAAAGAAGAGGGGCTTCTTTTTTTTGGTTTTTGGGGTGTTTTTTTTAAGTTTGGGCAACTGCCAGTGGTGCTGAAAATGTAATTACTGCTGCAGAAGAGTTATTAAATTTTTGAAGCAGGAAACCTATGGCCCAGAAGTTTAAGGCAGCTGAAGGGCTCCTGAGAAGAAAGCCCTACGGCATGGTGGCTGGCAGCTCCCCGTTTCCGCCTTGCTTGCGGCTGTCAGGCTGAGATTCCAGCTAGGCAGCACATGTAGCCATGCTGTTTCAGTAGTCAGGGATGGGCCAGGGCACGGCAGAATGGTAGAACATGTGCCAAGCCTGCATCATGCCCTGCACCACCTACCTAAACCCACAGCAGTAGTTGCGAGTAAGTAGCAGTATGCCGCTAAATGACCCTTCCTGGGGAAACAGCACCAACAGACCAAAGAAAGGATTCCATCCAGGTCCAGCTTACTGGGGTCATTGCTCACAGGTGTGTGAGGGACTCTTCAGCTGCCTGTGACTCTTTCTCTCACAAAACCTCAGGAGGGGATCTGTGATGGCAGCTGAGCTCTGTGAGCCCCGTTCTCTCCCCGTGAGGGACATGAACACAGATGCTCTAATTTAAGATCACCATGGTACACCCAAAATGGGGGAAACAGCTACAGGACAAACGTCAAAGACCGGATCTGTAGCCCAGGCTAGCCTGTATGAACTTCTGATCCTCCTGTCTCCCGTCCTTAGTACCGGGATGATAGGCCAATGCCACAACACCTGGTTTATGCAGAGCTAGCTGGTTGTCAGTCCAGTGTTTCCTGTGTGCTAGGCCAGCACATCTGTATATGAGTAGATGTATTCTAAGGCTGGATGTTTAGGTCATGTTCATGTTTAGGTCAGGGTAACTTGTGTGTCTGTTCACAGGTGCATACATCCATGGTGTGGCAGGTACTATGTAAGGGCCCTACATTGTGAGTTTTGAATTTCCTCATGGCTCCATTCAGTGTTTTGTATGGGTGACTTCATGACTTTATGACTTCCCATAGTTCCTCTGAGACTAGCACTATTATTTGTTTTTACAGAGAAGGCCAGTTTAGAAACCCATGTTGGATTCAGTATTTAAAAATACCGACAAGCCCACACATACCACACGCTCCCCAGACACCGTAAGGACTGGCGGCACTCAGGGCTAACCTCTTATTTTCTGTCCAGAAAGAAGCAAAGATTGTCACTGAGCAAGGTGATACTGGATGTCCCCAAGAGATGCTCTGCACTGCTGAGCAGGACTGAGAGCCAGAGAGACAAGCGTTCGTGTCCTAGCTGTGGGAAGTATCTGCTGAGCTTCCCCGGCCACCACTCTCATTCTGTTGGCCATGCACTCCATCCATCTGCAAAACCAGGGGTCGGAGGATGCTGGCCCTGTAGACACGGCAGAAATACTAAGCAGACACAGGTGTGTGACATGTGACAGCCTGTCTGGAGTACCAGCTGTTCCTTGCCTGTCCCTGCGTGGGTGGCTGAAATTCAGCACTGGAGTGAGCATGCGGTGACACAAAATAACTACCAAAACCAAAATGTTTTCAATGAGGATGGAAGAGAGTATGTGACCGTGCTCATCTGAAATCCCAGCATGGAGGCAGGAGGATCACTACAAGTTCCAGGCCTGGGCTACAGAATGAGAGCCTTGCCGCACACAAATAGGTATGTCTTTACCCAAACAGTAGAGTCAGGTAATGCCTTCTTCTGATTCTCTCAAACCTCAGGAACTTTATTCTGAGATATTAAAGGGGGTTTCCCCTAGGTAATCTACAAGCAGAAAAATCACCTCCCCAAAATTTCCCCAGCCTAAAAAGTAGGCTCCTCACTGTAGTTCAGTTATATTTACATTTACAGTACCTATCGGGGTTGCAGCTGACAAAAAGAAAACTAAAAGTTCCCATGCTAAATAAGATCAGTCTCTCTCTCTCTCTCTCCCTTTCTCATATGCACACACACAGATAAAACACCTCCTTCTTTGAAATGTTTTCCAGTTGTCTGTTTGTTAAAAGGTTCTGGAATACATGAATACAAACACAAAAGACTATAAAGTAGCCTAGATATCCGTTCTAATTATTTGCTGGAGGCACTCATCTAACCCTCTCCACAGAACTGGGTGTGGTGGCTCATGCCTACAATCCCAGTACTCAAGAGGTAGAGCACAGTGCCTGACACAAGTTCCAGTCCAGCCTCAGCTACACATGAGTTCCAGTTCAGCCTAGACTTCAGAGTGAGACTCCATCAAAAAAAGAAAAATCTGCTGGGTGGTGGCGGCACATGCCTTTAATCCCAGTGCTCATAAAGCAGAGGCAAGCGGGTCTCTGTGAGTTCAAGGCCACCCTGGTCTATAGAGGGAATTCCAGGGCAACCAAGGATACACAAAGAAACACTTTCTTAAAATAAATAAATAAAGTAATTGGTGAATTAAATCCGCCACAGCAGTGCCTAAAGCCTGCCACTAGCTTGTTATCTGTTAGGTACAAGGCACCTAACCTCCAGTCTGGTTTGCTTATAGTCAGCATGAAATGTGAAGCACAGCCTGAGCTATGCTCCACAAGGCCAAGACAGACAAAAAGAGGCCATGTTCATTAACAGTGAACCTGCTGCTGCTCTAGGAGTGCATGGGAGTGTCTCACACACAAAGGGTGGGCTCATGGAGAGGGGGAAGGTTGAGGCGCACACTCCTGTCTCAGTTTGTAAAGTCAGCTTAGTCTGAACCTGAAGGATAAAAGGCCTCTTTGTGGTTGGCTATGGGGCCAATTCATAGCCAAGGAAACCATCCCAGAAAGGTTTCAGAACTGCCTTAAGATCACAAGACAGGCAGGCAACAGGACGGGAACTAGAGTAGGCCCCTCTGACACCAAGATTTGGACATTAACTCATGTTACACATATGTAGTTAAATTAGTGGCTTTCGCAAGGGATGCTTTGCCATTCTCCCCCAAATTTCATGCTGACACTAGTGAAATTTCTGAAGTCCAGTTCAGAGGCTTACAGGCTGACATCTGCCATCGCAGCTACTTGGGAGGCTGAGGCAGAAGGATTGCTTGAGTCCAAGACATCAAGGCCATCCTGGGCAAAGTGTTACCAAGATCCTGTGTCTAAAACCAAAACTAAATAACTAAGGGGCTGGGGAGATGGCTCGTGGGCAAAGTGTTTGCTAGTGAAGGGTAAGGACCTCAGCTCAGGTCCCCACATTGATATAGCAGGCCAAGCTTAGTAGTGCTCCTGTAACCCCGTACAGGGGCAGAGACAGGCAGGTCTTTGGGGCTTACAGGTCAGAATCCGGGAGCTCCACGTTCAGTGTGCATGTCACAAAATAAGGTAGATAATGATCAAGGGACCAAAAGCCAGATGTGGGTACTCAGAGTCAGCTCCAGGAACGAAGGGAGCACCAGTCACCAGTCAGTCTTCAAAGACACCGCAGACACTGAGTGTCCCCTCAAAAGAGCACTTTTGAGTTTCCACTGTACATTTATACACAAAGGCATATGCCACGTATAACACATACATAGTTATACAAAACATATATATAATTATATGTATATAATTATCTGTTCAAAAACAGATACAAGAGATAGAATGCCAAAGAATGAAATAATTAGTATTTTGAAATAATGTACATTGTATCTCACATGCTAATGGACCAAAGACTCACTTGCTTTGTGATTATCTTTCAGTGTTTTGTGAGATCTGTGAGCTATCACACACTTGACCCAAAATCTTGTGTTTTCAGAGGTGTCTTTTGCCTTCAGCTCTGCTGTGGGGATAGTGGACCCGTGAGGGTCCTGACTCATGCTAACCCCACAGCACCATTTCTCAGGGTGAATATCAGCCTAATAATATGTTCTGAAGACTCCATAACCTACTGTGTTACTCAGAAAACTGCAGCCAAGTCTCAGGAAATCAGAAAGGCCCAGCAGTGCTGCACACCGCTCTAAAGCTCTGCCTCACTCCATGCTCAGGGAAAGGCACAGTGTGACAAAGGCTGCCCTTTAAAAGCCAGCGTTGAGACTGTCAGGTCACTTTCCAAACATGTTCAAGCTTATGACTAAGTAGAATGGACCAGAATCCCCACATCTGCTCTTTCCCATTTTTTTTTTTTACACACAGACACCAGTCTCTTCACTTTCCAATCCTGAGGGTCCTTCAGCATTTTCCCTACTGCAGGCTCCCAGCACGAACTCATATGGAGCTGCTCCAACAAGGACCTTGTCAGGAGGAAGCACAGATTTCTTATCCTGACAAAAACAAAACAAAAGCAGAAACTCCTGGAGACAACGTGGTCAAAGATGTTTGATGAGTTTCGTGTCCCCCGCACCAAAAGGAACCTTCCGGCTTCTCCCTCCTGCTTGTCAGCAAGGACCAAGGACTACAGGTTTTTGCTTGAGTCCCTTTCATTTATAACATCCTTTTTCTTTTTTCTTTTTTTCTCCTGTTTTTTGTTTTTAATACAAGGTTTTTTGCAACCCCAGCTGACTTCAAACTCATGTGAACTTTTGGTTTTGTTGCTTCCTAATCCCAAGAGCTGAGATTACAGGCTGTGCCAACACACTTGGCTTATGTGGTGCTGGGGATCAAACCTGAAGTTTTGTGCTTGCCACTTGAACACAGTATCAATGTAGCATACCCCAGCCCTCAGGTATCCCTTTCTATAAAGGAAGGCTGGCAGGTGTGTAACCCACTAATTCCAGTCAATTATTGTCTGGGGTGGGGGAACCATTATCTTAACTGGCCATTTATTATAATAATTTGCTTCTAGAGATATTAAAAAGCAGCAAGTGAACTAGATTTTCTTTCCTTTTTTCTTTTGTTCTCAGAGCTGGGATGGAACCCAGAGCCTTGCAAGCACTCCTGCACTGAGCTATGTCCCCAGGTTAATTTCCTATTTCTTTTATTACTATGTCTCAGCTTCACCTTCAAGGGAAATTCCTAATAATTTCAGACATCACTCCACTTAATAAGCCTCAGAACCAAGACATATAACTATCAGGGGGCCGTGGATCCTCTTTATTTCATGAGAACATCTAGAGGCATCCTGAAGGCACTTAATCATTTACACTATTTTTAAGTTAATAGCTGTGGAAGGTTGTGAAATTCAAAACAGGAAACTTAAATACTCAACTAAAATCAAAATATTAGATGTCTTTTTCCTTTACTAACAATCTAAACAGTCAATCCACTAGAAAAGAAAGCTAAAAATAGCAACTCGCAAGCATGGTCTTCACAGCTGTGCTGCTGGGTGCTGGACTGATGGCTGTCAGCCTTCCCACCAGTGTGGGATGGCCAGAGGCTTAGATGAACAAATGGAAAAGTCAAAGACGTGATTAATTAATGAAAAATATTTCAGGAGCAAAAGAACACTCAACTAATCTTCCAGTGCTTCCTACTGGAAGCTGCTCCGCCCACCCCCAACAGTGTTTGAAAAAGAATAGTGATTTTAGTAGAGCTCTTAGAAAATTAATTGGTAAATAAAAGATACCTTACAATAATTTGTGGGGGGGGGGGGGGAGAAGATACCTGGACTGGAGAGATGGTTCAGAGGTTAAGAGCACTGGCTGCTCTTCCAGAGGTCCTGAGTTCAATTCCCAGCAACCACATGGTGGCTCAGAGCCATCTATAGTGAGATCTGGTGCCCTCTTCTGGTGCGCAGGTATTCATGCAGTCATAACACTATACACATAATAAAATAAATAAATCTTTAAAAAAATACCTTATAACTAGAGACTAAAGTGTGTGGTATTGTGCAATGTTATTAGGGGCTGGCCAGATGGCTCAGCAGGTAAAGGCACTTGCCATCAAGCCCCAATGAGCCGAGTTCCATCCCCTGAGCCCACAGGGTAGAAGGAAAGAACTGACTCCCATAAACTGTCATCTGACCTCCATGCTCATGTTAATACACACACACATACATACATACATACATATATACATACATACACACAGAGAGAAATAAAATAAATATAACAACAATTTAATAGCAATTTATTATAATGCCTTATGTTGGGGCATATCATGTGCCCATCACGGCACTTGGGAGGTAGAGGCAGGAGAATCAAGAGTTCAAACTCAGTTCTTTTTAAACAAACAAACAAACAAACAAAAGTGAGCCCTGTAGTGGAGGTCAGAGGACAGCTTTCAGAAGTTGGTTCTTTCCTTTGATCATGCCCCTGAATTAGAACTCATATCACCAGGCTTGGCAACAGTTGACCTAACCCACTGAGTCATCTTGCCAGCTCCTACAGAAACCTTTAAACTATCTTGCAAACTTACTTTCTTCTTCCTCGTCTCCCTTTTTTCCTTCTCTCTCTCTCTCTCTCTCTCTCTCTCTCTCTCTCTCTCTCTCTCTCTCTGTATCTATCTATCTCTATCTCTATCTCTTTCTCTCTCTCTCTCTCTCTCTCTCTCTCCCCCTCTCTCTTTCTGATAGGGCCTCATGTATCTCAGGCTGGCCTCTAACTCTCTACATAACCAAGGATTACCTCCGGGCTCCACCTCCCAAGTACAAAGCTCACAGGTGTGCGCCACCATGCCCAATTTATACAGTGGCTAGGGATTGAACTCAGAGCTTCATGCACCCTAGGCAAGCACTCTGCGAACTGAGCTACATTCCAAGTCCCACACACTCTTTATCAATGGTGCACAGTACTAAATATAAAGATTCTATAACTAACAAAAACTTCCCAGGCAGAGTACTGTAGGTGACAGAAATGATTGTATCTTGGCATATCTGGATCATTAACTGGGACACGGGCATTAGCCAAGGCCTTTCATACTGATTGCCTGTCGACACATGCCAAAGAGAGAGAACAGACCTTTGCCGTCAATATATCTTTGGAGGTCATGAGGTTAAGTGGGGAAATGATTATGAGCAGGCTTTGGGAATCAATGACGCACTTGTCCAATGTAAGCTTCCATTGCTGGCGCCGATTACAGTGCACAATGAAACCAATGCTCAGTAAGCAGCAGAGGTGACTAATTATTACACTGTATCCAGCACAGCTGTGTTGGGATCCCCACAAGGGCATAGAACCAGTTTGTACTGTTTTTAAATAATTTTTTTGTACTTTTGTCATACTTCAGATTAGTTGGTTGGTTTTGCTTGGGTTTCTTGTCAGGAATTTTGTCTTTGTAGTTTCTGGTTTGCCCATTTGTTTGTTTGCTCATTTGCTCTGAGGCAGGGTTTCATGTAGCTCAGGTTTTCTTCAAATTTACTATATAGCTCAGGATGGCTTTGAACTTCTGATCCTCCATCTCCCAAGTGGAACTATACTCATGAACAACCACACCACAATTTTTGCAGGGCTAAGGATCAAACCCGGCATGTAGGCATGCATTGTGCCAACTGAACTCTATCTCTAACCTCTGTTTTTTGTTTTGTTTTGTTTTTATTTGGGGGGTTGTTGTTGTTGGTTTGTTGTTGTTTTAAGAAGGTCTATATCAGGCTGGCCTGGAACTCACTGTATGGCATAAGCTTATCATCCTGTCTCACTGTCCCAAATGCTAGAATCACAGACATTAGCTACCATACTCTACCAGTACATACTGTTTTTGCTTTATTTGTTTGATATTATTAGGAGGAGCACAAGTGTGCCGTGGTGCCTATATGGAGGTCAGAGAGCAACTTTTCGGTCTTGGTTCTCTCCTGTCAGGGGGTCCCAGGTATCAAGCTCAGGTCACCAGGCTTGCATGGCAAGCACTTTAACCCCCTGAGTCATGAACACCAAAATCAAAATCTTGATCTTGTTAAATTTCCATGTCAAATTTTGAGTTGAAGAGGCCAGGGTAATACTGTCTTGTGCTGATCTTGCCCTAATTACATTTTGTGTCTGCTCAGGTGCTTTTCAGCCCCTAACACCCTGGACAGTCACATCCACCTTGGCAGCACACTGGGGACTTTCCATGACCCAGATATGGCCCATATGTATAACAATATAGCTGCTGAGTGTATAGCCAGCACAACTGTTACCAGGTTCCCCTGACCTATACTTTTATGTCATTGTAGGGTTTGTGGTACTTTATCAACACTGTATCCAAAGCTTTGGGACAAGAGTTTTTTGTAGCAGGAGCCTGATCTTGGTTGCCTGCTTAAATCAAGGACTCTTAATTTGGCCACACAAGAATGGTAATCTGTAACGTTCTTACCTGGACTGTAACAGAATAAACGTTTACATGAAATCCAAGTTCTCAATGGCTCTGTGTTACTAGATGATGGTGCTGGCTGGGCACAACTGAGGCAAGAGAAATAAACAGACCTAAACTGGGAGGACCCAGTGACAGACTAATGTCAGCAGACAGACCACGGGCATTGTACAGTCTAGGTGTGGGACATCTTCTTTAGGGTCTCTCTTCTCCACCATAAGCTGTGTGTTTTCATCTCAGATCCAACAGTTCTTAATTCCTTAAGTTTATTTTCATTTATTAACACTTCTGAGTGTTTTTTGTTTTGTTTTGTTTCCAAGACAGTATCTCACATAGTCTAGACTGGGCTCTATTTTACTATTTAGCTAACTGACCTTGAATTTCTGATCCCCCTGCCTCTGCTTCCCCAATTCTTAAATGAAAGATGTATACCACCATGACTCTGTGTAAGTGTGCATGTGCTTGTGCATGTGCCTGTGCATATGGGTGTACATGCATGCATGTGTGTGGTTCTGGTTTTTCAAGACAGAGTTTCTCACCCCTGGCTGTCCTAGAACTTGCTCTGTAGACCAGGCTGACCTCAAACTCAGAAACTCATTTGCCTCTGCCTCCCAAGTGTTGGGATCAAAGGCATGCGCCACGCCTACCCCACGCCTACACCGATGGCTATACCTCACTGGCATTAAACCAACACTCCACTTTATACACAGATGGGTGTCAGATCCAAATCTTTGGGCAAGCTAAGCTAGCACTCTACCAACTAAGCTATATCCTCTTCCCGATAGCTTTCAGTTTTGCATTTTTACTTTTTTGTGTATATTTCTGTTTCTGTGTGAACATGTGGACATATGTCAGAGGCGGTGCACATAATCAAACAAGATGGTAAGTGTGGAAGTACTTTGAGGAGAGACATGCATGTATTGGTAACAGCTCATAATGGAACCTGTCTGGTGCAGAACACTGTGGCTCACATATGTAATCCGAGCACTTGGGAGGCTGAGACAAGAAGACTGCTGCATGTTCAAGACCAGCCCAAGCTACAGACTGAAATCTTGTCCCAAAAAGCTAAAAGCAGGTCTGGAGAGACAGCTCGGGGGTTAAGAGTGCTACTGCTTTTCCAGAGGATGCAAGTTCGATTCCCAGGATTCATACCAAGTGGCTCACAACCGTCTAAAACTGCAGATGTAGGGAATCTGTCACCTCTACTCTCAAAGAGCGCCTATGCTTATGTGTGCATACACACAATTAAAATAAAGCTGAAAGCAATGGCAGATTTGAATTGCATTCTCTAAGCAGCACAAATTGGTTCTGAGATTTAGCTGGTTTTTTTTTCCTTAATTCCACTTGGAAGAGAAGGGGGTAGTTCATTCCCAACAAGTTGTTTGTAACCAAGACACTAAAGAATTAAAGGCTTACTACATCAACGCAGACAATTAACGTAAATCCAAAGCCCCTTGTACAAGATCCAGAAAGGGCATTATTAGAATGAAAAGCTCCGGAGAGCAGCTCTGCCGATGCCCTGGGCAAGTACTGATTGCCAGGAGGCATCAAGGCATCCAGCAGGATCTGATGACATCAGCATGAGTCTCACTGTGAGTCAAAACCGCATGAGGTCATCTCAAGCTAATCAGACGGGTAGCAGGAGAAAGGTGCCATTCAGTGCGTATTACCTCAACCACCAACAAAAGGGCTGGAAACCATGGGTTTAACGAATCCGACCAAACAAGGAGGGCAATGGTGACGGTACCGTTAAGGCTCCATTACCGAAGGTCTGTCTACTCCTCACATAGGCCCTAAGGCAACTTCTCCAATGGTTATGTGGTCATTAAAAAGCTTCCTGCTCTTGGATACAGGGTTTTTCTCATTGCAGAGACTGAGAAGTTGTTTCTGGGTTACTGGGTGTTTTTTTGCGGGTCATAGGAAATGTTCATTATTGGCCTGCAAAAATGTTAGTAATGCACCTCAAATTCTAGCCAAGGGCAGATGTCCAATGAGCTAGCTGGTATGTGTGTGTGTTTAGCTATATGGAAAATATAGCTATATTGTGAAATCCACTAGCCAAGCATTCACACTCTCCCAGGTCCTGTTCCCTTTCAAGGAGGGTTCCATGAAAAAAGTGTAAAGGGCTGGGGAGGAGAAGACCAAACACTGTGATTTTTTTTTAAATCTGATGGTGGGTTCAGGAGCCATTCTTCAGGAAGGTAGTCCCTACAGTCAATTCTAAGATGGGTTAAAATAAAAATAGGAAGGTGAAGTTTAGCAATAGCAATGATCCGGGCTTGGGGTGTGACTCGGTTGTCAGAATGCTTGCCTAGCTTGTACAACACCCTGAGTGTGAGCTCCAGCACCACATAAACCATATGTGGCGGTGCACATCTGTTAGCCCAGCACGTGAAAGGAGACAGGAAGGACGGTAAATTCAAGCTCAATCTTTGCTGCCTAGCAAGTTCTAAGCAGCTTGGGCTACATGTCAAGGGGAGACATGAGTCCACAAAAACTGTGCTGTGAGCTCTAGAACAGAATAGATTCATAAAGGATGTTTTTTTTTTCTTCAAAGATTTATTTAGTTTTATTTTGTGTATGGATGTTTTGCCTACATGTGTGTCTGTGAATCATTGGAGTGCAGTGGCCTCAGAGACCAAACAAGGGCATTAGAAACTGTGGAGCTGGAGTTACAGATGTTTGTGAGCCACTATGAGGGTACTGGGAATCAAACCCAGGTCCTCTGGAAGGGAAGCCGGAACTCTTAACCACTGAGCCATAGCTCCTGTACCCATGAAGGATGCTTTTAAGATGGCCTACACTGTAGCAAAAAGCAACAAGACACAGTAACAACCTTGTTTTTCAGCTTGGGCATGTGGATGGAGAAGTAAAATCTTAGAATCGAGGAGATGGAGGGATGGGATGTTTCAGCTTGGGCTGAGGACATGCTAGTTAAAGAGGCAGGTAGGGTAACTAGATAGAGACCAAAGACAGAAATCATGCCCACTGCAAGGGACATGCTCTGGCAGAAAAAGGAGTGAAGGGGACGTGCTTCAGTTGAGGGGCCAAAATAAATAATAAAATGGATACATCTAGCAGCAAGAATAAAATTGAGAGCTGGTGGGATGGCTCGGCTGTTTCCACCCATGGAATGCACATGGTGGAAGGAATGGATAGAGAGACTCCTGCAGGCTTCCCTCTGATCTTCACAGACTTACTGAGGCACGTGTACTAACAGCCATCCCCAAATAAATACATAAGCAATTCTTTTCATAACTGATGGGGCCCAAGCAGGAGGACCTCACAAGGTAGCACACAGGCCTGGTCTCAGGCACTGTGGCGAGAGCGAAAGATGCGTCTGAGCTGCCACCTTCCCTCTCTTCTATCTCCCTCCCACATGCAGGTTCCAGGCCAGGCTCAATGCCTAAGGCAGCAGCAAACCCAGAGTGTGGGAGAAAACACACTGAGAGAAGAAGGAAAAGGTGGCAGATTCTATCACCAAAGGACCAGCCACATAACTTACTGCAGTCTCAGAGCAAAACAAAGATCCAGGATGGATCACAAGAAAGCTGTCTTCAGCCAAGTGTGGCCTCATCCTTAAAGTTAGACAGCAGTTCTCAACCTTCCTGATGTTATGACCCTTTAATACAGCTCTTCATGTTGTGGTGACCCCCCCCCCAACCATGGTAGTAGTTTGTTGCTACCCTGTAACTGTAATTTTGCTGCTGTTATGAATCTTAATGTAAATATCTGATATATAGGATATTTGACACCCAGGGGGTCTCGACCCACAGGTTGAGAATCCCTGATGTAAGACCTTGTACACAGAACCACAGGGCCCTAAAGACAGCTCCAGTTAAAAGACTTCAGGTCCAGCTAGAGCATGCATGCTTGTGCTCAGGAGATAAAAGCAGGCTGGATTTGCAACTCGGCCAAACAGTCCACTCAGAATAGTCAAAACATCTCTGCCAGACAAACAAACAAAAAATATCTCTTCTTTCCTCATTTACTCATCAGTGGCTAAGACTTCATGTATCATTTAGGTGAGGATGACCCTGAGCTTGAGGACAGCCTTGAGCCTCTGATCCTCCTGCTTCTCTCTTCCACGTGCCACATTTACAGGTGTGCACACCCACAGCAGATTTGTGGTGTGATGATGGAACCCAATACCCCAAGTGTGCCAAGCAAGCACTTCAGCAACCCTACATCCCCAGCACCCTCCATGTCCCCACCCCCACTTAAATGGTATAAATGCAAACTGGCCCCTTAGATCCTGGTGCAGTCCTCAGAAGCATTTAGGAGCACACGTCACATTTTAAAGAGATGCTTTCCTGAGGAGTGTCTCTTTTCCCCTGGGTCTCTCACTCCTGCTTCCAGGCTGGTGGAAGCCTCTGGCACTTGATTTTTATTTATTTTGAGACTGGGTTTCTCTGTGCAGTCTTGGCTGTCCAGGACTCACGTGTATACCAGACTGGCCTCGAACTCACAGAGATCCTCCTGCCTCTGTCCTCCCCAGTGCTGGGATTACAGGTGTGCGCTACCGAGACCAGCTTCTGGCACTTGATTTTAATCCTGGTTATGAAAAGTCAGCCATTCATTGCTTGGGATCATAACACCTATTTGGTGATTAAACTTTTAAATCTATAGGTTTGTATGGAGGGTGCATACTTATCCCTAAGCATTGGAACCCAAACAGCCAGAACTTCACGTGCACCCTTCTGGGCAGCATCTACCTGAGACACTAGGAGGCAGTGTTGGCCAGTTGTCTGTTCTTAAGGCCCTGGGGAAGCATGAAAGGGACACTTCTTATTGTCCATACCTTCATTAGCTTTAGGAAAAGCTGTAAAAGAAAAGGAGACTTCTAATTGCCATCATATAACCATTAAACCCAGGGTCAAATTCTGGTCACAAAACAGACCAGTGTGTGGCTGAAGAAGTGCTTCAGAGCTTTGATTGAATGACTGATTGATTGATTGATCCATCGATCCAGAGGCAATACAATCTTGGTCACTGGCTTTGACTAGATGGTAGGCCAAGCTCTTCTGTTTGAGTCCTTTGGACTGGGGATCAGCAGCTTTCCTTTGCTGGTAAAAAGAAAGCAGGAGTGAAAATGAAAGACGCGCTCAAGGGCAGTACTCTTCAGGCCCTTCCATCTGAACTTAGTGCAGATCTCAGGAGCAGTTCTATGCCACCAGCCCTTTGGGTCTCGATTTTGGAGAAAGCCAGCTCTTCTAGAAATACCCTAAGATGAGCAGAGAAGAGCTACACTAGCCCCTGTAGTCGGCAGGATATGAGGGGAACTCATTTATGTACACAGACAACTCCAAGGGGCTGTGTTTGAGAAAGTAACATGAATGTCAGTCCATGCCACAGAATCCAGGTGCGGGAGGCAGAGACCCCTCCAGACGTGAATAACCCAGCTGCCCTAAACAGTGCCCGTGGCATTTCAGGCAGTTCCAGGGCCCTTGGGTAACTCTTCATTTTTCTGTCTGAGTTAGAGCTACCTGAAATCCCAGCACTTCAGAGGCTGAGGCAGGAGGCTGCCCTTGAGTTTGAGGCCAGGATAGGAGAGGACTAACTAAAATGACAAACCCAGCGCATTTGAAGATATGAAGCTCAGGGCATTTGCATCAGACTTCTAACTTGTTCTCTCAGGGCTGTGTGCTGTTGGACAGCTTGGCCGTCCCCTCTGAGTCTGTCTGACATCTCTAAAGTAGGATTAATGTGTAGATGACACAGATCACCTATACATAGCCTTTACCATAGCAACAGGCATGTGCTAAATGTTAGTGTGATGTTGTGAGGAAACCAAGGCTCAAAGGGCTTGAAAACTAACAAGAGGCAATTCTAGAACCCACCCACCAGCTGCAGCTCGGGCCTTTGTTCATTTGTTTGCTTTGGGGGGGGGGGGGGTGTTTCATTTTGTTGTTTGTGTGTGTGCGCGCGCGTGCGCGTGCGTATGTGCATGTGAGTGCAATGCCCGAAAAAGCCAGAAGAGGGTGTCATGTCCCCTAGAGCTGGAGTTCCAGGGGAGTGGCCTGCTGCGAATGCTGGAAAGCCGCGAAGGCTGGAAAGCCGCGAAGGCTGGAAAGCCGCGAAGGCTGGAAAGCCGCGAAGGCTGGAAAGCCGCGAAGGCTGGAAAGCCGACTCCGGGCCTCTTCCAGGTGCCCTAGAGCACCGAGCTACCTCTCCTGCCTCCTACATGCATTTTAATAAATTGTTCTCTCATCCTTGAGTTATTCTGCTTTGATCCTTATGTCAAAACACAAATTATTTGATGAATATAAATCTCCAAGCAGCTGCATTTGCAGCACTCTGAGGAAGAAAGCCTAATTAATTTTGGTAGTTCATTGACTTCCAGTTAATGGTTCATATAGGGAGATTTAATGTATTTATCTCTTTTCAGGACTGAGTTTCAACCCCAGGGACTTGCATATGCCAGGCAAACACTCTGGCCACTGAGTTACATCACCAGACTTGGTTTACTTTGTTTTCTGGTCTTTTTTATTTTAAGGTAAAACTGTATGTGGACATGTGTGTCTGTGAGACTGTTGTGTGCGCGTGCAGGGGTACACACTTGTCTGTGCTGGGTGTCCACTATTGCTCTCTGCAGAGCCTGTCTCTGAACCCAGGCATGTGAGGCCCCAGCCACCTTTCTGTCTCTGCCCCTCAGAGCTGTGGTTTCAGTGTTTGCAGGGCACCCAGCTTGTTACCCTGGTGTTAGAGGCTTTTGTCCTCCTCCCGCTGTGCTGACACCCTTCCCCTCCCCAGCTTCCCCACAATGCACCGCCCCTCTTTCCTTCTCCCAAGGCTGCTTTGGGGTTTTGAAAGAGTTTTGTTGTTTTGTTTTGTTTTGTTTTTTTTGAGAAGCCTCTCTGTGTAACTCACCATGGTCTGGAACTCCCAATCCTCCTGCCTCTGCTCAAGAGTTCTGAGCCACAGCCCTGAGACACCACACCGGGCTCCTGTTACGATTTCCCTCAATGGACTATGACTTGGAATATGTAAGTCAAATAAGCCCTTTCTTTCCCAGCTTGCTTTTGATCATGATATAGCAAACCTAACTTAAACACTAAGTTTATTGTCTCAGAGATTTTGTCACACCGAGGAGACAAGTAACAGCTAACATTTACCCTGTCACATGTAGGACCTTTTTAACCACCTCAGGATATAAACAGGACTGGAAACTCCTTTCTGTCCCTTCAGTAACTTGAAGCATATATGGAGAGACACACGTCTAAGGAACAATTGTAATATGTCAGGGTATTCAGGGCCAGGCACTGCGGACACATTCTCCTTAGAGAAGTCTGGAGGCCCTCTGAGCTATACACACAGCATCCTGGTCCATGTCTGTCCCAGAACTCCCCTCCCTCACAGTGACTGCCATACCTGAGCCATGTCCCCATCTCTGAAACTACTCTGTACACTGTAGGGATGCTATAGCAACTGTATTTGTTTTAACTGATCTCACTGAATCAATCAGACTGCAAATGACTGACTGACCCTGGGTGGGTCAGTCAGAGCCTCTTCGCTCTGTAAGGTTACCACTCTGTCCCCGTGTGGGGATGGGCCATAAACCATAGATTCAGGGATGGAGTGAGGAACGTGGCCTTGTGCCTGGAAAAGAAGATCAAGTCTTTTGAAAGTGTCAGAAACCAGAATCTTAGAGAAACATAGATCATACCATACCTGAGGAAGCCTAACAACCATTCTCCATGCTGTTTTTATTCTTTTTTATTGCTTAGATAGATGAAGTCCCATGGTCCATGCCAGGGCCATTATAAGAGTCCCTCTTGGAGGGTGCACTTAACTGACAAAAACCTGACTTCTAGCACTTGAAAGCAGAGAGGCAGCATTCATTATTTAGCAGTCACGCAACACGCCAGGCTCTGGGCGCACTGTTTTTCTTGTATGTGTTTAAACCTTCACTCTGAGATGTGGAAACTTTCCACAATTTGAGGGGATCTTCTTTGTTATTCTGAGTCTTGAAAAATATTAGCTAGAAAGTTCTGTGCTGTGCTTAGGGATTTCTCTCAGCTGTCTTACTGCTTAGAAATACTGGCTGTGGTAGTTTGGATGAGAAATGTTCCCCACGTATTTAAATTCATGTATTTGAATGCCTGGGCCCTTGGAGGCACTGTCTGAAGAGATTTCCTTGCTGGAGGAAGCAGTCACTCAGGGCAGGCCAGGTTTGAGAGCTTGTAGCTTAACCACTCATACAGTCTCTCTCCACTGCTCCTCTGCTTAGTGTTTGAAGCTGAAGACGTGACCTCTCTGCTCCCACTCCTACCATGCCTCCCCTGCCTTTATGGAGTCTCACTCTGGAACCATAAGCCAAAATAAATGATTTCTTCCAGAAGTTGCTTTTGGTCGGGTTGTTTTACCACCGCAACAGAGAAAGCAACTAATGTACTTGCTATGTTTTTATTGTTGTTGTCAGAAGCACAAGGGCAATTTTATTAGCATTTAAAAGAAAAACCAAAGGGCAAGCCAGCAGTAAAACCCCAGCTGCTATGCTGAGGAGGACAGTGAAGTAGAGAAAGGAAAAAGCCATGCAATTTAAATTGGCACGGAGGTCCGACACGGAGGGAAGCTTTAGAGAGAAAATAAGGAAGTCTGGAATGTTGGGGAAAGAGCACAAAGTGTTAAGGAGAGCACGCTTGAAAAGGTGATAGAAGAAATATTGTGTTTTTCTGAGTGACTCGGAGGCTGGCTTAGGACTCCCTTAGTAGTCGAATATGGTCTTTAACTGACAACTGATGTTGTATGTCTGCCTCCAGAGTGCTGGATGACGGGCCTAGCCATTTGTAACCAGTTTATATCTGCTTTGCTCCAAACAGGGTTTGCTCCCTCTGAACACGTAACATATGCTGAAGGGCTGAAGGTTGTTGGCCACCTTGGGGGGGTGGGGCCTTTGCAATGTTTTTGGCTTGTTTGCAAGGCTCAATGGCTCCCTGCTGGGCTGCATCAGGTGCTGGGAAGTGTAGTGTTGTAAAGTGAGTCACTCCATGTTGGAGAACTTTTGCCTGGCCTTCTGCTTTTCTACTATCCATGATGCAGTACACAGCCTTGACAAAGTGGCTGTCCTCTCTTGGGAGCCCATCATCTAGAGCCAGGAACTAAATGGGCTTCTTTCCTTTATGGGTGTTGTGGGATCTGATAGTCTTAAGGTCAGAGACCATGGCTTAGTCACTGCAGTGGTAAGGTCCCCAGCTGCTGGTGGTGTTTGGGAGCTGGGGTGGTTAGAAGGTTTGGCCTTGCTGGAGGAAGTGTATCACTGGAGGTGGGCTTGAAAGTTTCTAGCCTCACCCCACTTCCTGTTCACTTGCTCTGCTTTGTGCCCGAGATGTGACCTTTCAGCTTCTTGCTCATTCCACCATGCCTGCCACTTGTTGACATGCTTCCTCGCCATGACAGACTCTCTCTCTCTCTTTTAAAAATACTTTTTATTAATTTAGTCTCTCCTATATTATACCCCAGCAGCAGTTTCCCATCCTTCCCCTCCTCCCAGACCCTCACCTCCTCGTCTCTCCTCCTCCACTTCTCAATTTCCCTTCAGAAAAGGGCAGGCCTCCAGGGATAGCAACCAAACATGCATATCAAGTTGCAATAAGCCTAGGTGCCTCCCCTCATATTAAGGCTGAACTAGAAAACCCAGTAGGAGAAAAAGGGTCCCCAAAGCAGGTAATAAAAGCACCAGAAACAGCTCCTGCTCCCTCTGTTAGGAGTTCCACAAAAACACCAAGGTACACAACTGTAACATATATGTAGAGGGCCTAGGTTATATTGCAGACTCCCTGATCATTGGTTTAGTCTCTGTGAGCCTCTGTGAGTTCAGGTTAGTTGATTCTGTGGGTTTTCTTGTGGTGTCTTTGACCACCCTCTGGCCCCTGCAATCCTTCCCCTCATTCTTCCTCAGGATCCACTGAGTTCTGCCTAGTGTTTGGCTGTGGGTCTCTGCATGTGATAGTCTCTTATCCCTCTGGAACTCTAAGCCAAAATAAATTCTCTATTCTGTACATTGCTTTTGGTCATGGTGTTTTATCACAACAACAAAAAAGTGACCTCATACGTACAGTGGTTGGTGGCAGAGTGGGCTGCTGCTCTGAGGAGCCTGACTTTGCTGCCTTTTGGAGGAACATGGAAGACTTTGGAACTGGGGGCTAAAAACGTGGCTAAATGCTGTAAGTGAAAGGACTGTTTTGGTAGGAGCCCAGAAGACAGCCGTGCTGAGACTCACATCAAAGCTAGAAGCCCAGCTTATAAGGTTTCAGAGCAGAGCAAAGACAATTTCAGCAACTGGGCCAGAGGCCATTTCTGTGATGTCAGTAAATAATCTGGCTTTGTCTTCATACCACTATGCCAAATGAATGGGCAAAACCATTGCTTATAGCCTCCCTTGCTATCCCACAGGGCAATGGTTTCCTTCTTTTCTATAATATCAGCAGTTTTCCAGTCCTCCATGGCTAGAGAGAAATGGCATGTCATTGGAGATGTCTTCCAAGGGCCTTTGTTTGAATGGTGCCTTCCATTCTTACCACCCGTCGGGGGGAATCCCTAGGGAAACTCTTTAGCATTGCAGGCATGTCATATAACCAGGATACCAACGACTGAGACTGAATATTGTTACTGAGCTTTGTGAGTCAAGCACCTGCCTCTTTCTCCCTGAATCCCCTGCCTAGCAGTGTCTTGCATGTAAGGATGTATAGTAAATACTGGTTGAAGGCCTGGGACCTGAAAACCTGGCAACCTGAGTTCGATCCCTGGAACCTACGTAAAGGTAGAAGGAGAGAACAGACTCCACAGAGTTGTCCTTTGACCTCCGGAGGTGAGTGGTGGCACATGCACCCACACGTGCATAATAATAAATAAATTAAATATTGATTGAGTGCATACATAAAGGCTTGGATTTTTCAGGGTTATTCTTACTGTAGGTCCACTCACAAGGCTGTGAAAATGTCTACTCAGTTTTTTGACCTTTGGTTTACCTCAGTAGGAATTAGAAGACACCCTGGGAAGGCAGTGACCCTAAAGGCAGACATGACATTGCTTTCATGGTTTGTACCCCAGACTTCAGGGTTGCAATTCTGTGTGCACATGCTTGTGCAGGCCCGAGGTCAGCCTCCGATGTCTTCCTTGGTCACTATCCACCTTGGTTTTTTTAAAACAAGGTTTCTCATTTAGCCTGGAACTCTCCAATTAGTCTAGGTTGGCTGGCCAGTGAGCTTCAGGGATGCCAGTCCTGCTTGTTTTCCCTGCTGGGAAAACAGGGAGCGAGGGGAGGGCTGTGGTCTAAGTCAGATCTCATGTTTGTATGGAAGGCACTTTGTCACCTAAGCCCTGGCTTAGCCCTGTAATTTTTTACTGTGTTATATTTCCCTCCAATACCTTCCAATTTTTCCCTTACATTTTGTTGTTTTTCCAGTTGTTTCTACTTGCAGGGTGGTTCTGCCACTTTCAAAAGTTGTGTAATTCAGGCCCTATGAAAATTTTATTCCTTTAAGAAAAAGCATGGTAAACAAGATGTAGGCTTTTAGAAAGAGTAATGCTACTTTCTGTTTATTTTTTATTTATTGGCAAAGATGTTGTTAAAGTACTTTCTAAATGACTGAGAAGTGAGGCAGATGGCCAGTGAGGATAAAGGGAAAGGATGGGCGATCCACAAACTGCACAGTTAACCCTGAACAATGGAGATGAAAGGAACACTCAGCAGATTAGCTTGGGCATCCGCTCCCTCGGAAGGGCAATCCCATTTTCACCATTTATGTGTCGTTTGTTCCCTGAAGCAAATTTCTCTTTATGCAGAGAATAAAGTAATCAGGCTCCTCATCAGGTAGGATGGAGTTTGTCTTTCACTTCTTCTGGGTCCTGGGGTTGTAGACCATCTGCCATAGCAGGAGTGTGGGCAAGACCAGGCTGAAAGTGCAAAACGAGGCAGGTGACCTGAAGAAGGCCTAGAGCAGTGGTGGACAAACCCTTTCATAGGGTTGCTAAAGACCATTGGGAAACACAGATAGTTACAGCTGTGAGGGAGAGCCACAACATGAGGAATTGTACTAGAAGGTCGCAGCGTTAGGAAGGTGGAGAACCACTGGTGGGATATCATGAGCATAGTAAAAACAAAATGTCTTTTAGACACGGAAAGATAGCTTAGCCAGGAACCCACTACACCCCTGGCTGCTCCTGATAATCAGAACTCAGCGACATCACTCAAGATAACCAGACACAGTCCTAGTGTGTCATGATGTCCGCTGGACTGTATATAAGAAGAGACCAAGAGCAATGCTCTGCTCTGAACATCTGGAGAGATGTTGCTTTGATCTGCCCTGTGGCTGGCGAAGTGTCCCCAGGATCTGGACCCTCAGTCAGAGACTGCTGTCAGAGACTGGACCTGACCTTCAGCTAAGATGCGTCACACAGCTAAGCAGCCATGGGGAGATAGGCTTAGGACTGTGGTTGGGAATTTAGAGTGTGAACCTTGTGTGATGACTCTCAGCATAACAAAATATAACTTGTTACACTAACTATGTGGATCTACCTTCTTGCTCGCAACATGGCATGACTCAGTTGGTAAAACACTTGCCTTGTGGAGTACCAAGACCCGAGTTTGATCTTCAGAGCAAACTTGCCAAAAACAAAACAAAACAAAGGCCAGCCAGGCACGGCAGCATGTGGCTCTAATCCCAGTGCTGGAGAAACAATGTCAGGAGAGTTTCTGGGGCTTTCTGGCTAGGCAGTTGGACCTAACTGGTTAGCTCCATGGCAATGGGAGACTGTCTCAATTGGGGGGGGGGGCTCCATTCTTGAGGACACTGTTGAGGCTGTCCTTCAGCCCTCATGGGCACACACGGGTTCACCTCCATCCAGATGAAGCTGCGTCCACATGCCTGAGTGTTAGAGCTGAGTCAGAGATCCAGACTGAACACTGCTGTGTGCCTGGGCCAGGGTGAGCCAGCCAGAGCAGGTACCTCTAGGAGTCTCAAAGACCCCTGCTGGTAGTTTAGCAGGTTATAGCACCCAAAAGAGGCCAGCCCACTGGGCAGGACAACAGGAGCTAGGAGGGTTTGAGGAGACACTGTAACGGGGCGTTCTGCTTGCTTGCTTGCTTGCTTTTTCTTGTCTAGGGCTGGTTGCATTTTGGAGGTGACCAGTCCCCAGGAATGCAAGGGCTGAGCAATTCACCCTGGATTCTGTGGGCAGAAAGGGAAGCAAGATTGCATACCTCCCTGCTGAGGAAACCAAGCCTACTGGGTATTTCCACAGGGTTTTACCCTACTTCTCTACCTTGGCTGACAGCTCCTTCAGGGCAGGGGTAAGGGTTATTGAAAATATCTCCCAGGGAGAGAGGTGGGAGGTGAACATGATCAAATTATGCTGAATGAAACTCTCAAAGTATTAATAAAAATATTTTTAAAACAATAAAACTATCTTCCACCATGCTCATTTGAAGCCAAAAGAGATTAATACACACACACACACACACACACGTGTGTATGTGTATATATGTATATATATATATGTGTGTGTGTGTGTGTGTATATGTGTGTATGTGTGTGTGCACGAGCACAGATGCACAAGTAGAAAGCAAAGACTGAGCTTCGGTCTCTCCCTGCCTCTGATGACAATGGCCTCTTGGGGCCAGCTGTGCACCTGACTGAAGGGAGCAGGCCAGAACAAGCCTACCTTATGTCCCTGCCTCTGGCGGAACAAGCAGCACGTCCTGGCAAAACACTCCTCTCCACTGGCTGGCAAGACTGTGCTGGTGATGTCAGGTGTTCCTTCTATCTCATCTTATTGTGCATTAAAATAACCAGGTATGTTATGTATGTAATGTACGTATGCATTATTTATCTCATGTATATGTGTAAGTATGGTATATGCATATGTGCACATGTTTGTGTGTGGGAGTTTGGCCACCTGAGCCCTGGTACATGGGCGGCAGTCAGTCAACAGACAACCTCTGGTGTTGATCTTTCCTATTTACCAAGAGGTTCTCTCTTGGTATTCACTTGTGTGCGCCAGGCTAGCTGGCCCAGGAGTTTCTGGAGATTCTTCTCTTGGCTCCCACCCCTCCATAGAATTCTAAACCGGGCACTGCCACTCCTGGCTTTATAGTGGTCCTGAGGATTCGAACTTAGGTTCTCATGTTTGTGCGTGCAACTGATTTACCCCCTGAGCCTACAACAAAATTTGAATATTTAAATTGTATGTTTCAACTTAATTTTGAAGTTTCCGTTACTCGTTGGATTCTGTTGAAATTGGGAAGATTTTGTCCTGAAAGAGATTATGGTTTTATGAGAGACACATACATGGGATTTTTAGAAACGCAGAGTAGACCACCTCTTTAAGCAGTGGTGGAAGTGACAACTGTCACTGCTTGCGTGCTGCTCCACGGCTCGTGATCCTAACTCAGCAGCGCTGCCACTCATTTCTCAGTTTGCAGCTGACAGCCTTTGGACGAGCGTTCTGGGCTGATGCCTGAGGACATTTAAAAATAGTGTAGTGCTGAGCAGAAGCTAAATATATTGCCAGAATTCCTGTGTTGATCAATTATTTACCCGTCACAAATGCTAAGATCAAACAAGGAGAGAAGTTATCTATTTCTACTTGACAAGAGGTGGAGGGAGACTAGCAGGAACTACAAACTTTCAAGTCTAAAGTGAGTCAAATGGGTGAAAATGAGCTTCCTGATTCCATTATGAGGTTTCCAAACAAGATGAAGAATAGTCCTTTGTCACCAGTGGTTAAAATGTATAATGTATAAAGATTTTATAATTCATATGGACAAAACACGTTAGTTATTTCGCAGAAGCATCATCAGGAGTCTCCAACACAGCCATAAACATGCTGCGGTTTCTGTCACATGTGTACCCGACTTCTGTTTAATAAAAAAAAAAGGATGAAAAACACCAAATTACCACACTAACTTTAAACTTCCTATATTTATATGCATACTTGAGGAGGGGTTGTTATTTTTGTTCCATTGGGTATTTTTTAAGCTTTATTTTTTTTATTTTAATAAGTGAAGCTGGAGTTTCAGGCAGTTATGAGCTGCCCCACATGGGTGCTGGGAACTGAACTCAAGTCCTCTGCAAAAGCAATATGCAGTGTTAGGCACTGAGTCACCTTTCAGTTTTTCAGACAGCATCTCATGTTGCTCAGGCTGGCCACAAAATCATTACATATCCATGGATAACCTTGAACTACTGATCCTCTTGTCAGTTACTCCTCAAGTTCTGGGACTACAGGTGAGCGTCACCACACCCAGGTCTTCCGTTTTTATTCTTGGCTGTTCGAGGCAGGGTATTAAATATAGCACAGGCTGACCTTCAACTTGTTATTTAGCTGTTGATAACCTGTCTTCTCTTACCTCTACATCACTAGTGCTAGAATTACAGTGCTGCTTATGTGTATACATTCTAATAAACTTTATTTTTCATACATGTGTGATGTACATGTGTGTGTACATGTTAGCACATGCGGGAGCAAATGCAATGTAAGCCCAAGGTTGCTTTTGAGAACAACCCTCAAGTGCTCCTGTACCTTATTAAGTTAGGATCTCAAGCAAACCCAGAATGTCCTGGTAAACTTTACTTAAAGAACAATTTTATGGGGCTGCAGAGATGGCTCAGTATCAGCTGCTCTTGCAAAGGACCTGGGTTCTAATCCTAGCATCCACAGGGCAGCTCACAAACATCTATAACTCCAGTCCCAGGGATTTTGATGTACTTTTCTGGCCACGTGGTACACATATTTACCAAAAGGCGAAATACCCATACAGATAAAATAAAAATAAAGGGTAAAAATTAAAAATAAAGGGGCTGGAGAGACTAAACAGTTAAAAGCACTGGCTGTTCTTCCAGAGGTCCTGAGTTCAATTCAAGCAACCACATGGTGGCTCACAACCGTCTATAATGAGATCTGATGCCCTCTTCTGTCTGATGCTCTCTTCTGGCATGTAGCCATACATGCAACTAGAGCACTCACACACATAAAATACATATATAAATAAATCTTTTCTAATTAAAAATACATCAATAATAAAAACAATTTTTATTCAAAGAAAAACTTAGAAAACAGCACAAAGCATTCCCAGATATCAGGCACCCAATTTTATATACTGACATCTTTGTGTGCTATGTTGCATTTAATACACAAATCTTAATACTTTTTTCTTGAGACAAAGTCTCAATGCAGTCCAAGCTGACCAGGCCCCTGCCTCAGCCCCCTGTGTGCACTGCCACACCTACCTCATCATTGTCATCCAAGTCTGTTCTTTATTCTGAGTCCTTCGAGTTTCTTCTAATGGCTCCATGTCTGTTAGGTTCCTAGCCAGGAAATTGTGTCAAATTGTGTTACAGTCTTCTCTTGGCAGTGATGCATGCAAAGCCCTTCCTCTATTTTGTTTTTGTTTTTGTTTGTTTTGCTATAGGTTTTGTTCAGACTGGTCTGGTACTTGCAATGTAGCTTAGAGTTGGTTCAAGGGTCACCAAGTGGTAAATCCTGGGGTTACAGGAGTACAGTATTTCTGTCCAGATTTCCCTTTACAGAGAGTTTTCACAGCACTGTCAGGTGTTTTGTAGCATGGCCCTTCCCTGGAATTTGTCTGAAGCGTTTTCTCACGATCAGGTTGGGGTAATAGGTATGGAGAATAGAGATTAGGCGGAATCCCCATCCCATCTTATTGAAGATCCACACATCGGGATGGTTTACTGCTGTGAACCTGGTGATGAGCACTCCCTGTTGAGAATCTACATAAACTATCTGAAGGCCTTCTGTGTGATGATATGTCTATCACCCCAATAATTCATTTATTCAGTCATTTACATTTACCAGTATGATATCATGTATATTTATTTTCCTCTTTGGGTCATAACCCAGCACACTCACGCTGATTAAATCATTCAAGCTCTGCCATTTGGGGCCATGTCAATTGGCTCTTGTGTAACATTGCTATATACCCCCCACCACTGAGAAGCTTTGGTTGTTGGGTTGTTTTATTTTATTTTATTTTTTTGTTTTAAGCACTTCATTGCATATTATCACCAGAAGATGCTCTGAGCTCCCTTTGCACACTTCCTGGTATAACCCGTAAATCACACAAGACTAGCTTTCGTCTTTATTATATACATACATCGTAATGTCAAAAAAAAATATCCTGAATCACTGTTCTGAGGGCCTGCCAGTAAATTGTTAAACAGGAAGCAAGACTTTACTCCATGGGGAGCTAGGTCCTTCATCAACCTTGAGGCCCAGTTATAGCACATGCAAGCATCCAGATGAGGACAGTGACCACATGGTGTGTGTGTGTGTGTGTGTGTGTGTGTGTGTGTGTGTGTGTGTGTTGAGGGTTCTTTGTTTTGTTTTTGTTTGGAATCTTACGAGGTAGCCCTAGCTGGTATGGTACTCACAGAGATCCAGCTGCCTCTGCTTCATGAATACTGAGATGAAAGGTGAGCCCTATAGTACGCAGCCTGAGTGTTCTTTTCACATTGTACACATCTATTGGCACATCACACTGTACCCTATAACATGTATATTCATTATGCATAGATTAAAAACAAAACGTGTGTTTACATATTCTCTGTTTGAATTTTATATTCATCCATTGATTTATTTGTGTTTCTGGGAATATGTAAATGTGTGGACATGGGTGTGGGCTTCAGAGATCAAATTCAGTTCTTCAGGAAGGGCCCCACCCAGTAAGCCAGCCTACCAAGGGTTTGGTTGTGGTTTGAGGGGTTTTGTTCTTTGTAGACAGGGTCTACACAGTGTATAGCCAAGGATGAACTCCTGTACCCACCTACCTTTACCTTCCAAGTCCCGGACTATGGAAGGTAAATTTTTCTTTTAATTTTGATTTACAATTAAAGGCAAAGCAAGTTTATGTTGACTGCTTGTGTGAGCGCTGAGGCTCAGACACTGCTGAGTTTGCCCATCAGTTTCAGAGGTGGCCTGATTACCTCTGGGCCTCCATGGTGCTGACTTCTGTCTCAGACTCCAGACTCACTCTGATGAAGCCACACCCTTTCTCCTGAGTGTGATAAGGGTGTGGTCCTGGCTGCTGGTCTCAGTTCTCAGTCCTGGGGCAGCAGCATGCTCTCCTGAGCATTTGTTTTACTGAACAATGAATGCTGCTTCTCTCTTTCAGCTCCAAGCCTCCGTGTGCCTTCACAGTGAGTGCTAGATCACCTTCAGCTGTGCAGTCAGCACGACACAGCAAGCAGGCCAATCAACAATCTATGGGCATTCGACTTTAGCTTTTTAAATATGTTTATTTATTCATTGTTTGTGTGTGCATGCTGCAGGAAGCATGTGGAGGACACCTTGCAGGAGTCGGTTCTCTCCCTCCACTGTGGGGACTCGATGGATTAAACATAGGTCTTCAGGCTGGGTGGCAGGTGCCTTTACCAGCTGAGCCATCTTATTGAACTCTATTTCCTTTTAGCTTGTTTTTGCTCCCATAAAAGGTCAAATACATATCATGTGGGTGTGAGAGAAAGACAGACAGAGAGACAGAGACAGAGAGAGAAAGGGGGTGATTTGAACAAGGCTTATTTGTTTAAATACTTGGTACTTAGTTGGTGTAACTGTTTGGTAGATTAGGAGGTGTGGCTATGTTGGAGAAGGTGTGTCACTGGGAATGGGCTTGGAGGTTTCAAAGGACCCAGGTCATTCCCAGTGTGCTTCCTGCCTACTGCTTGAGGATCAGGACGTGAGCTCTCAGCTGTTGGTGTCGCCATTTCTTTCCTCTGCCACCGTGGACTCTAACCCTCTTAATCTGTAAACTCAGTAAATGCTTTCTATTATGAGTTGTCTTGGTCATGCTCTTTTGTCATAACAATAGAGAGCGTGCAAGTGCGTGGAGGTCACAGGACACATTTTTAGGGTCAATCTCTTTCCACAGTGGGCCTGGATATGTGTGCAGGGCATATGCCCCCAAGCCACAGTTCACACGTCGTCAGAAGGGGACTTTCAGAAGCTTGTCCTTTCCTCCCACCATGTGGGATCTGGGGGCCCAACTCAGTTTGTCAGTTTGGGTGGAAGGTGCCTTTATTGGATGATTTATCTTGCCAGACCTAGGTGTGAAATTTAAATATTTTGTCTATATCTTCTAAATTCGATGAGGAGGAAAAGCCAAGTGTGGTGGTGCACACCTTTCATTGCAGCACTAGGGAGGCAGAAGAGTTTGAGGCTAACCTGCTCTACAGTCAGGGCTACAACAGAGAACCCCTGTCTCAAAAAAAAACAAAACAGAAAGAAAAATTATGAAAGGAATTCTTGATTCAAGGAAATAAACATCGACAAATATCCCTGAGGATATTTGCGTTAGTATGAAATGACTCCAAATTAATTTACTCAAAGTCATCAGAAAGAAAAGGTAACCCAAAGGCCTTGCCTACAGTATCATTGAATGTTGGGCTTTGCATCTGTAAGGTTCTCAGCAGTCAGACCAAGAAGAACGGTGCTGGAGGAGGAGCATGGTCCTGGAATAAGCCAGAGACGGAAGGCTTGCTAGCACCTCAGCTCTCGCTCTGTGAACCTGGGCCAGGTGACAAACTCCTGGGACACCGAAGCCCTTGTGGTGGTTTGATGAAAATGTCTCCCATAGGTTCTAGCAGCTGAACACTTGCTTCTCAGTTTGGTGACACTGTTTGGAGAGGTTTAGGAGAAGTAGCCTCAATGGAGAAAGCACTTTGCTAGAGTTGGGCTTTTGGGTTTAAAAGCCTCACATGTGAAGAGCATTTGTTGCTTTTTCAGAGGATCCAGGTGTGATTCTTACCAAACATATGGTGGCTCACAAACATCTGTAACCCCAGTTCCAGGGATCCATCAGGCACATGCGCAGTGTACATACATGCACACAGATAAAACATATATACACACACCAAAAGAAAAAAAGAAAGAAAAGCCTCATTCCCAGCCTACTCTCTCTGCTTCTTGCTTATATTCAAGATGTAGGCCCTCAGATTCCTGCTTCTGCTGCCATGACATTGTTCCAGCATTATGGACTGTAGAGCTCTGAAATCAGACGCTCAGGAAAACTTTTTCTCCTATAAGTTTTCTTGGCCATGGTGTTTTATCCTAACAATAGAAAGGTAACTAATAGGACTGTGGATTTAGCTCAGTGGTAGAGCACTTGCCTAGCAAGTGCAAGGCACTGGGTTCCGTCAGCTCTGGAAAAAAATTTAATATGGCCTTTTTTTCCTCCTCTGTGAAGTGAGGCATTTGGACTAGATGACAGTCACCATCTTTGAACGTGAACCACGGGCCAGATATTTTGCCTTTTGTCTCCACCCTTCCTGCAGGGTATCCACAGTTTCTATTTTTTCATGGGAAAGCACCCTGTGTTTGAGGTGTGGGCATTGCCATCCTTCAGACACAACTTTGTGGAGCTGCTTCTCCCCTGCCAGTTTTATATGGTTTCCGGGGATTGAACTCAGGTCCTCCGGCTTGTACTGCAGGTGTTTTTTTCTTAAGCCACTTCAATGGCTTGTTTTTACAGTTTATAACACCTCATGTTGTGACAACATTATAGCTCAGAGAAGGTCAGCACTGGGCAGCACTCAGGTCTAGCAGGGTGTGATCATAAAAGTCTCTAGGAGGCAATGACAGTAGGATCATGGCAAGTCTGGGGCCACTCTGGGCTACTGGTAGGACCCTGTCTCAAAACCAAACCACAGAACTTCAATCTACCTCACTGCTGAACCCTGGGCCTCCTAACATGTTGACTTGCTTCCAGGTGACTCAAGGGGCAAAGGCCTCCTAAGTATACTGTGATTGTTGCCATTTTTCTTTGTTTTGTTTTCTGAGTCAGGATCTTGCTATGTGGCCCTGTCTAACTGAGCTTCTCATTAACTAACTCTAAGCCCATCTTTTTCTGTACTTCCCTCTATGTGACTCAGCAAGTCCCATTGTTTCAGATTTTTAAAAATTATATGTGCCTGGGTGTTTTGCCTGTGTGTGTCTGTGCCCTGTGAACATGGTACTCACAGAGCCTAGAAGAGGCTGTGGGAGCTCCTGGAACTGGACTTAGAGTTGTGAGCTCACATGGCAGTGCTAGGAATAAAACCCAGGTTCTCTGGAAGAGCAGCCTGTGCCCTTATGTGCCCAACCATGTCCTAGCACATTTATTGTTAAAATAAATAAAAGCAGCATCTTCTGTCACTTGCCACTAAGCCCACTTTATGGAACAGCTTTAGCATTGACTAAGAAAACCATAAGCCTGTGCTATTGTGTAGGCCTGTAATGAAAACTGAAGGACAGATGAAATGCATGATCTAGATTTTTCTTTTCCAAAAGTTGGTTTGTCATTTTGATGTTCATGGCCTACTACAGTCACACATGGCCTACCTCTGGGGATACAGTCTGGAGAAAGTATATGATTTTGCTGCCGTATAAACACCAGTGTCCTTACAAAGCTCGAGAGAGGAGAAAAGATATGCAATGGGATAGTATGACAAATGAGATATTATGGATGACACATACAATGGGAAGTTCTCTAGTGAAGTAACTTCTGCCACACACTATATTAGCTTAACACTTTAGGTCTTTCTTAACTCCTTGCTCTGCGTGCTAGAGCGGATCAAGAATGGTCTTTTAGGTCTGGAAAGATGGCTCAGTGCTTAAGAGCAAATGCTGCTCCTCCAGAGGACTGTGGGTCACTTTCTAGCACCCACATGGTGGCTTATAACCATCTCTAGATCTAGCTCCAAGGGGGTCCAATGCCTTTTGTGAACACCAGGCATTCATGTGGTGCAGAGACCTACATGCAGGCAAACACTCAAACAACATATTTTTAAAGTCTTTTTCTTCCCTCTCTGTCCCTCCCTTCCTTCTAAAATAATTTTACACTTGTTTGCATATGCATGAATGTATATATGTATTTATGTGTATATATATGTATGGATGTGTGTGTGTGTGCCAAGCATGCTGTGGAGGTGAGGACAACTTGTGGAACTGGCTCTCTCCTTTCCCTAGGTAAGTTCTGGGACTGAACTCAAGTCATTGGCCTCAGCAGCCAGTGCCCTTACCCCCCAACCATCTCATTGGCTTCCTTTTCAAAACATTTTAGCAAGTGTTTGATAATATTATCCAGGATGTTTTGTTTTTCTTTTTTCCTCAAACTTCCATCCAAATGCTTGAATTTACATATATGTGCTACCATGCCCAGCTATTAGACTTTCAATATGCAAACACACACCCGCACCCACACACACCCTTCCCCAGGTCTCTTACGTATATTAGAAAAAAAAAACTTCCTTCACATCAAGGCTTCCTAAGCAGCTGTTGGTAGATGTGGTATTTACCTCAAGTTTTGCGTTTTTCTGTCAACCCATTAAAGTACCATCGTAAAGCAACAGTACCTGCTCCCCAGGACTAAGGAGTGGGTGGCTAGTGGATCTAGAGCTCTTGGGACAGCAACTGGCATTTACAAAGCACTCTCATGTCTCATGGTTCCTACTGCTGTGTTGAAGCACCATGCCATGACCAAAAGCAACTTGGGGAGGAAAGGGTTTGTTTTACAGTTCCATATAGCAGTCCATCATCAAAGTTCCTGCCCAACTCAAGCAGGGCACGAACCTGAAGGTAGGACTCAGGCAAAGGCCACAGAGGAGTGCTGTTTGCTGGCTTGCTGATCATGGCTTGCTCAGACTTTCTTTTTCTTTTTTTGGTTGTTGTTGTTTTTCAAGTCAGGTTTTCTCTGAGTGGCCTTGGCTGTCCTGGACACGCTTTGTAGACCAGGCTGGACTTAACTCACAGAGATCCACCTGCCTCTGCCTCCCAGAGTGCTAGGATTACAAGCATGCAGCATGCACCACCCCACCTGGCTCAGCCTGCTTTCAGGACCCGGAACCACTAGCCTAGGGACGGCACCAACCACAGTGGTTGGTGATCCCCCACTGATCGCCAATTAAGAAATGCCCTAGCCGTGTGGTGTAGCAGCACACACCTTTAATCCCAGCACTTGGGAGACAGAGGCAGGCAGCTCTCATGAGTTTGAGGTCAGCCTGGTTCAGGAATGAGTTCCAGGACAGCCATGACTACACAAACAAAGCATGTCTCAAAAAAATCAAAACTGAAAAAGAAAAGAAAGAAAAAGAAATATCCTACAACCAGATCTTATGGAGGCATTTTCTCAATTGAGGGTCCTTCCTTTCAGATAATTCTAGTTTGTGTCAAGGTGACACAAAACTAGCCAGCACAGATAAGCAGTTAATTACAAAGCTTCAAGAATATGACAAGAGACAGAAAAATGACATAGAGCCAACCTCACACTTTTTCACAAGGAAACAACCTACACACCCGCTGGAAAGTGAATTTTTAGAAGTGTTCCAGTAACTGACTTACTAGGTTGTAAAGTACGTTCAAGTGTGTCTCCTGTGACGTATTCCTAGAAAAGTACAAATCTGATATATGGTAAATAGTCTGTCTTGTACAAACATTACATTTATGTGTACTCTGTATATAAGATTTGTAGTCATAGGTATACAAAATACAAATATTCTATACTGTTTAATCGATAAGCATTTGACCGGCAATAGTAATAAAATCATTGTATTCTCCATTCCCTCCTTGGCCCGAGAACTTAACAAAATGGGCCAGGGAATATAGTTCAACTGGCTTAACTACATGCACTAAAGGTGCTGACACCTGGACACACATACGGGGTGGTGCTGGCCTGTTTTTCTAGCACTCTAAAAACAAACAAGAAGAAGAAGAAAAAACAAATAATAATAAACTACCCAAGAGCTTGATAAACTCACAGGCTCAGTATATTTCCAAAGTTCTTTTCAATCGATATACATTTCCCGTCCCTGACAAAAATTACCTATAAATAACACAGCCAGCCCCAGTCTTTTGCCTCAAGAACAAAACAAAAAAACCTTGCTTGCTCAGTAAAGGTATTAACCTTCCTTTTAGTCCGGGTCTGCCGCGCTGCCCAGGGTGGTCTCCTGTGCTCAACCTTCAGACTCACAATTTGTTGGGACCACGAGGCACCAACAGCCCAAATCAGTAAACTTCTGCCCTATTATTTCTAAGACTAACCAAGAGTTCGCCACCATGGCAGGAAATTTCACTTTAATAGTTCAATAGTTTCAGCCGCCCTTTAATCCCATCACTCAGCGAGGCAGAGGCAGGGAGTTCGAGGACAGCCTGGTCTATAAAGCAAGTCCAGGACAGCGAGGGCTGCACAGAGAACCCTGTCTTGAAAAACCAAAAATAAAAGTAAAAAATTAAATAAATAAAAGTGTTTAAAGCAAGTAAGCACCGGGAGTGGCGAAGCAGGCCTTTAATCCCAGCACTCAGGAGGCAGAGACAGGAGGGTTTTCTTGAGTTCGAGGCCAACCTGGTCTACAGTGCGAGTTCCGGGAGAATTAGGGCTACATAGGAAGCCCGTCTCGAAAAATCAATAAATAAATTTACAAATCGGAGGTTAATAACAGACGGAAACGAAAGGACTGAGGAGGCGCAGGAGTCTGCCGTCACCGAGAGGGCGCCGCCGCCTTACTGCGCATGCTCCCGGCCTCCCCGGCTCAGAGCCCGCGGGCGCGCACGCGCACGCGGGGCCGCTGATCCAACTGTCACCTCTCGCGCTGTTGCTAAATGGCCTTGCCGGCGGGAAAGTTGAACCCGAGGAGCTGGCGGGGCGATGTGCAGCGACTTTCGCAGGGCCGAATCCGGGACAGAGGTGAGAGCCGCGGGGCGGCAGGAAGGTCGCGGACCACAAAGGGAGGTCTCCCGGCGGCCCGGCGCGACACCCGCCCCGAGCCGTTCAGCGATGGCGAGCTATGCTGCAGGAACTGAGGAAAGGGAGGACCCCTAGTTGAGGCATCTGTAGACGGTTTATGGAATAGGTGATATTTAGGTAGCTTGCTTTCCCTCCCTAACCTGCTTGTTCCATGCCTTGTCTCTTCAGAGCCACGCAAGCCATTTCATTTGGGAATGGAACCATTGACCACGTGTGTTACTGGCACAAAGTACTGTGTCAGTCAAGGGTTAAAGACTAAGGAACAACAAAAAGCAGACAGGCGTGGCGGTGCACGCCTTGAATTCCAGCACTAAAGAGGCAGAGGCAGGCTGATCTCCATTAGTTTGAAGTTAGCCCGGTTTACATAGGTAGTTGCAGGCCAGCCAGGGCTACATAGTGAGACCGCCTCTCAAACAAACAAATAATCTAAACTGCCTTCAAATGTACAGTATGTGCTAAAGCGTGCTTCTCCAAAAGAGGGTCTGTAAAACAGATTTTGGTAGGCGATGACTTAATGTGTTCAGACAGGATGAAGGTAGCTCAAGCTGGCCTTGAACTTGCTGTGCAACTGAGGATAGCCTTGAACTTCCTTTATTTATTTACTTATATAAATTATGTAAATGCATGTGTGTTTGTGGGCTGTTGTGTGCCCATGACTGCTGATGTATTTGGAGGCCAAAGGTGTAGCTGGAGTTACTAGCAACTGAGTCACCTGAGCCAAACTCATGTTCTCTGTAGGAGCAGTATCCATTCTTCTGACCATCTCTCCAGCTCCTAGCCTTCAACTTCTGCTCCTCCTCCCTCCCAGACGCTGGGATTACTAGTGTGTGCCACCATGCCTGGTTCTGCTCTGCCAAGTGAATAGGCATGAATAAGCAGGGGATCTACCAACAGAGCTACAGTTCCCAGCCCTGCGCTAGAATTTTAAGGACCATCTGAAGTGGTTTGTGGAGGAGGAGGAAGTGGTGGTGACAGTTTAAGCAGAGGGAGCTCAGGTATGCTCTGAATGTAGCGAAGGCAACATGCAAGGCAGCAGTTCTCAACCTTTGTCCTCTGCCTCTGCTTCTTTAGCTCCCAGGCACCCAATTCTGCCATCAGCATCATCAGCCACCTTTACACTGCCACACACAGTAGAGTATTCCCTGCTCTTAAAACGCCCATTAGAAGACCCATAGCCAGGCCAGTGCTGCATGCTAGCATGGGAGGCCAGCCTATACTACATAGTGAGCTCCAGAACACCTAAGGCTTATTGTAACCTTGTCTCAAAGCCGTGTTGGAGTGGGAGCATGTACAAAAGAACTTCTCTTCCTTAGGGAAAGTTAGAAGTTCATGATGGTTTATTTCAATTGTCAACTTGATGGGATTTTAAGTCACCAAGGAAACAAATCCCTGGTCATATGTATAAGGGATTTTCTAGGTTGGGTTCATTGAGGGCTGGGGTCCATGCTGAGTAAAAGGAGAAAGCGAGCCAAGCACATGTATTCATCACCCTCAGCTTCCTGACTGTAGGTGCCATGTGATCAGCCATCATACCTTCTCCACCATGGTGGGCTGTGTCTCCTGAAACTGTAAACAAAATAAAGTGGCCCTCCCACCCACCTTCCTTTCTTCTCTAACTCCCTTAAGCTGCTTTTTTTTTTTTTAACATTTTTATTTTATATTAATCACAGGTTATGTACTTTGTATCCCAGCTATGGCCCCCTCCCAAATTCCCTCCCTATCCCCCCCTTCCTCCCTCACCTCCTCCCTGCCTCTTTCCAAGTCCACTGATAGGGGAGGACCTCCTCCCCTACCATCTAACTCTAGCTTATCAGGTCTCTTCAGGACGGGCTGCAATGTCCTCTTCAGTAGCCTAGCAAGGCTGCTCCTCCCTTGAGGGAGGGGGTGGGGGGAAGGCAAGGGGGGTCAAAGAGCTAGCCATTGTGTTCATGTCCGAAATAGTCCCTGTTCCCCTTACTAGGGTACCCACTTGTATATTGAGCTACCATTTGCTACATTCAAGCAGGGGTTCTAGGTTGTATCCATACATGGTCCTTGGTTGGAGAAACAGTCTCATAAAAGACCCCTGTGCCCTGACTTAAGCTGCTTTTGTCAGATGTTTTTACATCAGCAATGAGACAGGTAACAAATACAGAGAGGATGAGAGAATGTGTCCTAACTTTACCTCCCATGAAAGTGGTCGCATTCTACCATCAAAAATTGCTGCAAAGCTGGCGCTGTAACTCACCCAATTGGTAGAATCCTAGCATAGCATGCTCTGAGTGCTGGGTTTGATCTCTAGCACCACATAAAAGCAGGCATGGTAGCAAGAGTTCAAGGCTATCCTATTATAGAGTGAGTCTGAGGCCAGCATGGGCTACATGCTTGTCTCAAAATAGGGTAGAGGCTAGCAAGGCCCTTAGTGGGTAAAGGGCTTGCCATGAAGCCTTATAACCAACTTTGATCTGCAGGACCCACTTGGTAGAAGAGTAGAACTGATTTCTGCAGGCTGTCCTCTGACCTCACCACATGTGCCATGCCGTACCTGCATGTGCGCACATACAGTAAATATGATCTTAAAATTGTTCAGGCTCCTTTTGTTACTATTAGCCCACCAGAGATGAACAGTTTATAGCCAATTGGAAGTCTTTATTCCAACTGGCTGGCACTACACTCAAGTGTTCAGGGATCCAGGATTGTCCAGAACATGGAGTTTTTAAGGGCAGAGACCTTATTGAGGCATCTCCCTTAGCAGCTAGGGGGGGAAAGGGTCCAAAGAGTAAGCAGTTTGAGGCAGGCAGTTTCAAAATACTCAGCCAGCTGGAGGAGGTTCCTCACCAGCAGGCAACTACGATATGAACAGTTAGCTAGAGGGGGTTCCTGCACAAACAGATAGTTTTAACAAAAACTCAGGTAAGTTAGCTAGGACATCCTGACCTTTGGTTCCTAGGTAGAGCTAGGTTGTTTTCCATGGGATTCTCCATCAAGGAGACTAGATTCTAGTTAAACCTGAAATAGCCTCAGCAAGAATACAAGATGGGGGAACCTGTGCACTGCCTAGCCCTGTCACACAATATTGGCTCAGTGTGACTCTGACACACTGTCCGCTCTCTTGCTTTTCTATTTGTTGTGTTAAAACATGACAAAGCAACAGGGAAGGAAAGGGTTTGTTCAGCTTACACTTTTCAATCACAGCCCATCATTGAGGGAAACCAAGGCAGAGGCCATGGCAGAATACCTCCTCAGACAATCTACAGATGTGTGGTGGGATGTAGGTACTATCCACAGTGGCTTAGGCCCTCCCTCATTAATCAAGAAAATGCCTCACAGCGTTTCCTACTAAAGACATCGCCTCAGTTGAAGCTTCCCAATGACTCTAGATTACGTCAGGTAAACAAAGAACTAACCAGCACATCTAGCATGCTCAAGGTCCTGGGTTCAAAAATCAGCAATGGGGGTAAAAAAAAAATTGATGCCGTATATTCTCAGCTCTTTCCAAGATCCTGTAGACATTGCTTTTTAACTGAAATTTTGACTGCTGTAACTGCCCAATAACATCTGTGTGTTTGTGTTACGTGTACCTAGCCCATGCTGCATGCAGAAGTCCGTTAGGTAGGCTGATGGGCCAGCAAGCTACAGGGGTCCCCCTGTCTCTACCCACCCAAGCGCCACATGTGTACACTGCTGTACCTGCCTGGCTCTACACGGGTCTGGGGATCTGAACTGACGTCCTCAGGCTTACCCAGCAAGCACTTTACCTACGGAGCCACCTCTGAAGTACCCTTCTCAATTCAAACTTAATCATATACCTAATGAAGTACTAATTTATTAAGTTGAAATTCTAGTCTCCATAAATTGCTTGTGAAGGTAATGCTTAAATAGGCATATCTTATAGCTTCACTTGACTTTTATGCATTTGTCTTTTTCTCTCATAGAATGGTGGCTTGAAAAAAAGTAATTATAGTGCAGCAGCCCTATGGGAATAAATTTAGAATTCTGGGATCAACTATATCATAGTGGAGTAACAGTTGTCTTTCTGTGTAATATAGACATGCTTTGTTCAAGATCCAAGCCTGGGTCTATGCCCTAGAGGGCAATTGAATTTTGGAAGTAGCTGAGGAGTCTAATTTCACATGTGGAAAGAATTAGTCTTCTGATTTTATTACATTATATTTAAAATTTTTGAGATAGAATTTCAGTGTATTGTCCAGGCAACACTGAAACTTGAGATCCCACAGCTTAAACCTCCCTAGCATCAAAAACTATAGTCATGGGCCTCGCTCTAATCTTCTGTCCTATGATAAAACTGCACCAAAAGCAACTTGGGAAGAAAAAGGTTTATTTCATCTTATACCTCATGATCCAGGGAAGTCAAAGCAGAAAAAGCACAGGCCACAGAGGAGTGCGGCTCGCTGGCTTTCTCAGCCTGCTTTCTTATACCATGCAGGATCACCAGCCCAAGGATGGTACTCTCTACAATGGCCTGGGCCCTCCCACATGAGTCATATTAAGAAAATACCCCCACAGGCATCCTTACAGGCCAGTCTGCTGGTAACATTTTCTTAATTGAGGTTCCTTTTTCCCCAGATGAGTCTAGACCGTGTCAAAGTGACATAAAAACAAGCCAGCACATTCTCAGTTTTTAGGGACTATCTGTGCTAAAGCCAGATGTCCACATTATGGACACATGTGGACATCGGGACAGCTGCTTCTTATCCTTCCCACTGTCCATTCCGGCTGCCTGCCTGCCTTCCTTTCCTTTCTTTCAATGAGTACATTCATGCGAGCAAGAGGTCAGCTTCAGGCTTGCTCCTCAGGAGCTGTCCACATTGTTTTTTGAGACAAGGTCTGTCACAGGGACCTGGAGCTTTCCAGTCAAGAAATGCCACCTGGCCACCAGGGGCCGCACCATGTGGGTGGCCTGCGAGGCTGCCTGCGCTGCCACTGAGGACTGGGCTATGTTGATGTCTGTCAATGCTACTACTAAAGGCTGGTCTGTGTCGCAGCCTGAAGCCATGTTGATGTTCATTGGCCATGCTTCTGCTGGGGGCCTGAACCCAAGGCCACCATAATGTCCAGGTCTGTGCTGCAGCAGAGAACCATGTCTGGGTCTGTGGTCTTATTGCAGGCAGGTCTGTGTTGGTGTCCATGACCTATGCTGCCACTGAATGCCAGGCAGATGTCCATGGTTTATGCTGCATCCAGAAGCCATGTTGATGTCCATGGTTTCAGCTGCATCTGAGGGCCTTATCTGGGTCTGTGGCTCTACAGCAACCAGGAGCCCTGTTCGTGGTCTGTGCTGACACCAGAAACCATATTGAAGCCCAAAATCCATGCTCTGTGGTCTGTAAAGAGCAAATAAGGTACTTTCACAGTAACATCAATGACTGGCACTTAGTACAAACCAAAACAAGGAAGAAACCCAGCACAAATGTTAAACCCTGTAGCCCCGTATTTAGCACCTGGCAGTCTTGGTGGAACAGGGCGCTGCTATGGCATTCGAATCCTCTGGGAAAAACCTAAGACAGGCACGATTCAAATTTCAATTAAATGTGTTCCTGCTACTAAGGACAGCAACCTTAGAGTCAAGCAGCTGTGCAGAAGGAGGGCTGAGGTGGGGTTTAAAGCAGACATCAGAAAGGTGTATATCACAACTAGCCATGGAATCCACAGCTGGGACGGAAATTGGTTTTACCTCCTTCATTTGTTTCTTTCCCAATATATAATAATAATAGCCCATTATCCTATTCTTTTTTTCTTTTGTATATCTCAAAACAGGGTTTCTCTGTGTAGCCCTGGCTGTTCTGGACTTGCTTTGTAGAGCAGGCTGACCTCCCCAATGTGTGTGCTACCAGCCATCATCCTATTCTTATCTCATCTGCAGGCCACTAGGTTCTCCCAGGCATTCCAGAGCAAAAGGTCAATGACCCTTAAGGATGCCTGGCTCCCTAGTAAGTTTGTTTAGTCATCACAAGGGACCTGTGTAAATTATTACTCAAGTCTGAACACTTGAATGAGTGGGATAGAGTAGTTCATCCTGGGCAGGTAAAAAACACAGTGCCTTCAGGTTACGGCTGCCTCTCATGCCCCTATAACTCCAAAGGACATGGAGAAGCCTCTTCATTTCAGCTCTGGCCTGCAGCACACAGAGCTGCTTTCTTGAGCCGCTCCGTGCTACAGATTTCCACAGGGGATATCTGATGGTCCTGGCATCTTCTGAGGTCACTGTTGAAATGTGGCCTTCATCGTCACAGCTTCACATACTGACCTCCAAACCTGCCACACATTGCTGGTCTCCTCAGCTTTCTGGAACTATAGCATAAAACTCCATAAGACTCACTCTTGCCGTCTATATTACCTGTAACCAGGACGAGACCTAAATGTTGTCCTGTCTTGAAATTTCCACCACCAAACATACATTCATTACTTTTGAGTTGAGCCTTACCCAAGTTCAGAGCACTGCCAGAGTTTTTGCTAAATGTAGCTTGAATGCCTCTAGCCATCTCCAGCGGGAACTAGGCCTTCGCTGTCCACATTTCTCTCTGCATTCTAACCTTCCAGCCTCCTACCAGGATGACCTATTCAGCACTGCATATAGCTTTCTAGAGCTTTTCTGCCCATAGCTGTAAATTCTTCCACATTCCTCCTGCAAAACAGTTCCAAAGGCAAGGAACATGCAGTCAGGCTTACCTCAGCAGAGGCCGGCTCCTTGTCTTGTGTGGTAGTTGCTCTTCTCATTGCTGTGAGCAGATACCCAACAAAAGCAACTCAAGGGACAGGTTTATTTTTACTTAAGTCCTTTGTGAAGGGAATGCGTGAGAGCAGGAGTTGAGATGGCTGGTCACACTGCATCCTCAGTCAGGAAATAAAGAAGCATTCAAGGTATTTGCCTTAGTGAGCTGTAATTGTCTTGTGACACAGGCTAGAGTCATCTGAGGAAAGTTTCAACTGAAGAATTGCCTAGACCAGATTGACCTACAGGTGTGTCTGTGGGGGACTGTTTTGTTTGCTAATTGATCCTGCCCACTATGATGGTACCAGTCATTGGTGCTAGCCCTGGGCTATTAAGAGAGTGAGCTAAACACTGACAAAGAGCAAGCCAAATAAGCAGTGTTCCTCCATGCTTTCTGTGTCTGGCTTTGCTATTCCAGCCCTGATTTCTCTCAATGATGAACTGTGACCTAGAAGTATAAGCCAGTTAAACCCTTTCCTCCTCTAAGTTGCTTTTGGTCAGAATGTTTTATCACAGCTTGCTTTCCTTTTTATTCAGTCTGGTACCCTAGCCCCTGTGATGGTACCTGATACATTGATGGAGGTCCTCTCCTCTTGAGTTAAACCTCTCTGGAACACTCTCAGAGACACACCCAGAGGTGTTTGTCCTTTGTGGTTCTAAAGTCAATCAGTACTCTTCCTGTTTCTTGCAACAAGCTCCTACAATTCAAGTCAGCTTGTACTTTGCCTGCACAGCATGCTCTTTACGCTTTTTGGCTGCGCCCATCTTCCAAGCTGGTCCACCTGCATGTGGCCCATGTACTTGGACTCCTACTTACTTCTAAAACACAGCTAAGCCTAGAGCTCCTTAGGAAACCTTTCCTCTGCCTTTCCCCTTTGACCCTTCCCCAGCCGATAAAATGGGACAAATTAAATCAGCACTGAATAACTGATTTAAGTACAAAAATATTATTGTAAAATACACCAACGGTAAATAGTTTGCCCATAGAAATTTGGCCTTATACCCTACAGCTGCTATCCATTCCTTTGAAGGATCAGACTCTTTTTACATCAGTATATTTGATATATAAATAAAAAGTTAAATATTTTAAAAATAAATGAATAGGGCTGGGCATGGGGCACATGCCTTAAATACCAACAACTGGGAAGCAGAGGACAGGTAGATCTCTGTGAGTTTTAGAGGCCAGCCTGATTTATATAGTAAGTCGCAGGTCAGCCAAGGCTACGTAGGAAGACCTGTCTTGTGTTGTTGATAGGTTGATTGTTTTCTAGATAGGGTTTCTCTGTAAAACAGTGGAAGACCCTGTCTTTAAAAAATTTTTTTAAAAGAAGAGGGGCTGGAGAGATGGCTCAGCAGTTTAAAGTGTGTGCTGCTCCTGGAGAGGACCCGCAGTGGTGCTCCCCACCACCGTTAAGTCCAAATGCAGGATCTACAACAGTGTACACACATGGCTCATACACACAGATAAACAATAAAATCTTTTAAACATAAACTATCCTAAGTTATATTTCTATTTTAATACTTTTCTTTAAGGCTTCAAAATTATGGTCTTAAAGATTTTTGAAACTTACATAAATACAATTTCTAGGCTGTTGTGTCCTTTTAAGTAATATTTTCCTCTCTCTTTCTTTTGTAAGCTCCTTGCCCGACTTGAAGGCAGAAGCTCTTTGAAAGAACTAGAACCCAGCCTGTTTGCTGAAGAAGATTCACCAGTGCATGGTAAAATACAGCCCTTAACATAAGCCTTTGAAAGGAAGTTCTGTGAGACCAGTTTCTACTGGGTTCACATGTGTGCCTGCAGGCCCATGTCCACACACAGTCCACGCACTGTGGGCTGAGCTTGAGGCCCATCAGGGCATGGAGCTCCAAGCCTTCCTGGTCTGCCAGGTGACCTCATCTTCAGCACATACACTGGCCTCTTTCCCAGTGCACAGTGTTCATGGAAATTCTTCTTGGCTTATTTTTCATTTTTTTTTTTCTTTAGAAGTTTGCAGAGCTGCAAGGAAGTCCTGATGTTCCCAGTTACTCTGTTAATATTTCTCCAGTAGGAAAAATAGGTACAGTTTGATAGTAGGGAAGCTCATGGGGAAGGTGGAGTGCTTAAGCTTAGTTTCAGTGTGATACGTAGAATTTAGGCCTGTAATTGAGTTGTGTTTTTGTATAGTCATACAGTTGTGTAACTGTCACCCCAGAAAGAAGCCCATCTATACTAGCCCAGGCCTCTGCAACCATAGCCAGCTTTCTCTGTGTACTTGCCCTTTCTGGAGGTCTTGTGTAATTAAGGTAGACTTTGATGTCTATCTTTGGGTAGCATGTTATCAGTAGCTCGCCCCTCCCCCTCTAAGATTTATTTATTTTATGCATGTGAGTGTTTTGCCAGTGTGTATGTCTATGAACTATGTAGGTGCCTGGTACCTGCCAAGGTCAGAAGAGGCATTGGATCCCCTGGAACTGGAGTTAGAGATGGCTGTGAGTCATGATGTGGGTGCTGGGAACAGAACCCAGGTCCTTTGCGAGAGCAGCCGTGCTCCTAAGCTCTGAGCCACCGCCCCAGCATAGTTGTTGTGGTTTTAGTACGAGTCTTTCTGTGGTTTGGGCAGCACCCGTCGGGAGACTGGAGGTCGGAAGGCAACTGTGTGTCGTTCATCTTCGGAGAAACAGCCAAAGTGATCTAAAGCAGTTTCACACTGTTCTAGTGGCCATCAGTGAAGTGTCGGTTGCAAATTCCCCACATCCCAGGACTACTTGTCAGAGTGTCTTTGTGCTTGCAGCATCCTGCTCAGTTTGGAGTGACACCCTGTTGTGGTTCTGCTTTATCTTTCCACGGTGGCTGAGGCTGTTGCTGTTTCTTACCTGAGCTCACTCACAGGTTGCCTGTCTTTTTAGCAGAAATGTCAGATATTTGCTACTTTTATTATTGCATTGTAGTGGCCTTTATGTGCTTTAGATAAAAGATGCTTCTCCAGTAGTTGAAGCTGTAGTGTGCCTGTCCACGATGACATCAGGTTGCATTGATTACTCTGTAGCACAGGGCTTTGTTGAAGTCTCTTCTTTGCTCATATTTTAATATCGTGTACAAGACCCTTATTCCCTATTCCAAGGCCAGGAAGATTTACCACTGGGCATGCTGGTACATTCTAGTAGTCCCAGCCTTCAGGAGATTGAAGCAGGAAAATCTGAGTATGAGGCCAACTTGTTGCATGGACAAGGTCCTGTCTCAAAGAATAAACAAAAAGATCTGTGACTCGTCATTGGTTTGTTTTCGCTCTTTTCTGATTGGAAATGCATGCTCCTTTGATTTCAGGCCTTTTAAATTTACTAAGACTTGTGCCGTGGTAGGATGCTCTTGGTTGGATCCTGTTTTGTTTTGTTTTGTTTTTCTTCCATTTTGCCTATCTGCTTTTTGACTGGAATATTTAATTCATTTAGTAGTAAAACTACTGATGAAATAAAGTTGTGACCATTTTTCTCCCTGTTTTGTGTCTGATACCTTTTCTCTTTCTCTAGTTCTCCTTTTCTGCTTGTTTTGTTTTAATATATTGTGCTTTGGCAAACTGTTTTCTAAGATTTGTTTATTTTATATCATATGATGGATGTTTTGTCCACTGATATGTCTGCCCACGGAGGCCGGAGGAAGGTGTTGAGCCCTGGAACTGGAGTGACAGGTGGTTGTGAGCCACCATCTGGGTGCTGGGTCCTCTGGAAGAGAAGCCAGGGCTCTTAACTACTGAGCCATCTCTCCAGGCCCTCTGCTATACTATTTTAATTTCCTTGCCATTCTTTTATAGTTTTAATAGCTTGTCCTTGTTACTAGTTAATATCATAATTTATAACAGTCTAATTTGGATTGACATCACTTTATTTTGAATAGCTTGCTAAGCCTTCACTACTATGGAGGTCTAGTTATTCTTCACCCTTGTGCTCTTACCCACTACATCTCTGTATTGTGTGTCCACTAAAACATTCCATTTTACTGAAGGAAAGTAATTGGAAACAGTAATGCAGGTTTTAGGGTCGTGTGTATTCTGTTGAGTGTGGGCCTCTTACAACCTGAGATGGCCTGAGATTCACTGTGTAGCTAAGGTTAACCCTCAGGAGTGCTGGGATTACAAGTATCCACTACCACACCAAGCTTGAGGGTGTTTGTTGCTTTCATTTTTAAATGTGGATATTTTGAAAGGAGACTTTATATTAGGAGCCTCAGTGTTCAAAACTGTGCTTGCTGAGTGGAAATGTGTGAAGAGATACTAAGTTTCCTGAAAAGAAAAATAGTTTGATAACTAAGGCAGGGAAACAACTGATTGGTTATTTGATTGTTCAACTGGCCCCAAATGTCCTCATGTAAGTGTCACATTCACCTAAAGCTCAGCAGCAGCTCCAATGGGCAGCTGCTGGCCAGGTACCAGGCAGAGGAGTAACAGACATAATGGACTTCTTCATAGGAAAGCATGTCATTTCACATGTGTTTATATTCATGGGGTGGACCTTAGGAAACTGACCATGTATTAGGGCAAGAGTTTATAACGTATCTTTGCATTCAAATATTATAGAAACTTTGAAAAACACCATCATGTTTAGTCACTACCAAAAACCTGTGGTTACATTTACGCTTGCTATAAAACTGAACAGGAACTCAGTTGGCAGACTAGCACACCCAATACTTGGGTTCTATGTTAGTTACACTCCCAGCATCTGTTATAGGAAGTTTATGTTGCAGTAAGATCCGTGTGCACTTTGATGTGGGAACATTTCTAATGCATATGCAGGTGGAGGCTGTTTACTGCAGTGCCCAGTTTCCAAGTCCTCAGAACTAGGAATTGTGACCTGCAAATTCAATGTGTTGGTTACACAGGCTGGTATCAAGGCGATTGCTTTGCTTTTTTTCTTGTGTATTCTAAAGGCTCTTGCCTCTGTTAGCTCCAACTCCTCCCAGCATCTAAGAGGAGCTGTCAGGGCCAAACCATCCATCCAGATTTCCTCAGCTGACTCAGTTTTCAAGTGCCAGACTCCAGGATTTTTGTCTTGTCTTGTCTTGTCTTGTCTTGTCTTGTCTTGTCTTGTCTTGTCTTGTCTTGTCTTGTCTTGTCTTGTCTTGTCTTGTCTTGTCTTGTCTTCTCTTCTCTTGTCTTCTCTTCTCTTCTCTTCTCTTCTCTCTTCCCTTTCCTTTCTTTTCCTTTTATTTTTTACTTCACGTTTCCATGTTCAGCACTTTTTGCCTGGACAAGGGTGCTAGCTTTTTCTGTAACAGCTCACAAACATGAAATCATAACTTCATATAAAGTTACAAGGACTGTCCCACTTAAAAGGATACTATTTGAACTTTTTTTTATATTAAGGAACAAATTGTACATGTTTATAAGATCAGTAAAACTTATCTGAATTCATCATGAAACTTGTCTGCAGGGACTTCGGTTGGAAGATCTTAGTGACAGCATTCAGATGTGAAGTTTGTTAGGATCGGCTGTTCTGTACCTGCCTATGTCACCGTTAATCTGTAACAGAAAAGTGACATTATCATGAACTTGATAACTCAGCTAAGAATTTAAACTTAAACTTTTAATTGTTTTTTTCAGTTTAATTTATGCCAAAGGAAGATTCTATGGAATGTATATGCTTATACCAGCTAGCTGCCCCCTACACACACACTTTGGTTTTTTGACTCAGGATTTCTCTGTAGAGTCCTGGCTGTCCTGGGACTTGCTCTGTGGACCAAGCTGGCCTTGAACTCACAGAGATCTGCCTGCCTCTGCCTCGCAAGCACTGGAAATAAAGGTGTGTGCCACCATGCCAGCTGTGTTTCTCTTTTCTGTTATTCCCCCCCCCCCATTTAATTTTATGTATGTGAGTGTTTTGCCTACAAGAATGTCTATACTATGTGTGTGCAGTGCTCACAGGGGTCAGAAGGGTGCTGGATCCCCTCAGACTGGAGTTACAGTTAGGAACTACCATGTGGGTGCTAGTAATCAAGGTTGAGTCCTCTGCCAAGGTAGCCAGTACTTTTATCCACTGAGCCATCTCTTCAGACCCAGCACTGGGAATTCTTTATGTGCCATCTTAGGGAACCTTGTGAACCCACTTGCAGAAGTTCTTTCCAGTGCTGAGTCTGTGAGTCATGCTGAAGGACAGTTGTGATCTGTCCTCTTCAGGGAAACACTTGAAGAAGGCCTTAGTAAAGCAGTCTCTGCCAGTTTAGTAGGAAGATGCATTGTCTGTCCTAGGGTTAGGATACTCAAGTACCAGCCTTGGAGAAGGCAATAGGCAGTGTAGTCAGGTGATTATTAGTTACTTTCACAACACCTCAAAGAAGGAAACATTCACTTTGGCTCATGGTTTCGGAGGGCTCCGTCCATGTTCACTTGGCCCCAATGCTACCGTCAGGTGAGAACATGTGGGAAGACAGTGCTTCACTTTTTGATGTCATGAAATGACCAGGGCAGGATATTCCCCAAAGACACACCTCCAGTGACTTGCTTCCTTCAGCTAGGCCCCTCCTTCTCCTTTCTCACTTTCCAGTAATGACATCATATGAGGTCATCAAGGGATGATAGCAGATCTTCCCAGACATACCCTAAGACGTTACTCACTGACCAGGCGCTTCCTAATCCAATCACTGATGGTCAAGATTGGCCATCAGTTACATAGCCGCCAAAGTGGCTTTTCCTACCAGTGCTAGGCTCCTGAGAGACTAAGGAGGCCTGCTGTCGGTTTGTACCTGGTGCTTTTGTGTGTTCACCTGTGTCCTTCAAACCAGTTTTATATTACTCTGTATACGTGTGGTATTGGTCCTCACCTTCTGCTTTGAGACGTGTTCTCATCAACACTGCACAGCAGTTTAGGTGGACGGGGCGTTCTTCTGTCCCGACCCCCACTTCACCACAGGAGTGCTGCCGCAGGAGCGTTAGGTAGGCTCTGGAACCCGAACTCAGGTTCAGCCACTAAAGACATGAGGTTGTCATGACCCTGAGTCTTGTTCGCTTTTGTGCCAGGTCAGCCCTGTCACTCCTCTTTATGTTCTCGGTGCTGGCTGAGTTCTCATTAGTGAATGGAGTGTAGGTCCGCGGTAGAGCTGTCTCCTGCCGCAGCTGAGGATCTGGATTTCTCCTCAGCACCAACCAAAGCTAAAAGCTTCTTTAAACTGGGTCCTTTCTCAAAGATGCTATATGAATTTCCTTAAGTATCTGATTTGTCTGTGCAGATCCGTTTTAACAAGTGGATTTCGATTTTTAGCTCAGAATCCAGTAACTCTGTAAAGTTCCCTGAGACTTGTTCTGTGGACCACTGTTGCATTGCTATATCTTGACTGACATTTTTTAATTTTACACAGGTGATATTCTTGAATTTCATGGTCCAGAAGGAACAGGAAAAACAGAAATGCTTTATCATTTAACAGCCCGATGTATACTTCCAAAATCAGAGGGTGGACTGCAGATAGAAGTCTTGTTCATTGATACAGACTACCACTTTGACATGCTTCGGCTTGTGACAGTCCTTGAGCATAGACTGTCGCAGAGCTCGGAGGAGACCATCAAGCTCTGCCTTGGGAGATTCTTCCTGGCACACTGTGGCAGCAGCATGCAGCTACTGCTCACGCTGCACTCGCTAGAAGCCCTGTTCTGCAGTCACCCCTCTCTCTGCCTCCTCATCGTCGATAGCCTGTCAGCATTTTACTGGACAGACCGCGTCAGTGGGGGCGACAGTGTGGCCCTGCAGGAGTCTACGCTGAGGAAGTGTGCTCAGCTCCTGGAGAGACTCGTCAGCGAGTACCGCCTGCTGCTCTTCGCAACAACGCAAACTCTAATGCAGAAAGCCTCAGACTCAGCAGAGGGGCCTTCCTCCTCCTCCAGGCACCCGTGCGAGGGGGACTGGGACTACAGAGCCTATCTCTGCAAGGCCTGGCAGAGGATGGTGAAGCACAGAGTCATCTTCTCCAGAGAGGACGACGCTAAGGGCAGCCGGTTCTCATTAGTCTCACGTCATTTAAAAAGTAACAGTTTAAAAAAACACATTTTTATGATCAGAGAAAGTGGGGTGGAGTTTTGTTGATCTCTATCATCAAAAAGGCTTTTGGGAGCACTAAGGCAAGTCTTTAAAAGTCTTTTATAGGCTAACTTGGTTTGATTCTAAAGTTTTTAATTCTGGGGACATTAATCTAAATAGTACAGTAAAGCTACTCTGTTCCCTCCAGGCTGTGGAAGGTCAAGCAGAACATACTGAACTCCACTAAGCTGGTTTAAAACTCAGTAAACGATACACGTTCAGACCCAGTCACTTTCTGTTTATGTTTGGGAGGCTTCACTGCGGGTCCCTTGGCCTCCTTGAGGTTGTGGCTGAAGAGAGTGTACAGAGCTGCTATTCCAGCCCAAGGAAGGAAGGACAGGGCAACCTGCTCATCTGCCTCCCTCAAGAACCTGGAATGAGCCGGGCATGCTGGCCCACACCTTTAATCCCAGCACTCGGAGGAGAGTCAAGTGGATCTCTGAGTTTCAGGCCTGCCTGGTCTACAGAGAGAATTCCAAGACAGCCAGAGCTACATAGTGAGATCCTGTCTCAAAAAGCTAGTCATTAAACAAACAAACAAACAAATAGGTGAAGCTGGTATGTTTGATAGATAAATAAATAGATGAGACTGGAATATTTGAGTCCTCTTTCGACCTCTCCCCCTTTCCTGTTCTCTTCCTGCCTTCCCCTCTGATGGTGACGCTATGTCCTTGCACAGTTCAGGCTGGGCTTCATCCACAGTTCTCCCTCTGCCTGTGAAGTAGCTGGGACAGTTGGCTCACCACTGCACCTTACAGCCAGAAAATTTTGGTCTGACGTTTGAATTCAAGGTGGGTTTCCATTATTCTTGGGGTTCTGTGTAATTTTTCAAGCACAGGGAAATGATGTACTCATTTTCAAATTACTGGTGTTTTCTTCCCTATTTAGGATAGCCAGACCTGCCTTGGCACAGGTTGAGTCACTTCCAGCTGTGAGCTGAGGGACTCTTGGGTGCTGTGCTTCTCCACAGTTCAGAAGGAGCTTGCACTGCAGGGACAAGAGGACTGCACACCGCTGTCCCAGTGAGGGGTACCGTAGCCGTGACACACCACAAGCAAAAGAACACTGGAGAGGAAAGGGTTTCTTGGTTTAGACGTCCACCCTGTAGTTCATCCTGGAAGGAAGTCAGGACAGAACTTACGAAGGGCAGGAACCTAGAGGCAGGAGCTGACGCAGAGGCTGTGCAGGAGTGCTGCGTGGTCGCTTCCTCTGGCCACTGCAGGGCGGCCCGTCAGTTCCTTCAGCAGTGCCTCCCTCAGTGTGCCACAATCCTCATAGCTGTGGGATTGCTTCCCTCAGCGCTGAGAAAGCTTTAAAAAAAAATTTTTTTTAAATCCCAGGGCCTCACTGTGCACATCTAACAGGCCTCCTAAGTGCAGGTATTAAGATGTGTACCATTGTGCCTGGCTCATTAATATAATTTTTTTCATTAATATAATTTAAAAAAACATTTTGAAACTAAAATAAAATTACATAATTTCCACCTTCCCTTCCCTGACCCCAACCCTTCCCATGTACACTACCCTCCTTGCTCTCTCAAATACATTCATGGCTTCTGGCCTATTTTTGCATTTGTTTGATTTTTCAGTTTTTCAAGACAGGGTATCTCTGTGTAGCCTTGGCTGTTCTGGACTTGATTTGTAGACCAGGCTGGCCTCAAACTCATAGAGATCCACCTGCCTCTGCCTCCTGAAGTGCTAGGATTATAGGCATGCACCACCGTGCTGAGGTTGTTTGTTTTTTTTTAATTACAGGAATATGTATATGTGTATATACATATGTACATATATATTTGGGATACACACACACATAGTTGAGGGCTATTTAAGACAGTGTGAAGAAGATTTTTTAGCTTAAGCTCTGGCTTTAGCTTAGGCTTCAGCTCCTCAGCTCCCTCACTTTTTGGGCTTTAAGCTAACAAGCCTTTGGCCTTGGGTTTTTTGGCCTTTTCTTCCTGGGCTGTCAGTAGAGCTAGTAATAAGCTTTTGGGTTTTTTTTCCATCTGGGCTAAGCTGAGAAGGAAGATCAGCTGGGTGCTTTCTCTGCCTCTCTGAGCTAGCATGTTTTCACCCCAGCATCTGGCTCCTGAGTCTTTATTGGTAAAGTAGAACAGTTGGGATTTTCATTTTTGTTTATAACAACACTGTAGTTTTTTTGTCTAGGGTTGGGGCCCCATGAGAGTTCTCTTTTCCATATTAATATGTCTGGTTTAGGCAGCCATGTCATTGAGCTTTCATGGATCTCACAACAGACATCATGTTCCTCTGACTCTTCTGAGATGTTCCCTGAGCCTTAGGCGCAGGAGTTGTGTTGAAGATGGATGAGGAGGGGCAGGGCACCACGGGATCACTTGTTCTTTTCATTTCGATCCCTTTTAACCTTCTGTAATAGTCTCTGTTACAAAGAGAAGTTTCTTTGAGAGATTAGAACTATCTTTATCTTTGTATGTTTACAATGAAGGGAGGGATTATGCTGGTTTAATGAATTTAATATAGTTTTATCTATTTAAATTTAATATAATTTTAAACATTTCTGTATTTCATCTTCCCATTTATATATATATTTTTTATTTATTTATTTTTTTAAATAAAAAAATTCTTGTCTGTGCAGGCAAGGCTGTGGAGTTCAGAGGACACCTCTCAGGATTGGTTCTCTCCTGCCACCTTGTGTGATCTAGGGACAGACCTACACATAAGCACCTCTACATGTTACACAGAAGTAATTTATGAATATCATTTTCCTCTGTGGTCAGGTGATATGAGCAATGGAGTCCATCACTTTTAGCTCACAGAAGACTGCAAACCCAGACTCTTCCCTCTCAGCCCTGTAATCTGGTAGAGTGTGTGTGACAAGTAGCTTTGCAAGTCTTAGCAAAATTCTGTTCTTGGCTGTGACAGGATTTTCCCCTTTAATGGACTGTTATTCAGGAACAGGATTAAAAAATAATGAGGTTCTCTATTAACCTAAATTATCAATTGTATATTAATGTGCCAGACCAAAGACTTAGTTATCTTAAAAAGATTGCTATCTGACCTGATGGATGAAATTAAGAATTCTGGTTGATAGAGCCGGGCATGGTGGCCCATACTAGTGATCCCAGCAGAGGCAGATGGATTGATGAGTTCAAAGCCAGCCTGGTCTACAGAGCGAGTCAAGGATACACGAAGCCATGTTTCAAAAAACAAACATGGACAGGAAGTGCTGTAACCTGAATAGTGGTGCCCTTGGGGTCACGGACAAAGCCAGTACTTACCTAGACTGTTCCAGCTGGCATCTGCTGTTGGGAGAATCACAAACCTTGAAAAATGATTTTAACTTGTTTTCTTTTATTTAAATTTTGGGGACAGATAAACAAGAATGGCAAAATACTACAATTTAAATCTGGGTGATGTGAAGGAGACTTCAGATTGTTAGCTTTCCCCTCATACAAATGAAAGATCTGCTGGTTGCCGTGGTACGTGCCTGTTAACCCTACATTGAGAAGATGAAAGCAGGAAAACTAAGAGCTAGAGGCCAGCCTGGGATAACTTCTGAGACTGTATCCCAAGAAAAAAAAGTTAAAAAGAAAGAAAGGCAGGTGTAGTGGTGCAAGCCTCTAATCCCAGCACCCAGGTACACAGAGAAACCCTGTCTTGAAAAAATTTTTAAAAAGAGAACCAAAAGTCCTCTGATGAGGATAGTGACCCCAGCCCTTCAGTGGCTGTAAAGATAAGTTTGTAAACACAGTGCAAAAATGACCTAGAGCAGCAGTTCTCAACCTCCCCAATGCTTCAGCTCCTCGCGTTGGGTTACCCCCAACCAAAAAATTATTTTGTTGCTAATTTTAACTAATTTTGCTACTGTTATGAATTGTAATGTAAACATCTGATATAAAGGATGTCTGATATGTGACCCCTATGAAAAGGTTGTTCGCCCCCCCCAAAGGAGTCACAACCCACACGTTGAGAACCGCTGATCTACAGTCACACAACACACATAAACTGAAGAAACAGTTCCCCAGCACACACACCTACACACGTCCATGTGAACACATGCATATACCACACATGAGAAATAGAAAGCAAAAGGCAATGGTGCCAACAGACCATGGACTGAAACCTCTAAAACATGAGTGGAAACAACCTTCCCTCCTTACACATTGATTGATTGGTGGCTGCTGAGACGATTCCGTGGGTAAAGAAGTGCACTTGTTGCAAAGCCTGAAGGCCGGTTGGATCCAAATGGTGAAAAGGAAGAATTGACCTCTGCCCTCACTCGTGCATAATGCTGGGCTAGTGCATGTGTGCACAGTAGAGATGGGGAAAATTTAAATTATCTCAGGTAGTTTTTAGTTACAGGTTTTAGCTCACTAACAGAAAATAATGATAACTTGAGGTAAAACTGAAGATAGCTTCCTAGAACTGATCAAACGTGTGTGTGTGTATTCTACTGTAAATATTTAACATTGAACATGTTTCTTTTAAAATTGCCTCAGCTTGGCAGGTATGTTGGCGCTTGCCTTAAATACAGCACTTGAGAGACAGAGGTAGGTGAATCTGATTTTTAGGTCAGCCTGATCTAACAGAGTCAGGACTGCCAAGGGCTATATATAGAGACCCTGTTTCAAAAAACATAAGTAAATATTGGCTCAACTTAATACTGTCCCTGAAGACCAAATTAATCTCCAGAGTAGGAAACAGAAGTTCTGTTGCTTTAAAATATATATATTTTTACATTATGTGTGTCAGTGTACGGGTATGTGCCCCTGTAAACGCAGCTGCCTGTGGGTTCCAGAAGAGGCTGTTGGACCCCAAAGCTGAAGTTACAGGCAGTTGTAATCTGCCTGATGTGGGTGCTGCACAAGAATAGTATGCACTTATGCCTGAGCCATCTCTCCAGCTCTGGTTTAATTGTTTTAAAAACGTAGTCTCATTATGAGGCTGAGACTGGTCCAGGCTTGCTTAGCATTTACAATCTCCATGTATCAGTCTCTTGGGTACTGGGATTACAGGTATGTACTACCATGCCCACTGAAAGGTAGGTTTTTAATGGGGTAGATCCTGCCCATCAGCTGAGGGTTGCTTGGAAATCATTGCCTGTTTAGTAATGTAGAATTCACCCCTGTGCTCTGTACACTGTATGCTTATTCAATTTCCAGCTTTTCAAGGTTCACTGCAATGATAACACTTGGGTCTACATGCACACCCCAAATATCTAGTCCTGTTGGAGCAAATGAAGAATGCAAGACCACAAAACAGCTCCCGATATCTGGATTAATATGGCATGGGCTAGACAATTTGGAAACAATGCTCCCAATATCCTATTGCATCTAGAACTCCCTGTCAATAACATGCTTCTACATATAATAGGGACAAATTCTTCAATTGGGTACAGCTAAGAGAAGAGACAAGACAATCGTGAAAATTAATAAAAGCCATATTAGAGGATCAGAAGATGTGGGAAGGGGATAGGTAAGTGATGGTGATGGGAGTATGATCAAAATGCATTATGTACATGATTGAAAATTGCTGCCACCCATGCAGCTTGAATGCTGGAATCCTGACAAGGCATGGGAAGGGAATGAAGAAAGGACAGGCATACTGGGAGCAAACTCAGCATTCTTACTAGATTCAGCAGGAGGGAGGGACGAGCTGTCTTGGTGGAGGGTCTCTGTAGGTGCTAGTCCTTACACACACTGGGCAGTCATCCAAACCGTTCCTGAGGAGAGCTTTGCCATTCCTCCTGAGCCTGGTCCACATAAGTAATGGCTTCACCAATTTTCATGGGTCTAAGGCCTTGGAGTCTTCAACATGGCCATGCCATGTCAACATGTATGTTCACTAAGAACATTATTCATTCAGCTTTTTGCACTTCTTACAGGAAACATTAATTGCATATAACTGGGATGGAGAGATAACTCAGTGTTTAAGAGCATAAGCTGCTGTTCCAGAGGACCCAGGTTCATTCCTAGTACCCACATGGCAGCTCCCAACTGTAACTCCAGTTCTAGGGAATCCTACTCCCTCACACAGACATATATGCATGCAAAATACTAATGCACATAAAATAAAAATAATTATTAAAGATTTTTAAATTTTGTATAATATATGCTATAAAAAACTTTTTAGAAGGCATGAGGAAGGGGCAAAATTGTCATTATAAGAGGACCTGACTAACTCCATTTTGAGACTGGGTCCAAAGCCAGGCCAAAGTTTTTGCCACCCTTCCCCTTTCCCGTTTGATGAGTTCTTGAAAACAAAACCACAGGAGATGGGCAGCCAATCAGCAAGTGCCCCAACATCTGGCCTGGAGCTAAATGAGGTGACTATTCCATCCCTAAGGTCAACCAATCAGTGACATAAACCCATCCAATCCTGAAAGGATTGCCAAACCTCAACTGGAAATCCCTTACCTGGTCGCCATTTTGTGAAATGGCTGACTCCCACATGCAGGATTCTTGCTTTCTTGAAATAAAAACACTCTTGCTGATTGCATGTGAGAGTGGTGCTCTCAGTGCGTCTATTTTGGACTTAACAATTATTGGGCTGAGAACTTTAAGTCAAAGGTAGAACAAGTTGTCTAATATGTGTGAGGTGGGTTCAACCTCATCTCTGAAGAAATGTTATATCTTAAAGATGATATGATCGTGTACATGGAAATCCAAAATTATCTGTACATAGATGGTTAGAATTGGGATTTTAACAAATTTTCCAGCTAAAAGAGTGACATTAAATGTTTCTAAATAGTGAGGCTAGAGAGACAGGTTGGTGATGAAGACAAATGGCCACTCTTGCAAATGACCTAAGATTCCCCATACTCACATAGGAGCTTACAACCATCTATAACTCTAGTTCTAGGGATCATCTGGCCTCTGTGGGCACCAGACATTCACGTACACATACATTCATGCAAGAAAAATACTCAGACATACCTAAAGATAACTTTTTAAGAATATGAAAAAATTCAGTGTCATCAGTAATTTAAAATACAATTTAAGAGTTTGGAAGACTCTTTAGGCAAAAGTGCTTTCCACCAACCTGAGTTCCATCCCTGGAACCCACATGGTGGGAGAAGAGAACCAGTTTCAGCAAGTTGTTCTCTGACATCAATACATTCACTGTGGTATGCTCACTGACCCCTCCCCATGCAAAATGAATACATGAAATTTTAAAATTAAGTATATATCAAGACATATACTTAATCAAGATATATCTCAATAAAAGGCCATCACATACTGATGACAGAAATAAGGGCCCCAATTGATGGCTGGTGGGATGCAGAGGCATGTGGAACAAGCATATAGGAAGCGGAAGTTACACCCACGGACCCTTTGAGAAATGGATGCTGTGCACTGGAAAAGACATCAATAGGCTGATTAGCAGTATTTATAACAGCAAGAGAAAAAAATGCACCTAAGTAACAATAAATTAAAACCTAAACTACAGTAGAATGACAGGCATGTTAAAATGTTCCTACAATGCAGCTCAAACACTGGATAAATCTCAAAAGTTTTTTATAGAATACTGTAGAATAATACATTTCATACAATGTATCCCTGGCTGGCCTGGAATTCAGAGAGACCCATCTGTCTCTGCCTCCTGAGTGATGAAATTAAAGGGCAGAGTCACAGCATACCTTGGTGGTAACCCACAGCCTTCTAACTGAATTTTAAGACCCTCTCAACAACAGGGAAACTGTGCCTGGAAACCTAGCAAACCTCTCAGGGCTGGTAAAGTCATGGCTCTTGGAGAACTTATGTCATTTTACTAAACAAGCATAATCCCTACCTACATTCTAAATATTTGTCCTCATGCCAACAGATAAATGCAGTTCTTAACCCTAGTCAAGGAAATTTCTCTCTGCAACAGAGACCATTACAGAAAGCCACAACCAATCGAAATACTGAGTTGTGGAGCCCAATTCCAACCGATAGATCTACAATACAACTGCACCTAAGGTCATTCAGAAGAGTAGGCGAAAAGATTGCAAGAGCCAGGGGATCAGGGAGTTACTGTGAGGTTGTGTCTCCTAGTAAAGTATTACCAAAATGACAGTGAGGAGCCGAACAAGAACAACTAGAGACATGCTAAAGCGGATGGAGAAAAGCCCATGGGTCCTCAACCCTATACAAAGAACTGCAGGAAAATAAGGAATGTCTGGGGGTGGGGTGGAGGTACTAGCCTGCCCCAGCGAAGGGCACACCAATTGTTTCTCCAATGCTAAACGGCCATCCCTGAAAACATACATACAAGTAACACTGTCCATACTGAACAGCTTTTATTTATGCATTTAGGAATATATATGTGTACCCATATATGATGGAGAAGCAGTTAATGAAAAAAGGCAAAGAATTTGAAAGAGCATGTGGAGTGTGTGGGAAGGTTTGGAGGGAGGAAAGGGAATGGGGAAATGATATAATCTCAAAAGAAATAGCTTCTTTTATTCATGTGCATTGGTGTAAGAGTGTGGGGTCCCATGGAACTGGAGTTACAGACAGTTATGAGCTGCCATGTGGGTTCTGGGAACTGAACCCAGGTCCTCTGGAAGAACAGCCAGTGCTCTTAACCATTGAGCCATCTCTCTACCCCCCTATTTTCCTTTTTAAAAAAGAAAATACAGTTTGGGCAGTGGTGACACACACCTTTAATTTCAGAAGTCAGAGGCAGGAGGATCTCTGAGTTGCTGGCCAGCCTGGTCTACAGAGTGAGTTCCAGGATAACCAGGGCTGCACAGAGAAACCTTGTCTAGAAACAGACAGACAAGCTACAACAGCAACAACAACAAAATTAAAGAAAGAAAATACTAGGAAAAAAATGTAGCTTGGAGTTTGTTAACATATATTGATACCTGAATAAAACTTGGCAAATTTTCCAAAACCTTTTACCTTCTAGGAAGGTACTTTCAACCATGAAAATTATCTTTATTTGACACCTAAATCCGATGATAATAAACTATAAAAGAACAAGGGGGAGGGGCTGCTACCATGGTTGGCTAAAATAATAATTTTTGACAACATTGCAAAGACATATTTCACCTATGATAAAGTTCATGCACGTGAAGTGTACTAATAATGGTGTCTCTCAGTAGTAGGGCACACTTAACATGTGCAGGACCCTGGGTTCAGTCTCTGGCACCAACAAAATAAGTACATTCTTTAATGGCTTCAGTGTTCTAAGTTATACAACATGTAATTTTAGAATATTTTCTTTTTTCTGTTTCTCTTTTTTTTATTCTTTCTAAAAACTTTTTTTTAAAAATATTTATTATTTATACAGTATTCTGCCTGCATCTGTGCCTGCAGATCAGAAGAGGACACCAGACCTCATTATAGATGGTTATGAGCCACCATGTGGTTGCTGGGAATTGAACTCAGGACCTCTGGAAGAACCGTTAGTGCTTTTAACCTCTGAGCCATCTCTTAAATTAATTTTTAGTGTTGGGGGGGACATCGCCTGCATACAGTGTTTATGGAGGCCAAAAGAGAGTGTCAAGCGCTCTAGACCTGCAGATACAGCTGGTTTGAGTCACCACATGGCTGCTGGGAAGCAAAGTTAGATCCTCTGCAAGAATGGCAGGTGCTCTTCACCACTGAGCCGACCCTCAGCGAAAGTAACCCCCCACCGGCTAGCTGTCACCCCATGCCCTGCTACCCAAGCACTAATCCTGCTTTCTGTCTGCACTGCACCAGCGAGCAGTTTCTGTCTCGGAAGCCCTGGTTCTTGTTTGGTTTGGTTTTGTAGCCCACCTTATCCTTGAGTCACTAGGACAACCTGGAACTTCTGATCCTCCTGCCTCACTCCCTGTGTGCTGGGACCACAAGTGTGCTCTGCCACACCCTGTTTTTTCAGTATGTGTCAATCTAATCATTTACAAAGCTCTGACTAATGGACTCTTAATTTGTTTATATTTTCCCTAAGTCCCTACATATGGCTTAGTGATAATCCAATTCTGTTTTTTAAATTAAAAAGAGGGGCTCTTACTTGCTTAAAGGATGTTGCAGCTTTGTGTTTTCAGCACAGTCATCTCTACAGTTAAGAGCTGTAAGAAAAACAGGCCCATCATAAAGAGTTTGGGGAGCATCCATGAATGTGAAGGATTCAGTCTGTGGTCCTTTAATTCGTATGAACTGGCAAGTTCATATTTTTGCCTGTTGTAGCAAAATTTGTTATTTGTGATTTGAAATTCTCCTTGAAGTTAGTCCCATGCCCATACCTTTGCTAACATTTCAGGGTGAGGGGCTTGGATTCTAGCTGTGATGGGGGCTGCTGTGGTCTTTGTGGATGCCAGTAAATCATTCTGAATTTGGGCAGTGTGCCTCTGACCCGAGCAGGTTTGTCTCAATTAAGGATTCAGGCTAATATTTTGAGTATCTTCAGTCTGATACTTTATATCACGTTTCATCTGGAGGCTCAAATTGACACACATTAACCTATACATCTTCAAACCTTTTCAAAATTATACTTGATATGAGCTTGATACGAAACTACCTTATTACAGTTCAGAAGCTGGCAAGTGTAGTAAGTGTTTCCATGGAAACCTTAATGTAATATTCCCTTGCTTTCATTTAAATTTCATTTTTAATATTGCATTAACATTTTTGCATTTAATGGATAGGTATTTGAATTAATATTGAAGTGCCCACTCTAATATAAATAAAATATAAGAAATGAAAATGTGATTTTTCTTCTGAGGAACAAATGAACACGTGATCCAAGATGATGTAGAAATAACAGTCCTTGAGTTTTAAATTACTGGGTTCCATTCATTTATTTCAGAACTTCCGAAGGGGTCCCTGTGAAAGATGAAGGAATGTTTGTGGATGGCTACACAGTTTGTGTCTTCAGGAGCTCCAATGCGATTCCTAATTCCTGTAGCCTGGCTGGACAGTAATTCCCTGTGCCCTGATTTATTCTACATTCTCTGACTAGATGGTTTCTAAAAGCTCCTTTTCTCTGTAAGTTGTTATTGGTGTCATTTATAGGGTGATGCACTTTATCTTACGCAAAACAGCAGTTATATTACTGAGTAGAACTCATCTATTTGGATCCATTATATAAAGTCTAACATATCACAGATAAATCACAGGATACTCTGCATTAGGTTGTATCTAAACAAGTAGGGTTGGGAGAGAAGGCTCAGGAGGTAAAGTGCTTGCTGTGCAAGCGAAGGACTGAGTTTGGTGCTCAGCACCCACTTAAAAGCTGGGCACAGTGGCCACCTCTGTATCCTCAACAGTGAAGTGAGACAGGTAGATTCTGGGGGCCAGCCATTCTAGCCAAAATGGTGAGCTCAGGTTTCGTGAGAGACTCTGTCTCAAAAATAAAGTGGTGGGGTTGGAAGATGTGTCAGCAGTTGTCCTTACAGAGGACCAGGGTCAACTCCTAGCATGTATATGGCAGCTCACAACCATCTGTAAGTCCAGTTCCAGGGATCCAATGTCCTCTTCTGCCCTCCATGGGCATTGTATTCAAGTGGCACACAGAAAAACATCCATACAAAACATTCATACACATAAATGTAATTAACTGGTTGATTAATTAATTAATTAATTAAAAATAAAGTGGAAAGTAATGTAGGGAGCTACTCAGTGTTATTTGTGGCTTACACACATACACACACACTTACATGTGCCCATATGGACACAATAAATAAATCTAAAAATAAGTAAAAAAAAAAAAAACTAAGTAAAAGTTCTTTGGAGAAAAAAAAGAAAAGCTAAATACATATTGTAGGGGTCTGAATAACAATGGCCCCCATAGACTCATGTATTTCAGTGCTTACTCATCAGAGAGTGTGGCACTGCTTGAAAAGGATTAGGAAGTGTGGCCTTGTTGGAGTAGGTGTGGTCTTAGTGGAAGAAATGTGTCACAGAGGTGGTCAGCTTTGAGGTTTCAAAAGCCCATGCTGGACCCAATATCACTCTCTTCCTGCTTCCTGCAGATCCAGATGCAGGACTCTTGGCTCCTTCTCCAGCACCGTGTCTGCCCGCATGCTGCCATGCTCCCCTTGGTGACAATAACGGACTAAACCTCTGAAACTGTAAGCCATCCCAAATTAAATGCTTTCCTTTATAAGAGTTGCTGTGGTCACAGAGTCTCTTCACAGCAACAGAATAGTGACTAAGACACATGTATAAAGTTTGTGGTCAATGGAGTCTATGGTTGCAGTGAACACTTGGATGTCAGTAGTCCACAGTTCATGAGCTAGACATTGACAGATGCCTGCAATCCCAGCATGAGGGACGCTAAGGTAGGAGGATTGCCTTGAATTGAAGGCCAGCCTGAGCTACAGAGTACCAGGCCAACAGGCTCATATCAAGACCCTTGATTCTTGCTGATATAAAACAATGAGTGTCATTTAATCTCATGTGTGAAACAGAAACTGAGTTAAGATCATGGTATTTCTTTTTACATCCTTTCTCCCTAAAAGAAATTTGGGAAATCCTTTTGGCTTTTTAAATTTTTTCATTATTAAATTAATGGTGAATTATTTATTTTCTGGCATATTGGCATTTTAAGTATATTTATTTATTTCTGTGAATGTGTCTCTTTGTACACACATGTATATACCTGGGCCTCTGTGCACATGGAGACCAGAAGAAGGCATCATTGTCTTCCTTCATCACTTGAAGCAAGGTCTGTCTCTGAATCTGAGGCTTGCATTTTCTCTGCTAGGCTTGGAGCCAACACACCTAGCAATCCTCTTGTCTCTATTCCCTTTGGAGCTGCAGTGATGGCTGTGGGTATGCCAGGCTGTGATGTGGGTGCTAGGCCCCAAACTCACAGGCTTAATGGTTATGAACAATTCCTCTAGCCCCATACTAACATTTTAAAATAGAAATATTTTAGCAAGACCTGCATTTCAGAAGTGGAAAAGAGGGTGTATTACCACAGTCTGGAGGAGGGGCAAATGAGGAACTGTTTGATAGGTGTGTATTTCCAGCTTTACAAGGTGAAAAGGTTCTTAACTGGTTTGCACAGTGATATGTGTGGACTTACCACATTTAAGTAGGTTAACACGGTATACACACATGTATGTTACCACATTAAAAAATCCAAAGTAAAATTTAGAAGTCAGGCTGGTGTTTACCAGTCAGAGTCTTACATCAGTTCTGGTCATTTCTATTCTTCCCCCAGGAAATTTTAGTCTAATCTACTATACTACCTCTTTGATCATGTTTTATTGGCATTTGCCAGATCACATGTCTGTAACAAACATGTACACATGAGCTTAAATTTGAGACAGTTGTCCCCTGTGACCTCACAGCACCAAGCATTTAGTAATTAATTTTAAAAGTTCTGATGATTGACAGAGGATGTAGCTCAGGTGATAGTGTCTGCCAGCATGCATGGGCTCTGGACTCTTGCCTTAAGCAGACATGTGTTACACTCCTGTACTCGCAGCACACCGGAAGGAGAGGCAGAGACATCAGGACTTCAGTGTCATCCTCGGCAGCATTACAGGTTCAGGTCCAGCTTAGGACACATGAGACCCTGTCTCAAATAAAGAAAAGTATGATTACATCACCACTGTTGAAAGCAATCTAAATATTTAAGTTATTGCTAAAAATAGATGTGATGCTTGGTTTTGGTTGCCAACTTGGTAGGATTCAGAATCCTAGAATTTGGTAGACCCTAGAATCACCTCAGACCTATACCCTGGCTGTATCTATGAAGATGTTTCCAGAAAGTTTTAACTGAGGTTAGGGAGAATGCCCCCAGATATGGGCAGCAGCATCTAATGGACTGAGTGGAAAAAAAAAAAAAAGAGGTAGGTGAGGGCTGGCTGTAGGAGCACCCAGCTCTTCCCACCCCTGACTGTAGGTGCAGGGTGGCTTTTCACCTGACACTTTTCCATGAAGGACTGTTCCTTCCAACCATAGGTCCAAATAAACCTTTCTTTTCTTGTGTTGATTTTTGTTCCTGCACAACACTGGACCAAGAAATGAGGCCAGTCAAACCATGCCTGACTGGTTTGTGGGCCTTGTCAGATTTGTGGTTTTCAGGAGGGTTTTGAAATATTTCTTATCAAGGGCTAGAAAACAGAGTACCAAAAGCAGAGCTTAACAGGCCATTCTGCTGGGATTTGAAAGACCAGGATGCCAAGAGAAACAGAGACAGTGAATTCCCAGCTCAGGAGTTGTCAAAGGAGAGCGAGAACTCCATCAGGAACTGGACCAGAGGCCTTACACCCTGTGTTCTGCCAAAGTGCCTGAGCTTTTGAATAAGGCCAAACTCAGAAGTGAGATACTGGTTTGTTTGGTGGAGGAGCTCAAGCCAGCACAGCATGGAGGCTGCGCACAGTGTGGTCACTGCTTGCGCTCTCTAGGTCTACAGGGGGGCCGCAGGTAGAGCAGAAAAAGGAAGGAAGCCTGCAGTTCGGCAGGAAAGGAGTGTAAGCTTCACGTGGCAGACAGGGCAGGGGTAGGCCAAGCCAGGGCCGTAAGAAAGACTCCCACCCATGACCCCACTGGTAAAAATGCACATTCATCCAAAAGGAAGAGAAACCCAACTGCAAATGCCACTGTAGGCATCCCCTGCTTGAGAGCAACTGCTTCGGGATGGTGTCTGCAGGTTCAGCCAAAGCTGTGGTGGATGGGGGCTGGACCATGTCTGAGGCCAGACTGCATCTTGGCAACCTCATCCACAAGCTGCTGGCTTTGCTAGTTATGGAGTCGTGGAGGCTTGCCCCAAGGTTCTAGAAAGCCTTTGAGGCTGGGCCAGATACGCAGGGCTGCTTTGTTTCATCCTGCTGAAGGGGCTGTGCCTACATGAAGCTTCACTCATGCTGTCTCCCCTCTGTCTTGCATCCCCACTTCCCACTTCAAAAGTTGTTCACCTGGAAGCATCTCGTGTCTTTCCTGGAGAACACAGGTCAAGACAACTCATATGTAAACATCTTTTTCATACAACTATGTTTAATTCCTTAGGTTAAATTCCAAGAATTGTTACTGCTATTTGAGATCATTTTTAGCCAAGCACAGTGGTACATGCCTGTAACCTTAGCACTTGCGAGAGGAGACAAGCAGATTGACACAAATATGAGTCTAGACTGGGCTACACAATGAGACTATGTCTTAAATGAACAAAGACCACCTTTTTCCAACTTGTAAATAATTATGTGTTTTATACTCTGGTAATACACATTAATTGCAGGCATTTTACAGAACAAAGAAAAATTAAAATATGAACTCTATTGTTGCATCTCCTCTCAGGTTTTCTTAAGCATTACAATGGTTTGAAACAATTTGGGGAAGGCTGGAGAGAGCACACAGTGCCCTTGCAGATACCCAAGTTCTGTGCTCAGCACCCAGGTCAGGCAGCTCACAGCCACCTGTTACTTCTGCTCTAGGGGTTCTGATGCCCCTGGCATCCAGAGGCACCACACACATGCACACCAACCCACACAGCCACGTAATTAAAAATAATGGTTTTAGAAATGTTTAAAAATTATTAGAATTGTTTAACAATTATTCCACTGGCTGCTTCCAGAATCTCCCGCAAGAGAACAAAACAATGAATCAAGTCCAGTTCTGTCATATCCTAGCAGGACATTGGCTGTCTGCTTCAGGGATACTTGTTTCTCTGTGATAACTTCATGTTTCAGGGAGTGTTAGACTAACCTGGAAGTATATCCGTGTTAACTATGGAGACAGACCGAAGGCACATGTATGTGTGCACACACACTCTCTCTCACACACACACATACATGTCTGCACGTGCACACAATAAGTAATATTTACAATATTTTATCAGGTTTGTGGTGGTGTGAATGAAAATGTCCCCATAGGTTCACAGGCACTATTGGGAGGTGTGACCTTGTTGGGGACGTGTGTCCCTGAGGGTGGGTGGGCTTTGAGGTCTCAGATGTTCAGGCTGGTCCTGGTGTCTATCCCTTTCTCTTCCTGCTGCCGATTCAGATGTAGAGCTCTCAGTTCCTTCTCCACATCCGCCTGCATGCCGCCATGCTTCACACTATGATGACAATGGACTAAACCTCTGAACTGGAAGCCAGCCCCAATTAAATGTTTTCCTTTATAAGAGTTGCCCTGGTCATGGCGTCTCTTCACAGCAATAGAACCTAGGTAAGGCAAGGCTGGTGGTGTGGCTAAGTTGGTAGAATTCATGCCCAGGCCTTAAGTTCAGTCTCCAAGATAGCACAAAGCAGGTATAGTAGCACACACCTGCAACCCCAACACTCTGGAGGTAGAAGCAAGAAGAGTAGTAGTTCAGGCCAGCCTGAGTTATGAGAGTCCCTGTCTTAAGTAAACAGACAAACAAAAACTCAGTCTGTCACCTCTTATAATTTAGTATACAGTTTTCTACATTTTCTAAATGGGATCATTTTGAGAAAAATATCTGACATCAGTCCTTCCTTTATTTGCAGTCTTTTCTATAGGGAGCTTTCTGGTCAAGCCTATAAAGTCCTTTAAGACCCAGCTGGCATGTCCTGTTCTTCCCCGAGCCAGTCATGGCGTCTCCTAACTCAAGCCTGACCCAGTCATCATTTCTTTGCATCCCCATGTGTGCCCTTGGCTTTGCGTGCAGATTTTCTTTTATTAAATATCTCACAATGGGCCTGCAGGATGGTTCAACAGTTCAACAGCCAAGCCAAATTACCTGATTCTGATCCCTGGGGCCCGTAATTGAAGGAGAGAACCAGCTCCCTCTGGCTGTCTTGTGACCACCATACAAGCTTGGTGGGCCTCACACCTACACACACACACAAACACACACTTAATGTAACCTAAAAAAAATATTTAAAATATGTTCACAGGTTGGAGAGTTGGCTCAGTGGTTAACAGCACTTGCTCTTGCAAAGGACCTGGGTTCAATCCCCAGAAACACAGATGGTCCATAGCCATCTGTGACTCCAACTCTCAGGATCCAGTACTCACTCTTTAGCCTATAGGCACTGCATCCATATGATGACAACTATGTGTGCAGGCAAAACACCCATACACATAAAATTGAAACTAAATAATGAACTAGGCGTGGTGGCACACACCTTTAGTCTCAGCACTCAGGAGGCTGAGGCAGACAGATCTCTGCATTTGAGGCCAGCCTGTTCTGTATAGTGACAGCCACGGTTTTGTAGTGAGGCCCTGCCCCACCCTTAATTAGCAAGGGGGAAAAAACCCATGAAATTATTCTTTTATCCTTATTTTGACCTTTGCTTCCAAGTCAGGTTGGCACTAAACAACAGCAAAAGATACTATTACAACCATGACTGTTTCCAAATCTCTGCTTTCTTTTTCCTCTTTCATGGTTCTGTTGGCAACCTAGCAAAAGATGGGCCAGAGAGCTTTGCTTGACAGTTCTTTATATAATCCATCTGCCAGGAACATTTATTAAGCCCCTGTGTGAAGAGCGTCACCCCAGGGGGTCCCAGTGAGACCACAATGATATGGGGAGTGGGTTGGCAGAGCTCCATGTCATTTTCGAGCATGCTTCTCGGCCAAAGCAGCAAGGGAAGGTCCTAAGGGTGAGGAAATGAAGTTAGTTCACTAGCATCTTGCCAGGTAAGCAGACAACACTCCCACAGCTTCAGTCGACTTACCAGCCAAACGTGATGGCTTTCTTTACAATGGTGGCTAGTGCCTGAGTAAAGACATTGACAGATCTAGGCCTCAGACCAAAGCCCAGACACGCTGAACTCACAAGAGAACATCTCTTTAAGGGAAAACCCCACAAGAGCTTTGCTGAAGAAGACTGTCTTGCTCAGGACAGACACTGATTCTATCGTTTTATTTAACTTCCACTGAGCTGTTCACGGTTGAACTCATCTGGGAATGTGGCTGAACACCCAGAATCCTGGCACTTGAGAGGTAGAGGCAGGCCGATCTGATGCTCAGGGTTGTGCTCAGATACCCTATCTCAATAAACAAAAATAAATGAATGAATGGCCTGGCTCAGGTCCTTCTTGTCTTGTCACGCTGGTCCTCTACACCAACATTAACTCCTGCAGACTTACAGTAGCCTTCCTTTGACACTCACAGACTACCCCTGCTCATCTCCCGGTTCCGGAGAGCTGGTTTTGAATCCTGTGCTCTTAGAGCTCCCATGGTTTGTTGCTTTATTGCATAGGACTCGGTCAGTAATCAGTGGCTGTTGGTCGGAGCATTAGGAAGCACACTATTCCTGGCCAGGGTAGGCAGAAAACAGTTGTGTGACTGCGGGCAGCTGAATTTACTGGCAAGCGATGCTCTTCATTTCTCCCGAGGTCATGGATGGATCCCCCAAGCAGCAGTTTTCAGCCGTCCACACCCATTGTTGTTTTCCTGATGCTCAACATTGTGCTTAAAAACGTAGTTGCATTCGTTTAGCAGAGAGCTTCTGGAACTATTCCTAAACGCTCAATGTGCTATTTAAATTGGACTCATCTAATAAAGACCAGGGTGTGCAAGGAGAAAGAACAAACCTGGCTTCGCATGAGAACATGCATTTTACATTTGGGTGAGTGAGAGGCTTATTAAAGCAACATGTTCTATTCTTCATGCTAAAATCTAATAAGGTCTATTCAATTAAAGTGTTAAGGGCCAGGGCTATGACTCAGTGGTCGAGCCCTTGCCCAGTGCGCAGGGGGCCCTGGGTTCAGTCCTCAGCATGCAGGCGAAGCAGGCATGGCGGTGCTTGCCTGTCTCCCAGTCATAGAAATTAAGGTTAAAATACATATTTTCATATATGTAACACGTGTCTTGGAACTTGGCTCAGAAGAATGCTTGTGCTGCATGCAACGGTCCTGGGTTCAATCCCCAGCACTGCATAAACCAGTCATGGTCATGTATGCCTGTAACCTCATAATCTCACCAATTAGGAGATGAAGGCAAGAGGCCCCAAAGCCCAAAGTCATCCTCACTACACAGCAAGTGTGAGGTGAACTGGGGTGAATGAGACTGTCTCAAAGTGGGGGTGGGGGAGAAGAGTGTACCTTAAAAGTACAGCGGCAAATTACAAATACTGGACGCTGCACTTACATTTACACGGTGTCCCAGACAGACAAGTCAGGAGAGAGAAAGCAGATTAGTGGCTAGCTGGGAATGAGCTCAGGAGAAAACGGAAAGTGACCGCCACTGCCTACGGGATTTCTTTTGGGTGAGGAAAATGGAAGATAAACCATTGCTTCCGCACTGTGAAAACCCTCGGCTCCTAGAGGTATAAGCTGTATTTATTCACCTGCATTATTTTTGGTACTGAGGATCCAAGTAGAGTGAACCCCCTTGAGGTGGGTGACTTCTGTCTCCATGAGGCTGTTGGAACTTGAGCAAGAACAAGAGAAGATAGCACCTAACTTTCAGAGATGCTTGGTATCAAGCAGCTGCTCTCTGAGCCATGCAACTGCTAGCCTGGGGCTTTCGGCCGTACCCCTTACCCAAGATCATCCCTCCTGGGTGTGTGAGTATTCACACCCTCTCCTGGAGAAGGGGCAAGGATCCCAAGTGCCTTGCCTGAGTAGCCAGACCCTCTCTACCACTTGGTGTGACCTCAGGGAAGGACTAGTACACAGGCCGGGAAGCCTAGCAGAGGATGAAGCCCTCCTCCCTGTGGGTAGAGACTTGAGTGTGAGCCTTTCAGGGAGGAGCTCACACAGGCACGGAGAAGTAACCCTTCAGCTGTGCTTTATTAGGAAGCCCAGTAGACATATTGGTTTCCCAAGTGAATTGGGGGGGGGGAGCAGGAAGGAATTTTTTGTTAACACTTGACTTCAGTCAAATGCAGAGAAGGCCTATGCAGGATTTAAAATTTTGAGTTGCCCTCCAGGAAAAATGAAGTCCTCTCTGAGGTCCTCTGAGCACGACTAGGTCCCCAACTTCTCTGCTTTGTCACTTAAGCCAGTTTTCTCTCTTTCTTTCTCTTTCTTGTGTGTGTGTGTGTGCATGAGCATGTGTGCATGAGCATGTGTGCATGTTCCTGTGACGTGCACCTGACTGTGATGGAGGCAAGAGCTCAAATGATTCTTCCTCAGGTCCTCTGCATCCCTAAGCTCTCTTATTATACAAGGTATTACACTGTAGTCCAAGCTGGCCTGAAACTCACTATGTGCCTCTGGTCTTGCCTCAGATTTGTGGTGATCCTCCTGCCTTGGCTTCTGAAGGATCTGTGCATGTGTGTACGTGTGTGTGTGTGTGTACATGGCACACATGTGTGTGTACCTGGTGTGTGTGTGAGAGAGAGAGAGGAACATGTGCAAGGTGTGTATGTGGGATCTAATTCCTGTGTGAATGTGGCAATGTGCATGCCATAGTACCCGCCACAGGAACAGGGGCTGCAGATGCTCTTGGCACAGCCTCCAGCTTCTGTGTGGCTCTGGAGACTTGAACTCCGGTCTTCTCGTTTGCACGGCCAGTGCTTCTATTTACTGAGCCATCCCCCCACCCCCAACCCTCTTTTGGAATCATTTACCATCAGTTCTCCAGTCTGTTTCACTTCTCACAGCATGGGCTGAACATTTGGAAATCTAGAATCCTATTCACTGCAAAGAAAACCATGGCTTTTTGTTGTTGTTTTAATTTCTTTTTTTGTATGTGTGTGAGTGTTTTACCTTCATGTGTGTATATGCATATAATATGTACCATGTTTGCACCCCATGCCAGAAGAGGTTGTGAGATCCCCTGGAACTGGAGTTAAGGATGGTTGTGAGCCACAGTGTGGGAGCTTACAACTGAACTTTGACCCTCTGCCTGAGCAACTGGTGCTCTTAACTACCAAGCCATCACTCCAGCCTGAAACCATGACTTTAGAAAGATTCTGTGTTCATCAGACAGAAAGAGCTCAGATAAGGGCACTGGAATCAATGCTGAGTAAAAAACAGTCAGGGAGCTGCGTGCCGCCAACGAAAGTGAAAGATAGGAGGGGTTGGGAATCTCCTGTCACTTTAGAGTCACACACACACACACACACACACACACCACCACCACCCCCCGTTAAAAAAAAAAATACATGGGTTTTGAAGGTTCAAGAACTCTGAGGATCTGAGTGTTTAGAATTCTCCACATTAACTGAATTAAAGGTAAGTGTGAGCGCAAACGTATCAAAGCTAAGCGTGTTCCTCTGCCGGGCCAGGACTAAATACGAAACTCCCCGGGCTGCTGAGTTTTTGTTGTTGTTGTTGTTGTTTCAATTGACACAAACGTAGACACCTGGGAAGGGAGAGCCAGAACTGAGCTGAGGGCTTGTCTCCAAGTTGTTTTCTTTATGGCTAATTGATTCAGGAGGGGCTGTGCCTGGGTAGGTGGGCCTGCTCAGTAGGAGAAAAGCAGCCCAGCAAACCAGGGAGAGCAAGCCAGTACACAGAGTCCCTCCGTGATCTCTTGTGGTCTCCGCCTCCAGCTTCCTGCCTTGGCTCCTGTCCTGGTCAGTTGTCTGTCAACTTGACACAAGCTGGGGTCCTCTGGGAAGAGGGAACCTCAGCTGAGAAAATGTCTCTGTCAGATTGGCCTGTAGGCAAGTGCATGTGTGACATTTTCATGATTGATGTGACTGGCCTAGCGGCTGTGTGTGGTAGTCTTGAGCTGTATATGAGAGGAGGCTGAGCAAGCCAGGATTCCTCTGTGGCCGCAGCATCAGCCCCTGCCTTGACTTCCCTTCATGATGGATGATAAACCCTTCCCTCTCCAAGCTGCTTTGAGTCACTGTGTATCCCAACAGCACAGATGAAACCAGAACATTTACGTTTCAGTAACTGAGCACCATTGTCACTGTAACCTCCTACCCAGAGTTCCAGTTGGGGGAAATGAACTGTGCCACACCTCGTTTGCAGGAAATTTACAAACAGATGAAAAGAGAAATGTAGAAAGTGGCAAGGAGAAAAGAACAGTGCTGCTTTATACTTGGCTGGGGGCCTGCAGAAGCAACTGGCAAGGGGGAGTAGGGAGGTTTACTTTGGTTCACAGTTAAAGGGGATCCAATCCTCCTTGAAGGCACAGGGCAGGAGCAGCTTGCTAACAGTTCTGGGGACCAGGGCCGGCACCTTAGTCACCACTTCTCCAGTGAGGCTCCACCTCCTAAAGGTTCTAAACCCAACCCCAAGCCGGCCACCAGCTGGAAGCGGGCCTTTCAAACACACTGCCTCATGGGGGACCTTTTGGTTTCAAACCACAACTAGCAGGAAGGAAGATAACTGGATCGAACCACTGGCAAGTTCTTCTCTTGCTCAGTCACTGATTCCTGGGTCTTGTCTTCAGGGTGCTCCGCAGCCTGGAGCCTGGGGCAAAGCCCTTTGGGGAGTCCTAGGAGCTTCCTGCAGAGCTTTCAAGTCATCACAAGTCTAAATTGCACAGCACTAACTTGGGGAAAATATGAATTTGAACATTTAACAACATTTCAGTTTAATGGGGCTGGATGAGGTGGTGCATGCCTGTAATTCTAGCATTTAGGCTGAGACGGGAAGATCACGATTCAAGGTCAGCCTGGGCTACACAAGTCCCTCAGGAGGGCAAGAGGTGGGAGTGCCTGCCATCTTTCTGCCTTTGGGTAATCTTGCTCCCTGCCATGTTCCAGCACTCAGGAGGCAGAGGCAAAACGAATTACTGCAAGTGTGAGGCCAAGCTGAGCTATAGCAAGACTATAAAGAAGGGGGGCTGGACAGACAGCAGTTAGGAGCTCTGGCTGCTTTCAGACGACCTGAGTCCAGTTCTCAGCACCCACCTGATGGCTTGCAACCATCTGTAATCCCGGTCCCAGGAGATCCAATGCCCTCTTTTGGCCTCTGCACAGACCTATATGCAGACAAAATACCAAAAATATACACATAAAATGTTAAAGAAAGAGGGCTAAGGAAAGGAAGATCACTGTGTCATTACGGGGCAGAAACAGGCTTCTTTTATTCAAACCACAATGGGGGGGGGGGCAGGGTATGACTACCATAATGAAAGGGGAGTTTGGTTTCCAGTGAAGCTGGCAATGTGGGCACAGTTGGAGCGGAGCCCTGAGTAGGAGCCTGGTTAACTGGTGTTTGTGTCCTCCACACACTATCAGGAGGCAGCCTCACCGCCTGCCCAGGCTTTCCCTAATGGATTTCCATTTCTATCGATTGGGGACTTAGATGCTGGCTAGCAATTAGTCCTAATCAGGCAACAGGATTTTCCTAGGGGGCTGCCAGCTAGCCTAATTGCTGGCAGCTGTTGGGAAGCTCAGATGTTAACCCCCAGCTTCCCGGGCTCTGCCTAGACTAGACCTCGCAGAATTTTTCCAAGTGTGTGACACTTCATGAGGAAGAAGGACCACAACCCTGCCCGGAAGCCGGGAGCCCTTCACAGAGAAGGGAAGCAGGATTAGAGAAGGTTACATTACAGAGGTTCATCAAAGCTCAAACAAATAGTAACAATATGTTATCATCTCATTCTCTACTTTCTACTTTTCCTCCCATCTTCCTCCCATCTCCTTTTTTTCTTAATTGTGAATGTGTGTGTAACAGAGAAAAAGAGAGAGAGAGAGAGAGGTGGTGTGTGCATGTGTGGCTATTCTTGTGCTGAACAGGTATAAGCTGAGGCCAGATGTCCTTCCACCCTTCTCTACTTCCTCTTTTTTTTTCCCCCTTTTTCTGAGACGGAGTCTCTTAACGAACCTGAAGCTGGCTGGCCAATAAGCCCTGATCTACCTGTTTGGACCCTGTGTGCTGGGGTTACATCTACTTCTAGGCCTAGTTGTTTAAAGCTTTTTGTTTTGTTTTCTGATTTGTTTGTTTGTTTGAGACAGTGTCTCTCACTGTGGCCCTAGCTTGCCTGAAACTCTCTATGTAGGCCTTGAAGTCAGAGATCACCTGCCTGTGCCTCCAGACCACTAGGATTAAAGGAGTCATTAGCATAGCCAACCTCTTCCTCCTCTTCCTCCCCCCCTCTTCTTCCTCCTTCTTCTTCCTCCTCTTCTTTCTTCTCCCCTCTATCTTCTTTCTTCCTCCTCTTTCTTCTCTGCCTCCTTTTCTCAAGTGCCAAGGAGTGATCCAGGACCTTGTAAATGCTAAACAACCATTCTACCACAAACACCTCCAACCTATCTGTTGTGTGTGGGGGTTTTTGTTTTGTTTTGTTTTTGTTGTTTTTTTAACAGAGCATTTTAACATTTTTGTGTGTCTCTGAGGGGTGTCTGTGTATTTGCATGTACGTGGGAACACATACATGCAAAGGCTGAAGTTGTTTTCAATTGCTCTTCCATCTAATTCACTGAGGCAGGGTCCCTCACTTGATCCCTGAACTCAAGGACATGCCTACTCTATCCTGTTTGTCTTGTGAGTGTTGGAGTCTCAGGCAGGCTGTGATGCCTCCCTGGCATTCATGTGGGTTCTGGGGATCTGAACACACTGCTGTGTCACACAGACATGGCAAGTACATGCGCACCAAGGCATGCAGAGGTCCAGCAGTGATGTCCTTGTTTATTTTATTTTGCATGGGTGAGGGTATACACACCATAGCACATGTGTGGTGTGTGGAGACAGGAGTACACTTATAGAGGTCAGAGAGCAACTTAGAGCATCAGATCTCTTTCTAATGTGTGGGTTGTGGGAAGCATTCCCGAGCTGTCAGGCAGCAGATGCCTTTGCTCTCTGAAAACCAGCTCACCCATTTCTGCCCTGAGAATTTTTGGGCAAATCCTAGACAATACTATTTCACTTAGAAGTACTTTAGTGCTTATTTGACTTACAGTTCAAGATGTTTTAAAAAATAGAATCACAATGCCTTTGCTACAGTTAGTGCTGCAGAGCATTCAAACACCTCCAGAGTTTGTTTTTGTTGGTTTGAATCGGGAGCTAATCACAGTCCTACTGGTTTTAGTCTGCAAGGCAAGACCCTCATTCTATTGAAGTCTAGCTTCACAATCTTCCTTTGTGTGTTCCTCTGTCTCCATATTGGTATAAAATGGACTGTTACCATACTGAAATACCTGAGGCTGGGTGACTTATGAAGAACAGAGTTGTTTAGCTGCTGGTCTTAGAGATTAAGTGTCAAAATAGCATAGCACTAGCATTGTAAAGACCCCTAGCTGTGTCACCTCATGGCAGATGACACACGTCATCACTCATTCTATGTTATAGGAGAGCATATACCAAGAGAAAATAATCCTCTAGCCAGATAGAATGACACAGAGAGGAAAGGGGGCCAGGCCAGTCCTGCTCCTTCTGTGAGAACTCTCATAAGCACTATCCCATCCACAAGGCACAGACTACAAGATCACACAGGTAATCATTTCCAGGGACAACATCCCAAAAGCTTCCTGCTGGGACCCACCTCCAAATTCCCCACATGGAGGACCAAACTCCCCAAACATGAGCTCTATGGGAAAAAAATCAAACCATAGCATCGTCCTCCTTCCACGGCTCCTGCTCAGTCACCATGCAGGAAGCGTTTGGTGGTCCCACGTCACAACTCATTCCATGTCACTCAAAATCTAAGTCCAAAGTGTCCTCCGAGCATTAAGATGGATTCTTCCCATCTATGATTCCCTTCTTTCACAGTGCTGTGCTGGGACCAAGACAAGACAGGCAGAGTAATAAAGACGACGACAGAAATCAGCAGGACAGACAGACTTGAAATCTTAGAAGTCCCCAGCCCAACATTTTTCACAGCAGTGGATTGTGGATAGGTCTGATGTCCTGTGAGGCCTGGCTCCTACAGCTCTGTGGGTCCTCATGGCTGCTTTCCTAGCACATGCATGTGCGCACACACACATTGGAGGTTTCACACAGGGCTTCAACACTGCAGCAGCTCTGCTGGTTGCCTAGATGGCCACAACCTCCAGCTCTCTCCTGTGCTCTGTGCAGGATTAGCCTCATGCAGACACCACCACTGACAGCACAACACTGCATCAGAGGATAGCAGCTCCAGTCCACCATGGGTTTAGGTAATGAGCCCGTGGTGGGTGCAGAGGGGCCTTCCCACCAACAGAGTGGGGAGGACAGCCATGGTACCTTTGCAGGTACAATTAGACAGGCAACCCCACTCTTTGGCAACAGTTTTCTCTGTTACTTAATTTTCTGTTCTTAATAAAGTAGTGCCACAGGCTGGGTGCATTATTAAAGAGAGAGGTTTGCTTAGGCTTCTGAGTCTAAGGTCTAGAAGTCACAATCCATAGCCTTGTGGCTGACAACACCAGAGTCACCTAGTGTGTGAGTGTGTATGTATAACAAGTATGTGTACATTGTATGTGCACATGTATTGTACGTACGTACGTACATATGTATGTATGCATGTATTGTGTGTGTGTGTGTGCCTTCTGGCCTCTGTTTCCTATAAAGCCACTGGGATTCTTTCATGGAAGTTCCTCTCTGATAACTTTAATCCCGTCACCTCTATGGCCCCATCTTCCCAGTGGCCTTCAGTGGGGACTGGCTTTCAGCATGAGTGTTAGAGGCGCAAACCCTGAAGCCACAGCAAGGGATAAGGCCTGAAGCTTCTCAAGGACAGGCTCTGAGGCTCTGTTCTGGGGAGTGCTTTGTACATGGTACTGTGAACTGCTTTGGGCTCTTTAGAGGAACAAAATGTCTCAGTGCCTGACTGAGTGAGCAGTCCTGGTGGGTCCGCAGCAAGGCTCTCCTCTGGCACGTCACCACATGACTTGAGCAGATACCAGCAGCCATGGCTTTGCTTGGAGCTGTGCTGTCTGACACTGGTGCACTGGCTAAGGTTCTCCTGTAAATAATTATCTATACTTTGAGTTTGGAAAGGCAACACCAATGTCTTCACTCTGTGCTGATCTATCAGTCCCCCAGGTACCTCTGAACATAGCTTTAAAAACTGGACATGGACACAGGCAACCCTAACACCAGGAAACCACGACAGGAGGATCACGAATTTGAGGCTGCCAGGACCTACATAAAGAGTTCTAGGCCAGCCTCAGCTATATGGTGAGAACCATCCCCCCAAAATCAAATAAGTCAGGTGTGCACACTTCTTATTCCAGCACTCAGGAGGCACAAGCAGGTGGATCTCTGAGGTTTTTTTTTTTTTTTAAATAGTCCAAGCCTTTTTTTTTAATGTATACAATGTTCTGTCTGCATGTACAGCTGAGCACCAGAGGAGGACATTAGATCACATTATAGATGGTTGTGAGCCACCATGTGGTTGCTGGGAATTGAACTCAGGACCTCTGGAGTCTGGAGAGGTTGCTTGCTCTTAACCTCTGAGCCATCTCTCCAGCCCGATCTCTGAGTTTTAAACCAGCCGAATTTACACAGTGAGTTTCAGGACAGCCAGGGCTACACACACAGTGAACCCCTGTATTTTAAAAAAAGTCAAAACAAGCGAGTCTATAGTCCACTCTGAGCTCTGTGGACTTGTCTCTGGGGTGTGTATGTATGGCCACCCTGCTTCTCTCGTGCTGAAACTGTTCCGGGTTGAAGAGTAGGGCATCTCTGCTGACCGCTCCCTTAGCCTTTCACCCACCCTCGTAGCCTTGGAAGGTTTTCTGTCTGGAGCCTGGATGACAGCTTTTCTAAAGAGCCTTGTTCACTTAGTCGTGCTGGAGTTTAAAAGAGACTGAGAATCTGTGCCGAATCAAATTTGGGATCAGCTTCCCACAGAAGGGTTCACTGTTCCTCAGTTAACTTGGGTTGTTGGTTCTAGGACACCTCAAGGTTACCAGGATCTCAAGGCCCTCATACGGATACTGGTATGTCTGTACATCACTCACATATGTCTTCCTGTGTACTTGCATTTCTTACACTCATTTATTCATGGAGAGCGTCCACAATACTCAGCACATGTGGACAACTTTTAGGAGTTACTTCTTTCCTTCCACCATATGGCACCTGGGGAATGAACTCAGGATGGCAGGCTTGGTGGAAAGGACCTTTACTCACTGAGCCATCTCATCAACCCTGTTCCTGTATACTCTAAATCATTCCTAGAATACCTAAACTAACTAACATGATATAAACACATATAAGTATTTTTTAACTTTTATTCTTCTCTCATACATCTCCAACCTCAATTTTCCCTCCCTTCACTCCTTCCAGCAATCCCTCCCCTCATCACCCCTGTCCCCAAAATCAACTCCTCCTCCATCCTCCCCCCCCCAAAAAAAGATCAACCCTCCCAGAAATATGCACTGAACATGGCCCAACAAGAAACAGTAAGACAGGGCACAAGCCCTCATATCATGGCTGGTCGAGGCGACCCAATAGCAGGCAATTTACAGCAAGCTGGTAGCCAACATCAAATTAAATAGACAGATACTCAAAGCAATTCCACTAAAGTCAGGGACAAAACAGTACAGTTTACTCTCTCCATATATGTTCAATATAGTAACTGAAGTTCCCTCAGAAGCAATAAGACAACTGAAGGACTGTAAAGAAAGGAGTCTAAGTATCATTATTTGCAGATGATATAATAGTATACATAAGCAACACCCAAAATTGTACTAGGGAACTTCTGTAGCTGATAAACACCTTTAGAGAAGTGGCTGGATACAAAATTAACTCAAAAAATCAATAGCCCTCCTATATACAAATGACAAGTGGGCTAAAAAGAAATCAGGAAAACAATACCCTTTGCAATAGTTTCAAATAATATAGACTATCTTGGAGTAACACTAATCAAGCAAGTGGAAAGCTTGTATGACAAAAACTTCAAGTCTCTGAAGAAAGAAATTGAGGATGATTTCAGAAGATGAAAAGATCTCCCATAATCATGGATCAGTAGGACTAACATAGTAAGAATGGCCATCCTACCAAGAGTAATCTACAGATTTGGTGCAATCCCTATCAAAATTCCAACACAATTCTTTACAGACCTTGAAAGGACAGTACTCAACCTCATATGGAAAATACATAAGTAATTGTTATACTACATTGTTTCAAGAGGGAGGTCTATATAGAAAAGCAAGGTTTTCTTTTTCTGGGTTGATTTTGTTTGTTTGTTTGTTGGGGTGGTGTTTTTTTATTTTGAGACAGAGTATTGCTATGTAGCTGGATGGTCTGGAACTCATCATGAAGTTCAGACAACCTCAGCCTACATCCTCCTGCCTCTGCCTCCCTCATGGCTAAAATTACAGGCCTGAGCTCATTTTGGCTTCTCCAGGCCACCACATGCATGTGATATACACACATGCTGGTAAAGGATTCATACACCATACACAAGATAAATACATTTTGACTTCTACACATGGCTTGTTTTCTGAGTGTTTCTGATCTGAGGTTCAGGTTGGTGGAGTTTGCAGGATTAGAACCCACAGACACAGACCCTTTGTAAGCTTTTCCCTTCCTGCCTCAGGGCACAAGGCTGTCTTTGTCTCCACTCACTGCTACTAATGGCCACCATTGCTTCTCTGCCCCCACCTTATGTCCAAAAGTAAGAATACTTTTATTTTGTTTTGTTGTTTGTTTTAAAGCAAGGTCTCAAGTAGTCCAGGCTAGCCTGAAGGTTGTTATATAGTCAATTGTGACCCAGAACTTTTGTTTTGTTTTTGAGACAGGGTTTCTTTGTGTAACAGCCCCAGCTTTCCTGGAAGTCTCTTTGTATAGCAGGCTGGCCTCAAACTCTCAGAGATCTGCCTGCCTCTGGCTCCTTGATGCTATGATTAAAGGCATGTGCTACCACACCCAGATGAACTTCTTTTTTTATGATTTATTTATTTTTACTTTATATGCCTTGGTGTTTCACCTCCAGGTCTTTGTGTGAGTGTGTCAAATCCCCCCTGGAGGTAGAGTTACCAAAAGTTGTGAGCTACCATGTGGCTGCTGGGAATTGCACCCTGGTCCTCTGGAAGAGGGGCTAGTGCTCTTAACCACTGAGGCATCTCTCCAGCCCTGTACCCTGAACTTCTGATCCTCCTACCTCTACTTCTCAGGTACTGGGATTAGTTACAGGCATGTGTCATTACACCCAGCTAATATTTATTTCTCTTTTAAATGTATTTATCCTGTGTATGGTGTATGTATATCTTATGCATGTGGTACCTGCAGAAGCCAAAAGAGGCCATCAGAGTCTCTGGAACTGGAGTTACAAGTGGTTGTGAACCACCATGTGGGTGTTGGGAATTGAACCCAGATCCCCTCCACAAAAGCAACAAGCGCTCTTAACCACTGAGCAATGTCTTAGTCTCATGCATGTTTATTTTTGAGACAAGGCCTCATGTAACCCAGGCTGGCCTCAAATTCGTTATGTAGTGGAGGATACCCTTGATCTTCTTGGATCTACCTCCCAAGAGCTGGTATTGGAAGCATGCATCGGAGCCCTCCAAAATGCTGAGCACACAGTAAGTCTTCACGTTCCCCCCTGTGCCATTACTAGGTGTTGACTTACTTTTTCTGCCCTACATCAGAATATGTGGGGATTTTCTCTCCCACCCCAGAGACGCATTATCTCACAGCTAATTTGTAAAGACAGAATGAAATAAACGTCAGTAATTGACTCTGTTCGAAGGGAGCCATGCAGTGAGGAGACGCCCGTGCCTCGAGGAGCCGACCCCTTCATTACAGCTCTGTGGCAAGCTGTGTGAGGGCGTGGGGACTGAGAGGAGGCCTGTTAATGGCCCAGACCCTTAAATGCACCTTCGAGGACCCCACATCCACACATGTGGAGCTGAGCAACTAAGCAGGAAGCTAAGCAACTAAGGAAAGGTTTCCTCTGGTCTTTCACATATATTTCTTGTCTTCTCCAAACATTATGACTAAGGATTTCCTTAGATGAGAACCAAGAAAGACAGTGGTGATGGTTCACCTTCCCTGTTAGACTGACTGGGTTTGGAATCACGTGGGAGGCACACTTCTGGGCCTGTCTGTGCAGATGGCTCCAGACAGGGTTAACAAAAGAGAGAAGACACACCTTGAAGGCACGCCTTCCGCCTTCCGTGGGCTGGGGTCTTAGGTCTGAGCACCACTGGTGCCCTCTCCTGCCAACAGATGCAAAGTGACCAGCAAGCTCACTGTTGGGCAGCTCGAGGCCAGCCACTCTTTCCATGGTCCTGCTTACCACAGGGGACTGCATCCTCGGACCCTGAGCCAAAACAAGCCCTTCCTCCCCTGAGCTGCTGCCGCTCAGGTGTCTGATCACCAGGAATGAGATAAGGAAGGAATGCCGCAACCAGCTAAGGCAGATGCAGACAGTCCATGCAGCCACACAGCTGCCACACCGGCTGTCTTAGCAGTGGGACTGCAGAACAGTGAGTGAGCCAGTCCACACTGAGATCCAGGCCCCGGGCTCATCCGTGATACTGCACCAATTCATCTTCTCTCGCTCATTAGAAAGTGGATCGGCTTGTTGAGAATCTTCTCTGGCTATCTGAAGGACACTCTGAGGTAAGGGTCAGGGAGCCCGTCTTAGTTAGGTTTCTATCGCTGTGGAGAGACACCATGACCATGGCTCCTCTTCTAAAGGAAAACATTTAATTGGGGCTGGCTTACAGTTTCCTTGTCATCATGGCAGGAGGCATGGCAGCATGCAGGCAGACATGGTGCCGGAGACAGAGCTGAGAGTCCTACGTTTTGACTAGCAGACTGCAGAAGGAGACTGTCACTGGGTATAGCTTGAATTTACAAGACGTCAAGGCCCACCTCCACAGTGACATACTTCCTCCAACAAGGCCACACCTCCTAATAGTGTTACTCTCTGTAGCCAAGTATTCAAACACATGAATCTGTGGAGGCCATACCTATTCAAACCACCACACCACCAAATTAGTATAAGGAAAAAGGGGACCCATTTGCTGACACAGAGCGTCCCAGGATAGGTCTGACCACAGCTGCAGCTAGATCCAGGGACTGAGCAAAGCTTTGGCACTTTTCCCTTCTGCTGCTATTTCCTGCTTATCTCTGAGATTGTAACACAGGTGTCTTTTACACTTAGGTTCTCTGCCCATGCTCAGAAGCACGGATGGCACACAGGAAACTTGATATTCACATCCTCAGACATTCTTAGTCCTAAAGGAAGGCCCATCTACCCAGCTCCAGACCCCACACAGACTCCTATTAGTTGAGATGGCTCATGGGAAAGGCTGCAACCAGGAAGCCCAGTGCTAAGCAGCCCAATTACTGCTCAGGACTAATAGCAGCCCTTTTGGGCCAGAGGATCTTCCCAAGGTCCCTGTTTAATAATCAGCAGTTGTGAGATCATCTTTGTAAAATGCTTATCTGCCTGTATCCCCAGAGCTCGGGAAGTGAAGTAGGAGGATTCGGATGCTGGACTATTTTGGGCTAAGTAGCACGTTTGAGGCCATCCTGGGCTGTGTGAGACCCTATCTCAAATAAACAAACAAATGAAAACTGTTTAGCAGAATCATTTGGCACATGTTTGTGAGATCATTTGACCTCATTTTGAACAACTGTGGGTTTCTGCTTTAACTTCCATCCCACTGCACGAAGCAGCTTCCCTGGTGAGGTCTACAGGCTCACTAACCCTGGCCCAGGACTGGTGTGCCCCCTGCATCTGAGGCAACCACAGGAGCTGGCCTGGCTTCTGGTATCTTCATGTTTTGTACAGATCTTGGTTTTTACCCCTTTGCACCTGTTATTTATTGCCATGGTGTCATTTTCTTTAGTCCTATATTCTTCTGTTTGACAGTTCCCTTTCAGTCTGTCTTTCCACCAACTACATTTGATTGGGGTTTGGTTTTTGGAGTTACACAGAAAGACATTGTGTATCAACTAAATACTGTGGTGGTTTGAATAGGTATGGCCTCCATAGATTCATGTGTTTGAATGGTTGGACATAGGGAGCAAAACTATTAGGAGGTGTGGCCTTATTGGAGGAGGTGTGGCCTTGTTGAAGAAAGCATGTTACTGTGGAGGCGGGGCTTTGAGGTCTTCAGTGCTCAAGCTCCACCCGGTGGGAACCACATCCAGTCTCCTCCTGGCTGCCTTCTGCCGACTCCTACAGCACCATGTCTGCCTGCACGCTGCCATGCTTCCCACTATGTGATAATGGACTAAATAATGGTGAGCTTCTGAGCTGGCCTCTGAGCTGTAAGCCAGCACCAGTTAAATGTTAGCCTTTATAGAAGTTGTCATGGTCATGGTGTCTCTTCACAGCAATGGAATCCCTAACTAAGGCAGAAGTTTGTACCAGGGACGGGGGTATTGCTGTGATAGGCCTGAGCATACTTTTGTTTAGAGAAATGTGAATTTTGGAACTTTGGGTTAGGAAGCAGTGGAATGCTTTAAGTGGGGATTTAGGGGGCATCCTAGTAGGAGCGTGGAAGACAGGGGTGCTGAGGGTGATTTGAAATGTCGGGGCTCAGCTCAAGAGGTTTCAGAAGAGAATTTTGGTGTGTCGCCTAGAGATTGTTCTTGTGATATTTTGGGGAAGGCATTTTGCCTTTGTGTGACTATTTAGCTCAAATTCCAAGCACCACATGACAGAAAGGCCTATAACCTCAGCACTTGGTAGGCAGACATAAAAACAGCCAAGCAGGCAGCCTAGCCAATGGTGAGCTTCAGAACTAGTGAAAGCCCTGTCTCAAACAAGGTGGAGAACGACTGAGCAAGATACTCAGTGTTAGCCTCTGGTTTCCACATATAACGCCACAGGTGAGTGTACACAAACACAGAGGCATACAACATACATGTGCATGCAAATACACACATACATGCATACACACATGCACACACCACACATGCACACTCATATTCAGACCATACATACACACATACATACACATACACTCACACCACACACATACATACACAGAACAAATTTTAAAACTACAGGCAGATATGGGGGCTGCCGTGATCCCAGCACCCCTAAGGCAGAGACGGGGACTCCCAGGGCTAACTCTTTGAACTAGATGGGATTGAAGAGCTCTGGGCTCAGCCAGAGACCCAGCCTCAAACAAAATAGAGAACGATTGAGGAAGACACCCAATGTCACCTTCTGGCATATAGACATGTGCGTGTGCACACCCATGTAAACCCACATTCATACCTGGGTCCACACCACACACATATATACCAAAAATAGTCCTACAGAATTATGCAGGGCCTTGCTGGATCAGGTTGAAGTTTGACATCTCTGGATAGCTGTTTATTTGTTCTTGGTCTATGATGGTGGACCCCTTTCCCAGGAGGCCCACCCCCATCTGAGTGACCCTGGGTAAGGAGCATCAGATAATCCTCAGGGCAGATTACAAGCCAGGCCCTTTCCTGACAGGAAAACTGCTCCAGCAAACATCTGGGAATTCCTAGAAATGCCCCACCCTGCCAAGGAGATCTTAGTCTTAAGCAGTGACCTTCCACTGTACTTGGAGATTTCCCCCTCACCCCTAGGATAATAAAGTACTGTATTTTCCTTCTTGTGATAGGACCATGCTCCTGCATGGAAAATGAGGCACTGTGCCACTACATGCAAATCAAGTATCCCTGACCCTTGACCCCAGAAAATCAAACACATTCACTCTCAAAATTCTTCCCACTGCCCAAGGTTTATGAATCCCTGATTTCAAATAACCTTGGGGTATTGGGGGCAGGGGATGTGTGTGTGTGGGGGGGGGGGACTCAGTGTGCATGCACGCTGATGGAGTCACCCACTGCGTGATACCATGAGCCTTCCATCATGGCCTCCTGAGATTCCTCATTCATCCGACTCAGGTCGCGTCTCGCCTGCTCTCCAGCCTGCTGGACCTGGGTCTCGCCAGTCCTGTGCTGGCTGCAAGCATGGGCTCTCACCTGAACCACTGCCAGGCTCAGCACGGCAGCTTGACCAAAGCTGTACCGATTTGGTATCGCCATAGGTTTGGGAATGCCCGAGCTTCCCCTGGGCATTCCCATGCTAAAAGAGAAACCTTTTCCACACCCTGGCCTAGCACCTGGGGCTTGCTCTAAAGCAATCTAGCTGCCCTGGAGAGAAACGGAACCACTTTCTTCATCTGTCCCCTCTGCCTAAATCCAGGCCCTCATTGAAACAATAACAGAATTAAATGTTACAATACATTTTATGCAATAAAAATGCAGCTCATTGAGTGATGCTTGGGGGCCATATTGCCTCCTATGATCACACGTTTCTGACATCTGCCTAATACCTTTCTCTAGATGTGTCTACATCCTAAGTGCAGCTTCCCCTGCTGGGGTGGGGGTGGGGTAGTTAGGCTGTCTCCAGGTGTTTGCCTTTTACATCTCAGGGGTTTGTGAGGACATGGGTTTGCACACCACAGTCCAAGGCACACCTTGAGAGGCAGCGTCAGGAGCAGTTGCTAACCACAGGACCTCGTGCAGAGCTGTGGGGCTCTGATGGGGTCCCTCAGCATGGTGACAGCCATGTTCTCCACAGTCCCTCATAATCACATTCATCATCATGGCTCTCAGGACTTAAGATGCACAATGAAATGTTTGTGTTTACCTCCTTCAGCGTCCCTACAAACAAATCCTCCCTGGGAAACAAGAGTACTTCTCCTGTAGCAGAGGATGAAAAGGAAAGAAGGCTGACATGAATGGCCACAATGATAGGTGATATTTGGGCACAAACTCTCCGAAGAGCCTCACAGCCATTCCTGTGCCTTTTTATTGAGTTACTTTGTTACAGTGGGTTCTTCTATGCCACCAATCCAAGACAGGAAACCTAGGGAAAGGAGGGTGAAGCTCTGAGGTCAAGACATTTCCCTCCACATGTCAGAGCTGCATCAGCAGGGAGGCCAAAAGAGAACTGTTTCTCTCTCTTTTTTTAATTTCTATTTTTTTTACATTAATTGCAGTTTATTCACTTTGTATCTCAGCTGTAGCCCCCTCCCTCATTCCCTCCCAATCCCACTCTCATCTCCTCCCATGCCCTTCTCCAAGTGCACTGATAGAGGAAGTCCTCCTCCCCTTCCATCTGACCTGAACTTATCAGGTCTCATGAGAACTGGCTGCATTGTCTTCCTCTGTGGCCTGGCAAGGCTGTTCCCCCCTCAGGGGGAGGTGGTCAAAGAGCAGGCCACTGGGTTCATGTCAGAGACAGGAGGACTGTCTCTTAAACATAAGGAAAATTATCTTTCTTATGCATGTGGCCAGCTCATGTGAATTACAGGGTTTTCAAGTGTGCCAGGCAGAGAAGGTGGGGCTCCCACTAGGTGGGTTACTCAGGGGATTGGAAGGATTCAGCAACTGCCTTGCCATCCAGATCTCCCCATGTGGCCTCATCCTAGGTCACAAGATCCTTAGCTTCGTGTCAGAGTGCTTGACAAGGAGTCAAGGCTGCAGAGATCTGCCGCTGCAAGCTGGACTGTTAGTCAGACTTAGACTATGTAATAAAAGCTATGATGACACACACCTGCAATCCCAGCACTTGGGGTGGGAGGTGGAGGCAAGAAGATCACAAGTTCAAAACTAGCCTTGGCTATATAGCACATTCACATTACAGAAGACCCTGTCTCAAGAGAAAAAAGAGAGAGCCCCACATGGGAGGCAGATCTTTGAGTTCAAGGCCAGCCTGGTCTACACAGAGCAAGTTCCAAGCCAGCCAGAGCTACACAGAGAAACCCCATCTCGAAAAACAAAATAAAAGTCGTAAATACCCTGATGCCTTAAAAATGCTGTGAGCTGAGAAATATAGGCTTTGAATTTTTAATTTTATTTATTTATATATGTATTGGTTTTTTGAGACAGAGTTTTTCTGTGCAGCCTTGGCTGTGCTGGAACTCACTCTGTAGACCAGGCTGGCCTCAAACTCACAGAAATCCGCTGGCCTCTGCCTCCCAGGTGCCACCACTGGGCTAAGGCTTTGAAATTTTAGTCTCTCCCTGCCCCTCCCCCTCCCAGTGTGTTTTAAAGTGGGCATATTCTTATCCCTATAGTTTGAGCTTCTTATTTCTGTCATAGCCTATGGCTGTAGCTCTTCAGTGTGATCTTCACTGCATCTGGCTTTCCAGCTCATCACAAAGTCTTCATCCTAGAGTGTGGTCTAGGTTTTTTTACTAATTTATTTAATTTTATTGTATGTGCATTAGTGTGAAGGTGTCAGATCCCTTGGAAGTGGGGTAACAGACAGTTGTGAGCTGCTATGTGGGTACTGGGAATTGAACCTGGGTCCTTTGGAAGAGCAGACAGTGCTCTTAACCACTGAGCCATCTCTCCAGCCCCAGTTTTAAGGGGGGGAGGGGTGTGTTTACATGGCATGGTGTGTGTACACAAATCAATGGACAATTTCTGGGAGTCAGTTCTCTCCATGATGTGGGATCCAGAGATTGAGCTCACACAATCAGGCTTGATAGTAAAAGCCTTAAGCCACTGAGCTGTCTCATCAACCCTATTTTTTCAATTTAATTTGTGAGTGCACATGGTGGAGGCTAGCAAAGGGCATGAGGCTCCCACTTCTGTCACTCTCTACGTACTCCTTTGAGGCAGGGTCACTAGATCTGAATGCCTGGAAAGCACACGTGCAAGCCACAAGGCAGTGAGCCAACCCAGGAAGCAGTCAGCTCGCAGCCTCAGTGAACAGAGGGCACACCAGAAGTCAAGAGAAGGTGTGGAGGGAGCAACAACCTGGAGCATATCGCCAGAGGCCTCCGGAGAGTCGGTCACGGCTGTGGGTCCCCAGGCACCACAGGAGACGAGTGTGTAAGCACACACAGGCAAGGCCAGCTGGAGGGCGAGGGCACCGGGTGAGGTTCCAGAGCCATTGAGCAGGCCATGGAGGAACTTTCCCTTGAAAGAGTAGAAAACCGAACATCTCAGTAGCCGTCAAAGCAACAGTACCCTAAAATGGCCCCGAGCTATTTCAGGATGCTTACACATTACCAGTGACACGAATGTTAATATTTTATGGCTCGAACTTGTACTTCTCAGAGTTCTAATTAATCTCACTAGATAAAAGCTGGCATTCAGGCTGCTACAAATGAGAACCGCAGCCTTGTCTCCGTGTCTGGGTGCCAGCTCATCTGGGACCCTGCCACAGTCTGCCCTGCACGTCTCAGCTCCAGAAAGGGGCCAATAATTAGCATTTGGGAGCTAAGCCACACTTCCCCACTGGATGCCATTTGCTCATTGCTAATTAATTAATTAATTGATTGATTAGCAGTTCCTCCAGCAATGACTAACAAAGACTTTTCAAAGTGTTTGTCCTTACACACATCGCCCGCAACTTTAGCAGAAGCACTTCCATACCACCCTTCGAAACAGGCTACATCTTAGACACCATTCAAGTAGCTTAACCCACACAGAAAATGTGTACGCACAGATGGCCGCATTGATCAATTGATTCATAGACAACATGAAAATGCATTATATACCACGACATAGTATTTTTTAAACATTAGATTAAAAGAGAATATAGTTTGGCTCTAAATCTGAAACACTAGCTCATGAAGATTAAGAGAATGTATATGTAACCTCAGCCACTAAGAGCACAAACTAGACTGGCAACATAGGAAAGGGCGCTTGCTGCCAAACCTGGCCATCTGAGTTGGGTCCCTGGAAGACACATGGAGGAAGTAGAGAACTGATTCCTGCAGATTTTTCCTCTGAACAACCCCCGCCCCACACACACACACATGCATTGCGGCACATGTTCCCTCCTGACACAAATTAATATAACTCTAAAAAGAGTGAAGAGCAGAGACTATGTCATAAATTCAGTCTTTGCTTTCAGTAGGAAAAAAGTGATGTCTACAGCCGTCTACCCACACACACCCATTTGCCCACTGACAGTAACTTGCCAAAAAGGAATGCACTCTCATGGCACAATTGTTCAACAAGTGTAGAGCCCCGCCCCACTCCCAGATGCTGGGGGCTGTCCCAGAGCTTAGGCCTTCGTGAGATGCTGTGAGAGCCCAGACAGTGTAAGGATGTAGAGTGTGAGGCAGGCCTGGGAACAGGATCTCTAGCTCAGGCTGACCTCAGACTCCCTAGGTAGCCAAAGATGAGCTCCTGTCTCTACCTCCTGAAAGATGGACTACAGGTGTGCTGGTATCCTCTGCCAAGAGCACAATGTTCTCAGCCCAACTTGCAACTTTCAGAAGCATCCTAACAACCTCTCCAAGCAGCACATAGTGACATGAGAATGGCGCTCCCTCAGGGCTGTCCACATCTCTGTCTTTCAGGGAAGCTCAGAGGCGCTGTGTCTACTTCACAGCCCCCACTATTGAGCATGGTACCCATCACTCTCACAGGCCATAATCTTAATTTAAGATGGGGATTCTTGCTTTGTTAGTGGGGGTGGGGAGCTTAAATTCAAAGCAGCTCACTGCGTTGGACTACTAGGCAAAATAAGAGAGGAGGGAAACCTTGTTACTTCTGCCTTCTGTGAGCCAAGGGTAATAAGAATAGAAGTGAGATGTGGAGCACATGCCCGTAAGACACAGGCGCAGAAGGACCAGGACCTCGGGGCCAGCCTAGGGGACACAAATCCTGTCTCCAACACGTGCTATGCACAAGTTAACATCAGATGTAAGTCAGAAATTCCTTCCACAGAGATCAGGATCAAAGCAAGTATGTGTGTTCTCAATGCAGCTACTCAACAGTGTGCAGTATGTTCCACCAGAGAAAATGAAAAGTCAACGAAGAGAAAACATGCTATCTATGTGGCGAATGAGGCCGAGTCCATGAAAAGGCAGAGTGACTGGATGTTAGCAGGATGGTACGGTATGTTCAATTGAAATTGTTCTGGAATTAGGGACTTGAAAAGCCACGTTCAAGTAACATTAAGACATGAGCAATCCTAGGTGTGCTAATTACAGCAAAGGATGTAATCACATACTGTACAGACAAGGAGGGAAGACCCAAGTAAGCAGAGAAATATGCTTGTTTATTAGATAAACATAAACCCAGCCAAAACACCACGTGGAAATTCATTGCAACTGCGGCAGTTAAACCCAGCTCAAAGAAGCTGGAGGAGTTTGTTTGTTCGTTTTATGTATGTGAGTGATCTGTTCATACACACAAGAAGAGGGAATCACATTCCGTTAGAGATGGTTGTGGGCCACTATGTGGTTGCTGGGAATTGGACTCAGGTCCTCTGCAAGAGCAGCCAGTGCTCTTAACCACTGAGCCCTCTCTCCAGCCCCTGAGCTGGAGGAGTTTTATAGCCTCACTACAAAACCTATTATAGAGCTGCAGCAGAGCGGGGATGCCATCATCAAAGCAAAAGTAGGATAGAAATCCACAGACTGCTGAGGTGGCTCAGCGGGCAGAGGCGCCGCCAAGCCTGAGAAACCCAGAACCCACATGGTGGAAGCAGAGACAACACCTACCAGTTGTTCTCTGATCTCCCCAAGCACACTTTGTGTGGTGATGTGAACAGGACTGGTCACATGGACTCATGCGTTTGAATGCTGGGTCCATTGGGAGCGGCACTCTTAGGAGGTGTGGCCTTGCTGGGAAAGCGCATCACTGTGGGGATGGGCTCTGAGGTCTTATAATCTCAAGCCGCCTGTGAATCGAGGTGAACTCTCAGCTCCTCCAGCACCGTGTGCCTGCACGCCGCTGTGCTCCCCACCATGGCAGTAATGGACTAAACTTCTGAAACTGTAATCCAGCCCCAAGTAAATGCTTTCCTTTATAAGAGTTGTTCTGGTCATGGTGTCTCCTCACAGCAATAAAACCCAAATTAAGACACTATGGCCTATAAACACACACACACACAAATACGAAAATGTAATTCTAAAAATTAAAAATAAACAGGAACTTAGGGAGTGAATAAGTTAATCTCTTTTTAATTTTTTTGTTTATATGTGAGAGAGAATGTGTGGGTACCTCTAGAGACTGGAAAAAGGACATTGGATCCCCTGGAGCTAGAGTTACAGGTAGTTGCTAGCTATCTGACATGGGTGCCAAGAACCAAACTCTGTCCTCTGCAAGAATGGCAAGTGTTCTTAACCACTGAGCCATCTCTCCAGCTCTGAGCATCAGAGGACCATCTCCTGATAAACAGAGGTGTGGGCTAAGAGTTTGCACAACTCTGTCACAGGACATTGTTGGAGGCCACAGTTAGCACTGTCATAGGACATTGTTGGAGACTTGTGCCTGACTGAAGATGCAGGAGGACCAGGCACCAGGCTCAGGGGACCTCTTTGATTGGCAAGCCTTTGGTTGCTGAAAAGTAGTTGGTGGTGTGCGATAACAAGAAAGAAGTGGATCAACTGAATCTTGTCGGGTTTGGTTTTTGAAACAGGATCTTAAGAATCCCAGGCTGCTCTCAAACAAACCGGATCTCCTTCCGCCTCCCACACTGAGATTATAGGCATGTGGTTTCAGCAGGACTTCATGCATACCAGGCAAATGCTCTACCAACTGAGCAACTGCAAGTCCTAATCTTTATTGACTGGAGTCTCTTCCATATAAAATTAACCCACAATGCTTGTAATCTCCCTGCTTCCTTTGACACATGGCCTTCAGATCAACTGATTGCTTTAGAATTGGCTTTCTGCCCTGTATGTTGTAACTGTTTTTCCCCTAATGCAAAGGGCAAGATGTGAAAACTACACAACTCTGTCCCCATAGTAGAATTACTGCCCTCCTTGATCTCAGTCAGGCAAGGAACAGCCCTTTTCACATTCACGAAAAGAGACACACACAAGAGAAATCCAGAGGTGAAGTAGGAGTTAAATTTTCTATGTTTTATTTATTTACATGGGGCTGGAAGGAAATGTGTGTGGAATCTGTGGTGTTCTCTCCCCTACCACATGGGCCCTAAGGATTGACCTCAACTGTTAGGCTTGGTGTCAAGCACCCTTGCCTGCTGATAGATCCCACCAGTCCCCAGGTTGGGTTAAAAGAAGTCAGAGAATATCAAAGCGTGGTTGTGGATGCCTGTAATGCCAGCATCCAGAAAGCAGGAGCAGTGGCCACAAGTTCAAGGCCAGCTTAGGCTACATAGCACAGGTCAGGTCTTAATACCCAACATGAAGTATAGGTGGGAAGAAGAGACATTGTACTTGGGATGGGGCCATGAGCACCAAAGAAGAATGGGATTCGGCTGTGGAGGAGGGACCTCCTTCTTCATTTGCAAAAGTGAGCTGTGGTATGACAGGCCACCAGACCTTAACACAGATGACAACATAATGGAAGTACCACTCAGACCTTGGAACCCAGCATATAGACACAGCACCTGCCAAAACAAGAACAAAGACCTGATCCATCAAAGTCCATAGTTCTGGGAAAGTCCCTGAATGTACTAACCTTGCTTTCTGGCTTCTGTAGTTCTTCTGACCAACTGTTCTTGTTAAGTGAAGTGTGTCGACCCAGGATGTGGTTTGGGGACTTAAAAGCTCCCCCTGAGAAAAGCTCAGGACTGCACTCAAGTCCTGAACAGCCAGTGTTGTCACCAGCTGGCTATAAAGGCTTTCCGTTGCCTTGATCCTGCGTCCAAGTGGATCCTGAGTCCTTCTCTGGTGGATACCTCACAAAAATGGGAGCCCCTGAAACTTCTTCTCAGGAGAGAAGGCTGCTGATGAAGGCAGGTAATCTACCATTTCTCAGCAGCTACACCCAGGAACAGCTTTCGGGGAATAAGGCCAATCGTTCCCACATCAAACAGACTTCATATTCCAGGGCGGACCAGGGGTTCTCCTTGGAGCACTGGAAACCGGATGTCCACAGCAACACCCTAGAGAAAGCACAGCAGAGCTGTAGTGTAGCCCACCAGTAACATGAACAAAGGGAGCAGCATTTCTGCTGAGACACTCTTCCACCCGATCTTTCTAATCCACAGAGGGCACAGCAGGCCATCACCCACTAAATGCATTCCTAACCCATGAACACGCAGCACAGGAAGAAGCTGGGCACAGTGGCACATGCCTTCAAGCCCAGAATTTAGGAGGTGCAAGTGGGAGAGTCAGGGGTTCAGCATCACTGTGTAACAAATCCAAGGCCACTCTGACATGTATGAACTGTGCATCTCAAAATGTAATGATCATTGTATTGGCTGGGTAGAAAACTCTGGTAAATAAAACTGGCTAGGAGAAAAACGTGGTGAAGGAAAAGGACAGCCAGCCTAGGGACGACTTGATCCGAGGATATGTGAAGGTGAAGGGTGGGATGCCCAGCTGGGTTCTCAGTCCCAAGGCTGGCACCGGGCACACTTGGGAGTGTCAGCTCCCCAGATCCAGTTTCCTTACAAGGCTCCCACCCTGGCTGCTCAGCCGTCCAACAATGCGGGGAGGCATATGGTAAACACTCAGAAATGCTCTTGACTGGCACAGCGATGGAATAATTAATTGGTTAATTACTCTGCTGAATAAATGGCAGCTGAACATAAGTCCATGTCTTTTTCTCTATTTTTTTTTCCTGTCTTGTCAGAGTGGTAGTGGTACTGGGAGATGCTGGGAAGCCTGTTTCAGATTGCTGCTGGTGAAATGTGCCTCTCTGACGTTGTAAAGGTGGCTTATCCTGGACTTCCAGTCTGAGAAGGAGGGATTGGTTTGCCCAATTGTCTTACGACAACAATGCCAATTCAGTTTGTGAGGCCCTGAAGCCAAAAAAAAAAAGCCTGCTCTGAAATCTGTTGGGGCAGATGCTTGTGGGACAGGGAGAGGTAAGGAGGCTGGGTGTCATTTGGCCTCAGGTGACAGTGATCCATAGAACTATTGTATATTTTTTTCATTTTTCAGGCGCCTCACTCACAGACCCCATTTCTTCATTTACTTGTTGAGGTAGGACTCACTCTCGCCCATGATGGCCCTTTCTGTGGTCTTTTTGTCGTTTGAGTCAGATCTAGTCATGCAGCCCAGGCTGGTCTGGAGCTCACTGAATAGACCGACAGGCCTCACATTCACAGCCAGACTCCTGCTTCAGCCTCCTGAGAGCTAAGATTACAGGCACGAGCTCATGCCTTTTTAAACAAGTGAAGGGAATACAGGCCAGAGACTGACAGGCCCAAGGTTCCACAGCCCGTGTCCTAGTTAGGATTACTGCTGCTGTCTGGGGCACCATGACCAAAAGAGAGTTCAGGAGGAAAGGGTTTATCTGGCTTACATTTCCACATCGTAGAACTTCAATGAAGGAAGTCGGGGCAGAAATTCAAACGGTAGGAACCCAGAGGCAGGAGCTGATGTTGAGGCCATGGAGGGTGCTGCTCGCTGGCTTGCTCAGCCTGCGTTCTTAGAGAACCCAGGACCACCGGCCCAGGGATGGCACTCATCAATGGGCTGAGCCCTCCCCCATCTATTACTAATTAAGAAAATGCCCTATAGGCTTGCCTACGGTCCAGTCTAATGGAGACATTTTCTCAATTGAGGCTTTCTCCTCTCTGAAGACTCTAGCTTGTGTCAAACTGACCTAAAACTAGCCAGCACAGCAGGTTAGGAAAGCAGAGAAGTGCTGATCCCAGGGTCTGGGTGGGTGACTTTCACTGGCCTGTAGGTAAGCATGCCAGGGTTTGAGCAGTGCTCTGAAAAGTGAGAACCCTGGGACTCTGCTGGCACTCTGTCTTGTGAACTATGTGGAACACACACACACCAGTCTGGAGGTGACAAGGCAAAACTGAGTGACTCTGAGCACAGCTGTGTTTCTTGTAGAGCTCGAGATGTCCTTCCCTGTCACCCCTGCTGGCCGTGTTCTAACCTTGCTTTCCCCTTGGCAAATCATACATCTATGGGGCTGGAGAGATGGCTCAGTGGCTAAGGGCACTGGCTGCTCTTCCAGAGAGCCCAGGTTTGATTTCCAACACCCACATGGCAGTTCACACTCATCTGTAACTCTGGTCCCAGAGGATCTGGATATTCTGGCCTTGTGAGAGACGTGCAGGTGGACACCAGCTGGGTCCTCAGTGAAAAGGGAAAAGTAGACAGAAGAGGAGGAGGGAAGAAAGCAGAAGGCGATACTTTTGGGACCTAAGGGCCCTTTCCCTTCCTTGTTGCAGGAAGTGGGTGTATGGTATGCAGGGCTCAGTAGCAGAGGACCCCCTCCTCCATCCCCCACCCCAACATCATGCCAAAACCCTGAGCTCTAGTCCAAACCCTACCTAGCTCTCCACCTCCCATAGAAATATGATATCAGATTTATTCCCAACATGATATTCTTGAATCATTATTTTAAGAAGAAAAACATTTCTTTGTTATTTCTTTATTGTGTGTGTGCATGCACATGTGCCATGGAGTGGATATGGAGGTTAGAGGACAACTTTCAGGAGTCAGGCCTTACATTCTGCCTTTGAGGCAGGGTCCCTCCTGTTTCAGTCTCTGCACACTGTACCTCAGGCTTCCCAGCCCGGGAGCTTCCTGCCGGTTCCTTCATCTCTGTTTCCCTTCTCACTGCTGGGGTTACAATGTTGTGCCTTCTCTTTATGTGGTCCCCAGGGTCAAGCTTGGGTCATCAGGCTTACACATCTAGCACTTTCCCCATTAAACCACCTTCCTGAGATTCCTCATTTGTTTTTTGAGACAGAAACTTATTCTGCATCTTAAACTGGCCTTGTATTCATAGCAGTTCTCTTGCCTCAGCTTTCAGCTGAGACTAAAGGCATTTGACAGCATACCCTTGGTAAAGCCATTCTCTCTCTCTTCTTTCTATCTGTCTGTCTCTCTCATCCTCTTTCCTCTATTTCTCTCTCTCCTTCTGTGTGTCTGTCTGTCTCCCTCTTTCTCTCTCTGTTTCTGCTTTTCTTTTTCCCTTTCCCCTCTTTGTTTTCTCTCTCTCATACAGGTTGAGTTACAGAGATCCCCTCTCCCTAATCTACCTCTTAATGCTAGGATTACAAGCATGCACCACCACAAAGACTATTTAACTTGATTGGTAACAGCCATTAACTCTTAGCAGAGGGTAAGAGACAGAGGGTGCTGTAGCCAGGAGTTAGGGTGTTGGAATTAGAATCATAGCCTAAACCTGGCTGCTCTAACCAGCTAGGCATGGCCACTTGTCCTCTGAATCCAACCTAAGAGACAAGTGAAAGAGAAAAGCACAGAAGGGTCCATTCCATTTAGTGTGGTCACACTGGAGCAGAAAAAAAGTTCTGGTGACAAGCACAACCCCAAATTTGTTTTCTGTGTCTTGACATGAGACTTAGGCTTCAACAGTTCAACAGTTCAACAGTGACAGGTTTGCATAACTAAGCTGTCCAGGTGGTGTGGTCCTGCCCACCACTGACTTATCATTATGCGAACTCCCATCTTTCCTGCAGGATGGTCTGCCACTGTGAGAACTGTCTGAACTCTCCTAGGAAACACATTCCCCTCCCTCTTGCTGATATCAGGCTCCAAGTCTTTTCCTCCCCCAGCATGAAGCTCCTGGGGAATTCCAGCTCCTCAAGGTCCATTGTTTCAATAGTCCAGTAGCTAAACGGAGAGACACAAGGGTCTCCTTTGAACGTCTTCATTCCTCTAAGGAGGTTTACAGGGACAGAGCACAGAGGTCCAACCCTAGTCTTGGGGGAGCCTTGCATGGGCTCCTAAAAGGAAGCAAAGGAATGAATGGGAGAAAAGGGTCCTCCCCCACCCTACGCAGAGGGGGAGGCTAGAGCTGGGGAGGCCGTGCAGGTGAGGTCCATGTGGAAGAACCTGAAGGTAAAAGGTAAGAGTGTCACCACACAGTTCCCATTTCCTCCCCCAGAAGCTGTCAGAAGAAAAGGGCAAAGGGAGAAGGTGAGTGGGTCCTTAATTCCCTGACAGGAGATTTTTAGCAGACATTGAAAACGACGCCAGGGGCCCAAGGCAAACACTTCCAGCCCAGACAACCACAAGCTTCTTCTTTGCAGGGGCCTGTGGTAGTGGGTCACCCACACTCAGGGCTACTCACAGGCTAGGCAAGGGCTCTACCACTGAGCTCCATCCCCAGCCCCAAACAGGAATTTTTTTCTTACGTCATTGTAGGACGCTTCCTTTCTGAATGGAGAGGAGAACACCTATTACACAGTAAACAATTATAGTTGAGGCCACCTCTCCGTTCTTAAAACTGAAGCAAGATACAACAATGTGAAATTATGGACATGAGAGGGGAGGAACACCTAACCTTGGTCTGATTGAAGCTTCTTGCCTTCTGAGAATCAGGAATTCCAACTGGGCTGGAGAAATGGCCCAGCTGTTAAAAGCACTTATAAAAGGAACTTTTATTCTGGATTAGTTGTCGTCTCTGAGACTTACTGCCTCTGTCTGCTAACCGAGGCCTAGTCCTGGAAGTTTCTAGCCTCCATAAACTCTAATCTAGACCTAGAATGTTTTAACCTCTGAGGCTTACTACTGAATATACTCACCTTTCTAGCTCTTTCTGAACTCTTGCTGACTGGGTCAACTCAGCTGTTCTAGCTCAAACGCCTCTCCAAGCTGACTGATTCAAGCTGGCTTCTCTCACTTCTGACTAAATTGTACTGCTTGGCCTTATACTAACTTTGACAATCTGTTCTAATCTGGCTCCTTCTCTGGCTCATCCTGTATTCACCTGTTTCTAGCTTGCTCTCTCTCCAACCTCTCTCTGTAAATCTGTCCCAATAAAGCTGCCTCTGAATTCCATGAACTGAACCCCCGTGAGCTCAGCTCCACTGCACGGCCCTCAACTCACTGACTCAACCAAACTGTCTGAACAGAACTGACTGGAACTCAGAGATCTTCACCCTTTGTCTGCTGAGTGCTGGGATTAAAGGCATACCATGCCTGGACCTAAGCTTTTCTCTGCCTGAAAGTTGATGTATACCAAGCTGGCCTTGAACTCAGAGATCTGCTTGCCTCTGTCTTCTGATATTAAAGGCATGTTTGTATTCTAGCAGGTCTTTGAATATGACCGCTTGCCAGAGCATCCATGTTCTGAATTAAAATTCCTCTACAAGCACTTTCTGCTATTGCAGAGGACCTGGGTTCAGTTTTCAGCTCCCACAGGGCGGTTTACAACATCTGTTACTCCGGGTCCAGGGGATCTGACGCCATCTTCTGGCATCCACAGGTGTCAGGCATGCATGTACACATACATTCACTGCAGGCAAACACACACACACATAGGATAAAAATAAATAAATCCCTTAAAAAATAAAGAATTCCATAATTAATACTTGCTTAATGCCTTTCTTCCTTCCCTGCTCTAAAACTTTTATTTTCTAGGAATCTCACCAGAAACCCCCTTCACAATTAAAAAAAAAAAAAAAAGTCTTATCTGAACCCCTCATGCAACCCTACTGGATCCTGGTTTTTCTTTATTGTTATGATTATGGCTCTGGACAGGGCACATTCAGAGCACCCTATAATCTTGTGTTTATAAAAGAGTCAGGAGGGGCTGAGAGCTGGCTCAGCAGTTAGGAGTTCTTACCCCTCTTGCAGAGGACTTGAGTTCAGGTCTAAGCGCCCACATGCTTGCTCACAACCACCTATAACTCCAGCTCCAGAGCATCTGATGCTCTCTTCTGGCCTCTGCAGATCTGCACACATGGCATACACTCACACTGACACAGAGACACATAGAAAGAAAGTGAAGGAAAGTTTCCTAGCAACACTTTAAGATTTACCTTGAGAACCAGCAAAATGGAGTAAGGGCTGATGCTGCAATTCCTGATCTCAGCTCTCCCTTTCCAGCTCTCCCTCACACTCAGCTATGTCTTGTTCCTTCCTTGAGCTTATCTCTTTCTCTCAAAGCCCACACTCAGAACCTATGTTAACATGTCTGACACTGGGCAGTGGTGGTGCACACCTTTAATCCCACCACCCAGGAGGCAGAAGCAGGCAGACCTTTGAGCTCTATATATTGAGAGCTCATGTAAAAACATTTTTAAGTCTTTGAGAAGTTCACATCCATGCTTTTGGATGTGTTCCATTCTTCCCCTGAGCATCTTTGTGTTTTAAACAAACTCCAATTCAGTTTCATAGTGGCTTGTGCTGAAATTGTTTTGTGGGTTTGTCTAAGTGAAGGCCTCTGGAAAGAACCCCTTGGTGTGCTATGGGAGACAGCAGAACTGTATCTTTGTCCCTGCCATGCCTGACAGGCCATCCTTGCCTTTTATTGAACTTAGATAAAAGTACTTAGAAAAAAACTCCAAAGACCTGTGTGACCAGGGTCCTCACAGCCTTCCAGACTTTGTTTACCTAACATGTACCAAGCCACAACCATAGTAATCTTGTCCATCCCTCAGACATGATAAGCCCTGCTCTACCTCAGGATTTGGGTGACTGCTGTTTCTTCTATCTAAAATGTTCTTAGCTTGAATCTCCCGGGCCACTTGGATGGTCTTCCCAGTACTTGTCTACATCTGGAATTAATCTATGCCTGTACTGTTTACATGCTTATTGCTTGTCGTCCCCAATGTGCTATGAGTGCCTCAGGTGCTGTGATGCCCTCTGCTTTGTTCATTGTCTAACCCTGTTGGGCACACAGTGGACACTGGAGAAATACCTGCAGATAGGCTGGTGGCCTTAGGAAATAAGAGGGTCAGTGGCTTGAAAGCAGCAGCGTGTGAAAGCCAAGTTATGCGGACAGGGAGCGCGAGTAAATGAGTGGCAGTGGCAGTGGGAACCTGGAAGTTATCACAAAGCACAAGTCACGCAGCCTTATAACTGGACAAACGGAGACTGAGCTTGCCTCGAATCCAAAGTCAAGAGTTCAGTCTCTAGCATCATGTAAACCAGTATGGTATGGTACCAGGACTCGGGAGGAAGAGGCCAGCACTTGAGAAGAGGCAGGAGAATCTGAAATCCAGGGTCAGCCTGGATTAGACCCATCTCTAAAAACCGAACAGAATTGAGTGAACCTTAAAGATGGAATTGCAATGATATGAAGAGATTAGACTCCTTTCTACAAGGGACAGCGCCTGGCCATTTGTCCTGACAGTGAATGTGTGGCCCCGCCAGGGCAGAGCCGCTCTATATGTCTTAGCTTGCTTTTTAGCTTTTCTGGAAATCCAAGTCATTTTAGAAATCAGTAGGCAGATTTGAGATTCTACACACACACACACACACACATACAATCGCATACACCACATACACACCTACCTTTCTAAAAGATTATGCTGTGTTCAAGGAAATAGGAGGTGGAGTTTGCCCTCCAGTTGGCCTTGTCCCACCCTCAACAGTAGAAAGGGAGGCATGGCTTCCTGGTTTGATGACTTCCTGGTTTGGCCTGTTCTTTGAAATACTAGGTGTGGCAATGTAGTTGCCAGCTTCTTATTGCTCACTGAAGGCTGAGGCGTCCAGTGTCATCCAGACAAGGGGAGGACACTCTGTGCCAGAGCCTTGTGAGCCTGGCTCGGTTTGCGGGGCTTAACGAGGGTGGGCTGCTTGCTTTGTTAAGTCTCTGACCTAATCTGGAATGCTGAAGGGAAGTCTCACCTGGCAAGCAGCAGACAGGAAATAAGAATGTGCCCGTCCCCCGCCATCGCTCTGTAAGCAGCAGACACTTTGTTCAGAGGGTTCTTGGCCTCAGCCGAAGGGCAGGGTTGCCAGACAGAGAGGCACATTTCCCAGAAGCCCTGGGAAGGAGCACAAGCCAAACTTGCCTCTAGAACTGGCAGGGAACAAAACCCTCCTGGCTGTCCCTCACCCAGCCAGGGCCACCACAGCCTCGGTAGCCTCCCAGAGAGGGTAAGCGTGGCTCTGTGAAAAAGCTGGCATTCTGGAAGGCTGTGGACTGGCAGACTTGTTCACTGTGCAGCAAGCAGTTAGGGAGAACTTGTTTGGGGAGCCTGTGTTGCACCTGGGACCCAGGTCTGCAGACCAAGGGACAGAAAGCTTGGTCTGAGTAAGGGCATCCATGCTGGGGTTGATGGGGGAGGGTCTGCTTTCCTGGGCCTGCAGAGTGTAGTTTGGATTTTGTTGTTGTTGGCATATTGCTGGCAGTTGGGACTTTTAAAACTTGTTTGTTATTTTTTTTTAATTATGTGTGCGTCTGTTCATGGCAGTCCAGGGCAGCTCGTGGGAGCTGGTTTTCTCTGCTGTGGGGTTCTAGGGATTGAACTCGGGACTCAGCAGCAGGCACCTTCTGAATCATATCCCTGGTCCCAGTTTGGTGTTTGCTTTCTAGATGCATGTTTTCTTGCCGGATAGTGCAGGCTGTCAGTTCTGTTGTCTCCTGCCTCAATCTCCTAGTGCAAGAATTATAGCCACAAATTGCCACGCCCAAACAGGGTACAGTTTCGAAGCCTCAACATACTTTACAAGCAGTAGTTATTTGTACAAAAAACTCTTGCTATTTTTTTTAGCAGACATTCATTTTCTGGAAGAATTAATCTTCAAAGATTGGCTTCTCTCTCTCATTGGAGAATGCCCTGAGTTCATTCTTGTAGAGTGGGGCTATAGTCATACAAAACCTCCTAGCCTTGGGAGCGACGAATGGAAGATTGAGAACAAAAACATCCCACATCAAGATTTTCAAACCAGGCGGGATGGCACACACCTTTAATCCCAGCAAATGAGAGGCAGAGGCAAGCAGATCTCAGTGAATTGGAGGTCAGCCTGGTCTACAGAGTGAGTTCTAAGCCACAGAGTGAGACCCTGCCTGTAACACACACACACAGAGAATATTTTCCACAGTACTTGTCTGATATCAACTCCTTTGTCTTCTCACAGGCCACACATTGGTAAGAGCTGCTCTCATATTCATTCATTTGGATGTAATCTGTGTGCTTGCTGACATCTTGCTAGAACTCTCCCTTTGTTCCCACCTGTCCAAATGTGGGGTTGTTGTGGGGAGGTTGTTTGTTTGTTTGTTTGTTTGTTTTTGGTCTCTTTTTTCTTCTCTAGGTACTGTAAGCTCTTGAAGATGGGTGTGTGTGCAGTGTGTGTGTGCACGCATGCTCCTGCATGTGTGTGCAGTATGTATGCAACGAGTAAATCCATATGTGCATGTGTGTGCAAGTGTGTGCAATATGTCTAGGTGTTCTTGTGCATGTATGTGTACATGTGTGTGCAGTGGGGGGGAGTTGGTATAGTGTGTGTACATATGTGCAGTGCATCTGTGTTAGTATAGTGCATGTGTTTGTGTGAGTGCAGTGTGTGTGAATGTGTATGAAACGTAGAGAGGGAGATAGGGCAGATAGAGTAACTTGGTTTTGGTTTTGTCGGAGCTCACAGTTAAGAGACTTTGCACTTTAAAGATGTTGGAACTGTAGATGCCTATGGGAACTTGTAAAGTCAGACAGGGTTAATTTTTAATTATCAGGTGGCTTATGGAGCCGACAGGTCATGATGGGTTTGAGTGTGAAGCTGACAACGGGTAGAGTTGTAATAGTTGCTGTTAACTGAAGTCACCTGGGAAGGGCCTCTGAGAATGCCGGTGAAGTATTATGTTGATTACACTGATGTGAGAAGCCCTCAGTCCCCTGGCAGGGATCCTGGACGGTGAGAGCATGGCTACACACAGGGAATCCTGGGCCGTGAGAGTGCAGTTGTGTTCGTCCTTCGCTCTCGTCTGACTGTAGCCAGAGCACGACTCCTTCAAGCTCCCCTGCCACGGCTCCTCCGCCATGACGCACTGTAATCTGGAACTGCGTGCTAAGTAAAGTCCTCCTCAGACTAGAGCAACTTACTGCCACAGAAAAGAAACTAAGACCATAAGAGAAGCTGAATATTCACAGGTATTGGTTTTAAAGAGAGCAGTAACAGTGCTGTGAGAGGGGAGGCTGTTGGCAGAGGAATGGGTCCAGAAGACAGAGGTGGGCAGGAGAGTCGCCTCTCTCCTCCAGGTGATTCTTCTTCCCCTTCTGTGCCAGCTAACCTGTCCTCTCTTAAAAACCTACAGCTTGTCAGATGTCTGTAAGCTCCAGGACAGCCCAGCCCAGGGCCACAAAGGGAGACGATTCCTCAAAACACTAAAACAAAAACCTAGATTTTCAGAAAAGAATTTTCTCTACGTATTTATTCTTTATCCTTTATTTGGGAGGGTGTGGGAATGTATGTACAGGCACATGTGTAAGCCAGCGGTCAGTGCTGCCATTTTCCTTAATTTCTTCTCCATTTTCCTTTTCTAGTTTTTATTTTAAAGTAACAAGTGTTTACTGCCCTATTTGGTGGCATGAACCTGGGAAAGACAGGCCTAAAAACAAGGCAGAATAAATAAAATCTCACGATGCCCAACGTTATTCAGAGCATCAGACACTTTATGTTCGACGTGAAGAGTCGCCTGAGTAAAGCATGCAATGTCTGGGACACGTGCACATGGCAAGAGCACACTTTCCACAGAAGCACATAACAAACACCGGCAGCCAGCTGTCGGGCGTGATTGGAAGCGAACCTGGAGGGGCACAGAAGCACATTCCAAGAACAATTGTGTGCTTTTGAAGAAACTGGGGGTCACAAGACTCTTCTTTTCTTGGAGTTTTCACAAGCACTCAGAATTCTTTGTACAACTCCATTCTGGCTGTTTCCTGACACACAGGTCTGTTAGTGATTCATTTATTGGATAAAAGTTATGCTTTCATGAAATGTATTTACTTATTTTGTGTGTGGTGTTGTGGTAAAGGAATGTACACGTGCCATGATGCCTGCGCAGAGAATAAGTTGTAGGCTCAGTTCTCTCCTTCCACCGTATGATTGGGATCATAGCGAGAGCAGGCTTGGTAGCAGGAGCCTTTACCTGCTGAGCCATCTCCCCAAGCGACCACCTTATTTTCCCAGACAGGATCTTTCTTTCATTTGGCCAGACTAACTGGCCATCATGCTCCAGAGATGGCCCTGTCCTGACCATCCAGCACTGGAATTGTAAGTGCACACTCCCCTGCCTAGCCTTTAAAATAATAGTAGTAGTAGTAATGATGACGACGACATTTTAAAAAGACATGGCCGCTGGGGACTGGATGTAGGTGTCCTCCCTCCGCAGCCAGACTTCACTGGCTCAGCCACCTCCCCGCTGCCCTTTTCTTCCTTCCTTCCTTTCTCTAACTGTTCTCTGTTTTTAATGTTACCATTTTTATTTTATTTCTATAAATAGATTTTTCTGCATGTGTGTAAATGCAACATACATGTGCTTGCTGCCCAAGAAGGCAGAAGAGGGCACTGGACACCCTGGAACCGGAGTACCAGCTGGTGAGCCACCATGCGGTTGCCGGGAACCAAACCTGTGCTCTCTGGAAGAGCAGCCAGTACCATCTTTTGTTGGATTTTGTTTTGTTTGGCATCTTGTTGTTGTTACTTGTTTGTTTTTGGAGACAAGTCTCTGTGTCTCTGTGTCTTGTAATTCCCTATGTAGTATAGACTGACCTTGAACTCATGGAGATCTGAGCAGTGCTCTTAACCACTGACCTGTCTCTCTAGTAGCCCTCCCCCCACTTTGGTTTTCCTTTGAAAATAGCGCATTCTGGCCTCAAGCCTACCATCTTCGTCAGGGTTTCTGCCGCTGTGGTAAAACACCACAACCAGATCAAGTTGGGTAAGAGAGGGTTTACTTCACCCTACACTTCTCAAGTCAGGCAGTCACTAAGGGACCCAGAAGGCAGGAACTAGAGCAGAAGCTGTGGAGGAGTGCACTTTCTGGCTTCCTCAGCCTGCTTTCTTGCACCACCCAGAACCGCCCGCCCAGGGGTGACGCTGTCTGTAATGGAAAGGACCCTCCCACAGCAATCACTAGTTAAGAATTTAAAATTTTCCTACAGGACAATCCTGTAAAGACATTTTCTCAAATGGGGTTTCTTCTTCCCCAATGACTCTAGCTTATGCCAAGGTGACAGAATATTAGCTAGGTGTGGTGGTTTGAACAGGTATGGCCCCCACAGACTCATGTGTTTGAGTGCTTAGGGCCCATCGGGAGTGAGACTATTAGAAATCTGGCCTTGTTGGAGAAAGTGTGTCACTGTGGGGTTGGGCTTTGAGGTCTCCTATGCTCAGGCTACACCCAGTGTGACACACAGCCTCCTTCTGCTGCCTGCGGATCAAGATGTAGACCTCTCAAAAATTTCTCTAGCACCATGTCTGTCTGCTCACTGCCATGCTTCTCCCCATGATGGTAATGGACTAAATCTCTGAAATTATAAGCCAATCCCAATTAAATGTTTTTCTTTATAACAGTTGCCTTAGTCACTGTGTCTCTTCACAGCATTAAAACTCCAACTAAGATGCCAGGATAATCACTGTGTTGCTAAGAGTGGCCTTGAACCTTCACCTCCCCAGGGCTGAGATTACAGGTGGGCACCAAATGCCCAGCTCTCCTCCCATCCTTTCAGGTGTAGAAGTCATTCTACCTCTGCTCCTACAAAGTCTACTCCCCCAGGAAGTCCCTCCCTTGGTCTGCCTTTACCACCAGGGAGCTCCTGCATCCATCCATAGGCCCCATGGAAGTGCTGAGGGCCACATCTCTGGTCCTCCCTGCTGCTCCAGACTTGTCACTTTTGTGCTCTCCTTACCAGATGTCAAGCAGATGCCCACCTCCCTGACAACCTGCTCTTGCCAGAGTTACCCACAGTCCTCCACTCCTCCCTGAGTTCAGACCATCTTCAGATGCTTTCAGGACAATTGTTAAGACTTGCTTATTCCAGGTCAATCTGCTTCTCTCCATCTCCCTTCAGCCACGCAGCCTTTGTGAGGGCTGTTATGATGGTGCCTCATTCCTCACGTACTTCTGTTCCATGCTGTCCACACAGCCAGTAACCTTTCTAAGTGCTATTGATCAATCCCAGCTCTGAAACTGCAGGAGTGAGAGGGCTGCGTTTGGGTCCTAGGAGTCACAGTGTGGAGAGGGGTGGCATACCTCTGAATCAGTGTTCTGAGGCAGGCAGAGCAGCGGGGGCTGATGTGGGCTGCTGAATGCTGAGAAGGAGCAGGGCCTATAAGACATGCCACCCACATGGTGTAAACAGAGCAGCAATGTCCATAAAGCAGAGTCCAGAGACCTTGTGATGTGTGTCTTGAGCCTCTAGACACAATATCTTTGTCAATCTCCCCAAAGGTGTTAGGTCAAAGGGTACAAGTAACCAAGGTTCACATTCCAGGCCTCCACAGGATTTGTGCTTCAGTCTGGCCTTTGCCCTCCATTTTGAAAAGCTCCTTTAATGTTGCTTTCTTCAGAATTTCCCCTTTCACCATGTCAGACTTTTCATTCCTGTGACAAAAACAACTTAAAGGAAGGCAAAATTTAAGTTCCTGGGTGGAGGCTTTCAGTCCAGTCGCTTGGCTCCATTGCTCCTGGGTGGTATGGAGGAAGGACACTATGTTGGGGACTGTGTGACATGGGGCAAGGACGGGGCAAGTCTATCAAAGGCATCCTCTCAGTGACCTGCTTCCTCCAACCAGGCCCTGTCTCCCAACCAGGCTATGAGTTATGGGTCCATCAACGGATTAACCCATTCATGAAACCAGAGCCAGCACAATCCAATAGCTTCTGAACAGCCCAGCAGATGGCGTCCCGCCCTGCAATACAGGAGCCTGTGGATGACATGTTATGTTCAAACTGTGGTATGCAGTGTAAGCTGACATTTGTCATAGCCTCATTAATCCAGTCCGTTGTCTTCCAGACCAGCAAGGAATAAAATCCAAAGTTCAAATGCCCAGGCATGGGTTGGCAAGATAGCTTGAATGGTGCCTGCCATGGAAACCTGGTGGCCACAGTGGACAAGAGAGCTCTCTGACCTCTAAAAAGATGTCATCCCACCTCACACATGTGCCATGGCATGTGTGAACCACAAGTGCACACATAGGTACTACTAATAGTAAATAAAATTGGTTTTCTGGGGAGGCCAAGGCAGGGACATTGTTTTAAATTCACAGGCAGTCCAACCACATAGTGAGATGCTGTCCAAAAGAAATGGAATAAAATAAATAGGCGGCAGCCACTGAGGGGAGGCTCAGTTGGCAAACTGTTCGCCTTGCAAGTGTGAGGACCTGAATTTAACCCCCAAACCGTGTGTGTTGTAGGTGTGTGTCTTGTAATGCCAGCTGGGACAGCAAAGGCAGACAGATCTCTGGATTTTGCTGGCCAGCCAGCCTAACCTAATCATTGAGCCCCTGGCCACTGAGAGGCCCTGTCTCAAAAAAACAAGGTAGGCAGTGCCTAGGGTGTGATTCCAGAGGGTACCCACTAGCCTCCACACACAAATGCATACATGTATAACTCCCCAACACATACATACAGTTTTTAGATAGAAGTTGTGGCAAGATCAGGAGTTCAAGGCCAGCCTCAGCTACATAGAAAATGTAAGAGTCTCAGAGAATATAAAAATAAATAAACTAACTCAATAACATCATGGTCTGCATTGAAGACCACAGTGTCTGCCTCATGACCCCCAGAGCTTTTCCCCTGGATCTGATGAGCTGGCCCTTACATTCACCCAAAATTCACATTAAGTAGCATCCTCACCTAGAGATCTAAGGTTTCTTTATCTGTTTTATTGTGTGTATGTATCTGTGTCTGTGGTGGTTTAAATAGGAATGGCCGCATAGGCTCATGAATGCTTAGTCGTCAGGGTGTGGAACTGTTTGAAAGGATTAGAAGGATTGGGAGGTGAGGAAGTGTGTGACTGTGGGTGGGCTTTGAGGTTTCAAAGGCCTAATCTTTCTCTCTCTGCCTGCAGATGGGGATGTAGAACTCGGCTACCTCTCCTGCACCACTTCTGCTCACCAGCTACCATGCTGCCCAGATGATGACAGTGGACTAACCTCTGAAACTGTAATTAAATACTTTGCTTGAATAATAGTTGCCTTGCTCATGATGTATATTCACAGCAATAGAACAGATTTTCTCTATGTAGCTCGGTTGTTCTAGAACTCGATATGTAGACCAAGTTGGCCTTGAATGCACAGAATTCTGCCTGCCTCTGTCTCCTGAGTGCTGGGATTGAAGGTATGAATAATCTCCATGATTAAGAGCACTAGTTGCTCTTGCAGAGGATCTGGGTTCAGGCCCCAGCACCCACTTTGTACCTCCAGTTCTGGCCCCCATGTCACCAGGCACACACATGGTGCACACAGACAAACGCAGACAAGGAATAGGAGAATAGGCAGTACAGATGTGCACTACCCTATCAGCCATTGCAAGGGCTTCTAGGGACAACCTTGGATTGTCAGGCTTGTGTGGCAAGCATTTTCTCCCCAGCCTGTGGCCAGTCTTTTCCCCAGCCCCAGCTTGGTCATCTTTAACGATGTTGTTTTGGGCTCAGCGACAAAGAATGTGTTTCTTATGCATGAACCTGGCTTCAGTTTCCATTACCAAAATCTCTGAGCAATGCTGCCAGGGTCCATCTCTTCTTGCCAGTCCCTGGTTATGTCTTCAGTTCCTCAGCTACTCATCCCACAGTTTGCTGTTCAAGTCCCCGGAGCTGGAACTGTGGAAACCTTTGCCTCAGGACTCTATCAGTCTGATGAAAGCCTAGCTCCCTAGCTACTAAGATGGGCCAGATGAGCATTCGGCCTTTAGTCTGGCATCTGTGTAGGCAGATAAAATAAAATGTGAATAGAGTGAGTAGAGACCGTGTGGGCTTGGAACCAGAACTGGCTGGATTGGCTCTTGGGGTGGTGGGTGGGACTTTGAAGGAAGTCAGGTCTGCCTGAAGAGCTGTATGGACAGGGCTCAGGTGCAAAGGGAGCTAAGTAAGTGATATAAAATGAGAGGAGGGGTGCCAGAGCAGAGAAGAGAGCACTGTGATGGAAGAGCCTGAGCCAGACATGCTGATGCCCTTCTGAGCCAGAGAATGGAACCTCTGGATAGAGATCTAGCACTCCATCACCAGACTCAGGGACAACCTGTCAGGAGAGTGGGACCACCAACAGGAAGATGAGCTCACCTTAAACCACACTAAATAGATAGAAGGAATAAGTAGCACTTTTTAATATCAAGTGGTTGGTTCATTAAGATTTATTTTTAAGTGTGTGTGCATGTGTGTGTGCCTACATGTATTTACTACTGTTTTGTCCTCAGAAGCCAGAGGCATCAGATACCCCCTGGAAAACTGGGTTACAGTTAGTTGATTGTGAGCCATCTTGACAAGGATGCTGGGAACCAAACTCAGATCTCTGGAAAAGCAACAAGTGCTGTCACCTGCTGGGCCATCCTTCAGCCCTGATTGATTACTTGTGTGTGTATGTGTGTGTGTATTTGTAAGAGAGAGAGAGAGAAGTGTGAGTCTGTGTGAGAGAATCACTGTATTACTCTTACTAGCTTGGAATCCACTATGTAGATCAGGCTATCCTGCAACCCACAGAGATCCACCTGCCTCTGACCCCCAAGTGCTTGGGTCAAAGGTGTGCACCACAACACCTTTTTTTTTTTAATGACATTAAATTATTATATTTAAGTGGCTGAATCCTTTGCTACATATCAAGTTCTAGGCCAGTCTGTACTACAGTAGACCCTATCTCAAAACGAAATTAACATATTTGGATTTACACACAAACACACACTCGTGTGCTCTTAATTGCCAAGGTCCAGAGACCCAGAGTGGATAAAAGCCTTGGGCAAAGAGAATTGCTAAGCAAGTCTCTCGCACTCGAGCCAGCTAAAGCCCGGGAGATGGGTCCCGGGAGGTCGTTGAACACAGCACAGGGTGTCTCCCGCCGCCTCGGGCTGTTCCCCAGAACTGCCACCAGCCCTTCCTGGCTGTCTGTGCTGAGCCACCAATGCACAAACCCCTCATCTGGCAGCCCAGGGCAACCACATCTTCTCACGAACAACAATTTGCCCGATGACCCCTCTGTCCCCATAGAGGGGTAGACATGAGGGTTTTGAGCCACAAACTTCAAAATAAGGGTCTTGAAACCTTTCGATGGGCTGGTCAAAACACAAACCGAAGTATATCCTGATTCCTCTCCAGAGTCTACACTCAGGTCTAAGACTTTGATGCACAAACTTAAAAACAGAAAGCCATTTCTCCTCACAATTCCCTCCCCAGCAGCCTCCCTCACAGAAGAATCCTGCTGGGAATTCTGCTATAATGATAAGCATAAGCTATAATCACGGCTTTCCCAAACCCTGCCCACCCCTGTGGACTTTGAAAAGGTACCAAGAGAGACCAGGGCTGTTTTTCCCATCTTGGTCCCCATAGGTTCTCCATTCTGAAGTTTTCTACTTACACATTTTTATTTACAAATGACATGTTCCTGTCACTAAATTTTTATGTTGGATTTGGAGAGAAACCTAAGTAGATTAAAGGAAGGAAGTTAAAGCCCTCACTTCCCCAGCACTTAGGAGACAGTCACTAGTTACAAGGCGGCCTGTTTGTTAAAGTGATTTTTGAGTACATAAAATTGCTTCATTGTTTCACTTTCAAAGCACCAGGATACTGGGCTGGGGATGTAGCTCAGTTGTATCCGCATGCGTGTTATGCTCACGGCTAGGGGTTCAATCCCCAGCATGGCCTAAACTAGGGTTGGTGCCGCACACCTGTATTCCCAGCACTAGGGAAGTACGGGCAGAAGGACCAGAAAGCAAGGGTCATCCTCAATCGTCCTATGCCAGCCTCGGAAACATTGAATGAGACCTGTCTTGTTTGTTTGTTTGTTTTTAACAGGTGATTTTGGTAGGAGACACACATGCCACAGGGAATGTGCAAAGGTCAGAAGACAGCTTGCCCAAGTCAGTTCTTTCCTCCCACTGTGTAGGTTCCAAGGGGCCCCTCAGGCTTGATGGCAAATACCCTTACTTACTTATTGAGCCATCTCAACAGCACCATGACCTTACCTTAAAATGTTGGTTTATTCCTCCCTTCACCCCACAATCCTTCAAATGAACCAGGGCTCTGCACACAGAGGCACGTTGTTGACCACTGCGTACATGTGAGCCCTTTGAGATTTTTAATCTTTGTATTCTTGAATATGTTACTTCTTACCTGTGTGTGGTCTGAGGAAGCTTCTCCTCTGGCTCTGTTTTGTCCTTCCACCTGGGACCAGGAGCCAAACTCTGGTTGTCAGATCTGCTCACCAAGTGCATTGACACTCCAAGCCATCTCAACACATACCTCAGGTTCTTGTTTTTTTTTTTTTTCCAAGCCCTATTTTAAATTTTATTTTGAGACACAGTGTCAATGAGTTGCCCAAGCTGGTCTTGAATTTACTCTGTAGTTCAGACAGGTCTTGAATTCACAATCCCTATGGATCAGTCTCCCTAAAGCCGGGGGTTGATACGTTTACTACTAGGCCTGGCTAAATTAATCTTTGCTTGTCGTATCTATCAACACTGAGAAGATGTTGGTCTTGGTGGCATATGACTATGACCACAGCACTTGGGAGTCAGAGCGATATTTGCACAGTGAGCCCAAGTCCAGCCTGGGCTACACAAGACCCTATTCAAAAATTAAAACAAAAGACTAAGAAAAATTTAGAAAGGATGTTGTTCCATTTGTATCCAAATGTTACTGCTGTCACTTAAAGGTTTGTGTCTCACAAGGCCTTTGGTGAGGAGCAGTGCCTCAAAGTAGAAGCTAGACTGGATTGCCTCAGGGGTCGGGAGGGGCTCAGAACAGAATGTGTTCTAGTCTTACTCAGAACTGACCCTTACCTAGAGAGTGCCTGGGGAGTGCGGGCTCTCTCTGGGTAGGAGACTATGGCTTTGTTTATCGCAAAGTGTGCCAGGAAGGAAGGTAGGACTCCTCCAGATTCAGAATATGGGAATATTCCCAGCTCTTGAACTGTCCGGCCAGCAGGCAGCCCTCCTGAAAAGCCTGACAGGCTCCCTGGTTGCTGCTGGGGTATCTGAGAAGAGGAGAGCACTGATGTCATTCTGAGCCTGGACTCCTCTCTGGGCAGAGCAGTTTACCCTGTGATCCCAAAGATCTCTCTTGCTGCCACTGTTGGCATAAAATGACTTTCCATCCTCCTGAAAAAGAGCTTTAAAAGGCCACAGATTAACACGCCAAGTGATTTATTTGCCGAATTAGTAAGAAATTAATTAGCTAAAAGTCATTTCGTTTTCTATGAACATGGGTGTTACCAGTGCATGGAGCTGGCTTGGTCAAGGCACAGATAACCTCTTCACTGTGACTTCTAGGTGGGGTCACATTATACAGTAACCCCTCCTGGATTCAGGGCTGGCCTGCGGTTGTGAAGGCCTGATGGTGGTGACGTGGTTATCACCTGGAGGAGGCGGCTGCCCAAAGTCAGACTTGGAAGATTCATAAACTGCACCAGGCTCACCCATGAAGCACTCTACAGTTAACCCCAGCCCCAGGAAGCACTTGCACAGAGCTGTACCTGTGGTACCACAAAGCCCAACCCAGCTCCCTACCTCATACACTGACACCCCGCCCCGTCCCACCCTGCCCCGCCCCGCCCCGCCCCGCCCCACCCCGCCCCGCCCCACCCCGCCCCGCCCCTGCACTTTCCTGTAAGCCCCACCCAAGCCCCCACCTTAGTTTTGAGGCAAAGTTTCACTGTGTAGCAGAGGCTGGCTTCAAACCCAGAATCCTCCTGCCTCAGCCTCCTAAATACTGAGATTACAGGCCAGGCCTCTACCCTCAGCCTTCTCCTTCATTTTGATCTGAGCTTCTAAAGTAAAAATGTCAGGGAAGAAAGCAAACAGCCCCCTCCCTAGATCTGCCCCCTAGGGAGTGGCATAAGATGAAAATTGTTCTAACCACAGTCATCACTGTGGCTCAGAGCCCCAAGGCCCTCTGGGGCAATCCTGCCACTGGTAAACAAGAGCATGCAAACCCAAAAACATTTCTCAACTACTCAGAAGCCCTGTCAGAAAGCAAGCTGTTCGCAGAGTCCACATTCCCTGCTATGGCTGACACGGGTAGCCTGGCCCTGTTGTATCACTCCAAGCTGTCTCTCACCAGTTGGGAACACTCAGCCTTTGGTTTGCATTGGGTCATGTTTTCAGTGTCCCCCTTATCCAAATTCCTATAATTTCAGATTCATCCAACTAGTATGTTTTGGCGAATTCTCTTTCAGCAGGCTGGGAACAGAGATGTCACCCACTTGAAATAACAGGTATAATGACTGCTGCAGACCCAGGAATTTTTAAGGCGCCATCTTAAGAAGTCCTCAAATCAGCCAGGCGCTGTGGCACACGCATGTAATCCCAGCACTCTGGGAGGCAGAGGCAGGTGGATTGCTGTGAGTTCAAGGCCAGCCTGGTCTACAAAGTGAGTCCAGGACAACCAAGATGTCTTGAAAGCCAAAAAAACAAAACAAAACAAAAACCTCAAATCCAGTGCCTAGGAAGTGGATGTTTGTTCGTTTGTTTGACACAATCTCATGTAGTCTAAACTGGCTTGAAGTCAGCCTGGCCTATAGTGAGAGCCTGCCTGGAGCAAACACCAAACAAACAAACAAACCTTTTAGCTCTTGCCTCTTTGAGTCCAGGTCTTGGAGACAGAACAGATGGGCGAAGTATGAGTTGTGTGTGACACAGAGACAGCGTTGTGTTCTAGCCCCCACACCACCCACAAGTTTCTGTTCTATACCGCCACACCCCTCACAGTTGGGTGAGTCAGGAGCTGTCTGTGGAGGCAAGTGGTAGATCCCAGAAGGTACTGTGTGAACACCTGTCCTGCGGGTGGGTGAGCCTTCCACCAACTGGAGGTTCTGTTAAAGGAATGAGCTGTGTGGTGACATCAGATGTAATGTTCAGGAAACCGTTTGGGACAGATGTCCTCTCTCGCTCTTTGTCGTTTTTTTTTTTTTCTTCGAGTTTTTCTGTATAGTCTTGGCTGCCCTGGCTGGACTCGCTTTGTAGACCAGGCTGGCCTGGAACTCACGGAGATCCACCTGCCTCTGCCTCCCACAGTGCTGAGATTACAGGCATTGTGCCTGGCTCTTTGGTGGCTTTTCAAATCACCGGCAAACGTGTCCTGAACCCAGAAAGTCACTCCTGCTTTAGTAGAGGCTCAGTTCCCCTGGACATAAACTCTCTGAGGGAAGAATAGTATGTGCTTGTAAGTGTGTGTGTGCGTGTGTGTGCCCCCGCACGCTCCAGCGCTCTCCCGCCTGAATGCAAATATATGCATCTATACACAATACATGTGAAGATAAGGGTTTTGACTTTAGGAGACTTCCTCAATCCCTCCCCACCTTATTTTCTGAGATAAGGGTTCTCACTACTCCTGGAGGCAGCTGACTCAGCTAGACTAGCTGGCCAGTGAGCCCCAGGCAGCTTCCTGCTTCCACCTTGCCAGCCCCGAGTTCACAGGAATGTGCCTCCGCACCCAGCCTTTAAGAGGTGCCGAGGCTCCAACCAGGGGTCCTCAGGCTGCACAGCAAGCCTTTTCTTGGATGAGCCACCTGCCCAGCCCCTGCAGGAAGAGCATTTTAACAAATACTGCTTTACATACTGGAGACTGGCTCACCTAAACAAATTTTTGTTTCAGGCTTTTGAGATAGTGTCATGGAGGCCAGTTGTGTCCTATAGCAGAGACTAGCCTTGAACTGTTGATACCCACCTCTACTTTTCAAAGGTTTGTGATACCATGCATGACTCTCTTGTTTGTTTGTTTGTTTGTTTATTGTTTTTAAGACAGGATTTCTCTGTGCAGCCCTGGCTGATCTGGAACTCACTCTGTAGACCTTGCTGGCCTCAAACTCAGAAATCCGACTGCCTATGCCTCCTGAGTGCTGGGTTGAAAAGTGTGGCCACCAACCACCTACTCAATAGGTTTTTTTTATTAAGTTGAGATAAGGAATGTCCATACTTACTTTTTATTTGGGGGGGGGGGGGCAAGTTCTCCTTATGTAGGTCTGGCTGGCCCAGAGCTTTACTCTGTAGATCAGATTGACCTCAGACTCACAGAGGTCCACCGCCTATGCCTCCTGAATGCCACTATAGATAGCCTAATTTAGTTATTTGTTTGTTTGTTTTTATCAAGTTGTTACTTTGTGGTACTGGGATTGAACCTGGAACTTACTCATCCATGCAATTTCTCTACTGAGCTAGAAGAAATTCCCAGAAGTTACCATAGAGAAGTAGGCGGTTGGCTCAGGCTATCCACCAGAGTCTTCCTAAAGGACATCTGTGCGTGTCCTTCCTACCAACATTCAGCTTTCACCTGCTCGAAGCACCTGGCGCTGTGACCCTGACAGTGCGGCCACCAGAACCAGCTAACTCTAAGATGGTCCATGATGAAGTGGGTGTGGCCATGGAGGCTAGTTCAGGAGTGCCGCAGCTGTGGGGCCAGTCGATGAGTCCTGAGTTCCAGGCCCACCTGGAATGAGAGGAAAATAAGGGCTAGTGAGATGGCTCAGCTGTTAAAGACACTTTCAGTCAGGTCCCTGGACTCACATAGTGGAAAGAGAAAACTAACTCCTACAAAGCGTCCCCTGACCTCCACACACATGCCATGATATAAGCATGTACACCCCCACGCACCCCCCATGCGATGTAAATTTTTTAATTAAACAAATAGTAACAATCATATTACAAATATAAGTTCCATGTTGTTAGCTCAGCAAGCAGAAAAGGTCAGATGTCTGAGAAATGTTTAACCTGTGTGTAACTTTAACAATTCGATTATCCAGGGATTTTGCTCTCGGTTTCCTGGAAGCCTTTAGGGAGGGGACCTCCCTGAGAGAGCTCCCCAGACCTTGTCTTCTCTCTTCTGTAATCAGCTGACCCCCAGGGAGGGTGGGAGTTTGTTTTGCTACCAAGACCAAAGGTTCTCTACGAAATTCCAGCTTTTTCCTGGTAAACCCAGAGTGCTGTCTGCTCTGACTGCTGGAGTGTGGCTGTGGTCTTCAGATGTCCTGAGACTCCCCACCCTAACTTCCCAGTTACCACCTCCAAATAAGTGAGAGGTCATATGAGATGATTTAGAGCAGCAGGCCAACACTGCTGCACCCCTACGCATCCTCTCCCCATCCTGGGCTCCAGAAAGACTCCCCCCACCTATTTTTCTCAACCATTAAATTCTATAAGAATATTTTTTTTGTTTTTAATGGCAAAGTCTCTTGGTATGTAAACCAACCAGGCCTCAAACTTGAAAGCAACCCTACTTCTACCTCCTAAGTAGAGAAGTCACAGGCAGTCCCCTGCCACGGTCAGCCCTCAGAGATAAATAATTCAGATTATAATTTGACCATTCTTCCAGTTTAGACAATGGCACAATCTAAAAGTAGGGCCTTTCTGGATGGGGAAGATTCATTTTCTTATTTGGGGGCAAGTCTCACACAGCCCAGGCTGATCTCTAGCTCACTGTGGGGCTGAGACGAGCCTTACGCTCCGATGCTCTTGCCACTGGAGCAGTGCTAGGGTTGTGAATGTACACCGCCTGCTAGAATTTCTTCTCAGTGGGTGAATCACTTACCATGCAAGTGTAAAGACCAAGGTTTGGATCTGTAGAACCCTCATAAAAACTGGACAGGCTGACAGCCACCTTTATTCCCAGCAGCTCCCAGGAGGCAAAGGTGGGATCCCAAGGCACACTGCCTAGCCAGAGCTCTGGGCAAGCGAGAGACCCTGCCTCAGTAAATAGAGCAGACAGAGATGGGAGAAGACACTAGTGCCAATTTCGGTCCACAGAGAGGAGAGGAGGAGGAAAGAGACCCAGCGTAAAGCTGGAGAAGACACCAATTTGAATTTCCCAACTGCCATTTTTTTTTTAATGCAAAACCATTGGGAATGAGTTGACACAGTGCTCACTGCACTACGCAGGCACCTGTTTGACTGCCTTGGTTTCAAATCCCAAAAAAGGGGGAGCACTAGACTGTCTCGAAGAAATGGGGGGCAGATCACAACTACAACAGGGAACGCTAAAAAACTAATGAGCCATCTGACTGAGAAATTATGGAGTGTTTGACCCGAGTCCATAGCTTTCTTTCCTCCCTGTTTTTCAAATAAAGGAAAGAAGTGCAGGAGGTTCCTGCCTCACCCTGGAAGGCTTCACCAGCTATGGCTTACCCAGGATCCCCATGGGTTTCCAGAACCCTAGGACAAGGATGGTACAGACCCTCTGAAATGGGTAAAGTTTGCCTGGCCTGGCAGGGCCAGAAAGACTTCCCAGTACTCCTCAAAAACACACACCCAGCTGGGCATGGTGGCGCACGCCTGTGTGTAGGAAGCATCAGATCCCCCAGAACTGGAGTCACAGAGGGCTGTGAGCCACTACGTGGGTCCTGGGAACTGAACCAGGTATGGTAGCACATGTTCTGGGGAAGCAGAAGCCAGAGAACATTGAATTAGAAGCTACCTTGGTCTCCACAGTGACCTTTAGGCCAGCCTGAACTAGACAGGACCCTGTATCAAAACAAGGGGGCCAGGCCAGCTAGGCATGGTGGCAGATGCCTTTGATCCTAGCACTAGGAGGCAGAGGCAGAGAGATCTCTATGAGTTGAGACCAGCCTGTTCTACATACCAATTTCTGGGCTAATCAGGGCTACGTAGTAAAGCCCTGTCTTAAGAATATATAAATTAAGTAAGAATCAAAAACTTCCAGAGGGAACCGTACAATGGTAACACACACCTTTAATCCCAGCACTTGGGAGGTGGATCTCTGTGAGTTCGAGCCCAATCTGGTCTATGGAGTAAGTCCCAGGACTGCCAAGGCTACACAGAGAAACCCCATCTCAAAACAACAATGCCTGGAGAGATGGCTCAATGGTTAAGAGCATGGACTATTCTTCCAAAGGACCTGGGTTCAATTCCCAGTACCCACATGGTGGCTCACAACTGAGTGTAACTCCAGTTCCAGGATTTCTAGCACCCTCTCACATGTAGGCAAAACATTAATGCACATAAAATAAAAATAAACAAATTACTTTAAAACAACAACAAAAGCATGGAGGGAAAAGAATGAGGAGGGGAAGAGGAAAGAAAACTAGAAGGAAGAGAAGGCAGGTCATGACTGTCCAGCACTGAAATGATGCTGAGGTTCAGAGGTGGGGAGTGAGTTACTTGGCATCAGGGACACTCGAGGAACAGAGAGGTGAGAAGAACAGGCCATGCCCAGCTGACACCAGGGGCCTGTAAACAAAGGACAGCCAGGGTTGGCTTTAGCAGCTGCCTCGGATAGTTTCTGTTCCTGTGGGTAAACGCTGACAGCAAACACAACTCAGGGTGCAAAGGGTTATTGCATCCTACAACTTGTAATCTACCCATCACCCAGGAAAGTCAGGACAGGAACTCAAGGCAGGAACTGAGGCAGACGACCGGGGAAGTGCTGTTCACCGTTCACTGGCTAATTACCCAGAATGGGTAATTAGTAAAATGCACTACAGACCCACCTACAGGCAAATCAGCCAGGACAGCAATGGTAGCTCAAAATCCACAAAGGTCTGGGAACCAGGTGGCAGACACAGTTGGAAGACTGGGGGTATATGAACAAGCCAGGTAAACAGACAGGCCACCACCAGGTGTCAGGAGACGAAAGACAGACACTAATTCCAAAGAAAGGGCGTGGACTGGGAGTGGGCAGAGCCCAACATGTATGACACCCCTGGGCCCACAGTAAACCAGGTGTGGTCCTGCACGCTGGCAATAGCAACCCTGGAAATGTGGAGGCAGGAGGATTAGAAGTTCAGTGTCGTCCTTGAGCATAGCCTTGGCTTCGTAAGACTCTGTCTCAGAGAGACAAGGGAAAGGAAGGTGAAGGGGATGAAGGAAGGAAGAAAAGGAGAGAGAAAAGAAAGGCTAAACTAGACAGGTTCCATTGGCATTGTGCCTGGTGCCTTCTAATGACACCTTTTCCAGTTCCTTTCTCTCTTCTGCTAAAACTTCAACACATTTCATTTGTTTACTCATGAAGTGAAAGAGTTACTGTGTACCATCCATGTTTAAAGTACACTTAACTAATGATCGTGTATGTGTGTGTGTGTAAGTGTGCATGTGTAGGTGTGAGGGTCTGTCGGTGAGTGTGTGTATATAACTGTATGTGGGTGGATGAGTGTGTGTGTGTAAGTGTATGTGTGTGCTTAGCTGTGGTCTTACGAGACCCCCAAAATGGGATGAGAAGGTTCCCTTTGATCCCATATAAAGCTAATAAGTTGCAGCTAAAGCGTTTTGGGGGGAAATATCCAACTTTAAGTACTTTGTTATAAAAGGACAACTAAAAGTTAATGACTAAAGCAGCTACCTCAAAAGTTACAACAGGAGTATCAGAAAACACAGAATGGAGGAGAAGAAAATAGTGAGTCAGTAAAATAGAAAGCAAAAAAAAAAAAAATAGAGAAAGTGAATAAAGTCAAAAATTAGGTTATTTGAATAAGATTAAGCAAGGCATGTGGACACGCCTGTGATCCCAGAACCCAGAGTGAGGCAGGAGGTAAGTCTGAGGACAGCCTGGGCTACATAATAGGACTCTGTCTCAAAGAATGCACAGAGAGAGAGAGAGAGAGAGAGAGAGAGAGAGAGAGAGAAAGAGAGACAGAAAGAAAAGAAGTTTTTAAAAAAATATTTTTAGATTTTTGTGTGTAAATGTGCACCAGATGAGGGCTGGGAGCTGTGGGTGCTGTGAGTGCTGGCAGTTGAACTCAGGTCCTCCAAAAGAACAGGTGTTCTCTGTGGCGGAGCCGTCTCTGCAACTCCTCCATCTTGTTTTGAGGCAGGGTCGTTCTCATCGTTTCTCAGTGCTGCCTACTCCAGGCTGCCTGTTCCACAAGCCTCCGGGTGGGCCCTGCCTCCGCCTCTCAGCTTACTGGGTTTGAAGTGTGAGCTAGCACATCTGTCTGCTCTACATGGGTTCAGAGGTTTAAACTCAGGTTATCCAGCTTTCAACAGAAGCGTTTGCCCAGTGAGCCTGGCCCCAGCCCCAAATGTCGTTAGGTTCACTTGTTTAGGCTTGCCAATTCTGGGGCCAGCCTGGGCTACTGTGTGCTGTCTCGATAATAGTGATGAATGGATTAAAATAAATGTGCACATCCTTCTTTCTGTGGATTGTCTGTGAGGTGTTAGATGCCTTCAAAAAAACAGCCCACTGGGTGCATCCCGTTAGTGTTACAAATTCAACAACTGTTCGTTCCACTTTCACACTCAACAGTGCAAGGCCAACCCGTGAGGGCCTGTTCTGTGCTCCCTACCCCATCTGTCCATAAGGCTTTCTTGAAAGAGATCTGTCTCTGGACTTTCTCGAAAGGAGACTGTCAGTGCAGCCCAGAAAGTATAAAGGGAAAGTATTTTAATTTTTCAATCCGTGCCATTATTAGCTCTCCATGCCCTGACTTCTAATTACACAGAAGCACGTACATCTGATAGCCTGGCCCTGACTCATGACTTATTAATGAGGTCATATTTTTCAGTACAATTCCACAGTCTCATCAATCTCTTCTGAATTATTTTTAAGTGAATTTGCTGCTTTTTGAAAGGAAGGGGTCTGTGTGGCCCTAGTGTGAACCAGGAAAGTTTAGCGTGCCTTCAGTTTGGGAAACTTTCCCTGCAGGATGGCCTGTGTTCTAGGAGCCTGTTCCGCATCACTAGCCTGCCACCCCAGCGCTCACAGCCTACGAATCAGTCCCTGGAGGGCTTCACAGCAGTGCTCCGTGCAAGCATGTCTGCCAGCATGCAGTGTGGCCACTGGCCTGCCTGGGGTCACGTGACAACATGTGACAAATGTGACAGCAGACACAAGTGAGCACAGAGGTGGGTCCTGCCCCAGCTGCAAGGAGGTAACAAGTTCAAGGTGGCCCCAGCAAGGAAGCAGAGCACACATATTTGGGGGAATTAGGGATGTCCATAGCATCTGGTCAACTACTAAGACAGGTATATTTAAATACATATAGGACCTTCAAGATGGAACTTGTCAAGTCTGATAATGTTCATTCCCAATGAGCAACCCCAATGAGGTTAAAACCCCAATGAGTGAGAAAACACAATCCTAAAGTTGTCCTCTGACTTCCTTATGGGTGCTATAGCACACACACACTATAGATAGACAGACAGACAGATAGACAGACAGATAGATAGACAGATAGATAGATATGCATAAGTAAATAAAATAGAATTTAAGACGTGAATACATTCATTTTCTTAGGTTTACTCTATAGCCCATGCTGTAGAAATCTGTACAGTAAGTGTCTTAGAACTCACTGTAGTCAGACTGTCCTCAAACCCACAGTGATCCTCTTGCCTCAGCTTCCTGGGATTACTATCATGAGGAACTTTTTCTCTTTTCTTCTTTCTTTCTTTCTTTCTTTCTTTCTTTCTTTCTTTCTTTCTTCATTCTTTCTTTTCTTTTCAGAGTCTCACTGTGTATCCCTAGCTGCCCTAGAACTCACTCTGTAGACCAGGTTGGCATCAAACTCGCAAAGATCCACCTTCCTCTACCTCCTGCATGCTGGGATCAAAGGTGTGCGCCGGGATACGTGGTTTGGTGGTGTTGTTGTTTTGGGGGGTGTTGTTTGTTTGTTTGTTTGTTTGTTTTAAGACAGGGCCTCAGCTCAGGTTTGTCTCAGATTCACCATGTAAAGAGAGATGACTTGAGCTCCTGACCCCCTGCCTGTTTGCTTGTTCGTGGCAGCGCCTTGCTGTTTAGCCCAGGCTGACCTGGACCCCGAGGTGATCCTTCATCCTAGCCTTGCCAGTGCTGGGATTAAGGTGTGCATCATGATGTGTATTTTACCACACACCAGCACACAGGTGCTAGCCAACACCAACCCCACAATATGGTAGTCCATGCACCCAGCAATGCTAGCTTCCGGTCCTGGGTTAGTATCCATGGGCGGAGACCTGAGCGATGGCTCAGTGGTTAAGAGCACTGGCTACTCATCCAGAGGACCCAGGCTCTATTTCCACCATCTACACATGGCAGCTATAACTGTCTATAACTCCAGTTCCAGGAGACCTGATACTTCCACACTGATATACATGTAAGCAAAAACACCAAAGCACATCAAATTAAAAAATAAAGAAAGAAGTTAAGAGTTCTCTTAAACAAACAAGCAAATGAACAAAACCCAAGGGTGGAGGTAGTAATAGATGTCCATGACCAGCACCCCTTGAACCTGCACATGGGCTCCCTGCTGCCCGACGCCACAGGGTATCAAGCCAGTCGCACCCAACTTCCCCCCCACCCCCCACCTTCGTCTACCCTCCAGTCACCGCTCTACAAACAGACCCTTCCTGTTGAGAGGAAAGCAAAGTGGCAGCAAATCCGTCTCTCTTGGTATTGTGGCCCACGTTTGTCCTGCTGACTTCTGCCTCTTCTCTGGGAGACATGAGCACTCACCTGTAGTCCAGTTACACAAATGGAAAGGTTTAATTTATGTATCTCCTCCTGCAGAGCAGGTGTTCATAGCAGCAGCTACCTGACACCCTGGAAATCCCCATAAGTGATATTCTTGTAAGTAAGGACCATCCGCTTAGACTTCACACATGTAGGCTGGAGGAGAAGTGTGGCCTCCTCCAATCTCCACTTCCTGGAACTTTAGAAATTGTTTAGGCTGGTAGGAAGTAGGTTTGGTAGCTTCTGTCTGTAATCCCAGTACTCGGGAGGCTGAGGCAAGAGGCTCATTAGTTGGAAGCCAACCTGTGTTATAAAACAAAGCTTCTCAAAGGAAGGAAGAGGAGAGGAGAAAAGAGAGGAGAGGGGAGGGAGGGAGGAGATGGGGAAGGACAGAGAGAGGGGAGGGGAGGGGAAAGAGAGAAGAGAAGGGAAGGAAGGGGAGGAAGAAAAAACTGTTTTAGGCTGATTAGGTCAAGAGATGCCCCCCCCCCTCACCCGGGCATCGCTGGAGAGCTAGCCCATGGCAGGAGCACAGAGAGCTGGCAGGCTGAATGATTCAAGCTTCCGCCCAGGCCCAGGTCCAGGGCTTTGAGTTGGCCCACCCCAGCGTCTACCCCATCTTTGCACTGCTGGAGCACATGAAGGGTCTGGTCCTGCAGATCCAAAGCTGCAGGATCTCCATGACACATAACAACAGGATATCTGAGAGGAGTCCTGGTGAGGATCCAGTACTGACAGTGCAGCAGAAGCCAGAGACCTTGACCAGACTAGTGACTCACTGCAATGAACATTTGCAAGTAAAGATGTGTAGACAAAAGAGTATGCTGTGTGACACACTGACACACCTCAGCTTTCGCATCGAGATTTTGTTTGTTTGTTTGTTTGGTTGGTTGGCTGGTTTGGTTTTCTTTTGCGGGAAGTTGCAAGGGCAGAGGATAGCTATTGGAGGGACTAGAAGATGAATGGGATTGAAGTACATGATGTAAAATTCACAAAGAATTAATAAGAAGTTAAGAAAGAGAGAGAGAGAAAGGCCTTATCTCTGTCCCTGACTGGGGAACCAAAGTCTCTGCCCTTTTTGACCTGTGCCCCTGGTGATATCATACTGGGGTCTGACAGCCAACTCTTTGCTCCTAGACTCAGAGCCCTCCCTCCTTGTTCCTGTATGGTAATAGCTAAGCCAACAGGGGGGGGGAGGGGGGGCTGCAGAGGAGACTAAGGAAAACCAGAGCATGGGGACAGCTGGGGCCAGGAAAGAGTGCCAGAGAGACGCATAAAGGACCATTGTGCGGGTGCCTAGGCCGCCACGGAGGCCTTGGCAGCCAAGTCAGAGGAGCCCACGGTGATCTGTGTTCTCTGAGGGAGATCCTTGGATCTCAGCTGAATAAAGAACAACTTGGAGGCAGGCAGAGAAAAGTAGAAAGCATGGGGGACAGGAAGCACAGGCCAAGCCAAGAGGAGAGTGGGCGGAAGTGGTAGAGCAGGAAGAGAGGCACAGGTGAACAGGGCTTGTGCCTACCATTGCATCTCTGCTTTGACTGAAAGCTTATCTCGACACTGCCAAACAAGGAAGCAGTCTTTCAGATAACTAACCAACAACTTAAAAAGTCTATTCTGGCGCTGTGTCAATGGCTCAGTGGGTAAAGCCGTTAGCTATGAAAACAGCCTGAGTTCAGTTCCTGAAACCCACCTAAGGCTGAAGGGGAGAACTTAATTCCACAAAGCTATTCTCTGACCTCCATGTGCACATTGTGGTGCATATGCCCTCCACCATGCATGTACACACACACACATACGTGTACCATGCTAATCAGTAGACAGGTGGCTGAGTAAGTAGACAGTTAAGAGCATTTGCTGCCCTTGCAGAAGACCTTGGCTCCGTTTCTGATACCCACATGTCAGCCCACAACTGTTCTTAACTCCATTCTAGGGGATCTGGCGTCCTTTGCTGGTTTCAGTGGGTACCAGGTACAGACACAAGTATACCTACATTAATGAAGGCAAAAAACCCATTCACGTAAAAAAAAAAATTAATGAACATTTTAAAGTTTTGCTCTTACCAGAAGGGAAAAAATAGAAAAGAAACTTGGGTTCCATCTAAGTAGGGCTGATCAGAGGATTGGCGATCATTGGAAAAGCTCAGGTAAAAAAGAGCACAGGACTCATGGCAGAGGAATTGGCCCCTTGGCGGTGGCAGGTAGAGGGGCTTTGGTGTTTGTGTTTTAACAGCAGCAACCCCGGGCCACCTCTGGTTGGTTGACACATTGGCCACCTTCTCTTTCTGGTGAAGGCTGAACAGAAGCAAGGATTGTCTCCTGAAAGAGGAAATTTGCTCAGAATAAAACTTACTGCAGAAAACAAGAGATTCCCCAAAGTCAAGGGCCCATGGGGCTTCTGTTGGATTACTCGTTTACTTTTGTTTTCTTTTAGAGACAGGGTTCAGTGTAGCCCAAGCTGGCCTCACACTTAATGCCTAGCTGAGGATGACTTTGAACTTCTGATCCACTCCCTCCAACTCCCACGTGCTGGGATTGTAGCCATGTGACACCGTGTCTGGTTTATGCAGTTCTGGGGCTTGAACTCGGGACAGGTAATGCTAGTCAAGTACCCCAGCAGCCCAGCTGAATCCCCAGCCCCGCAGCGAGGCCTCTGAAACTGATTTCCTCTCGTAATCATGGCCCCTGTCTCTCCTCATCTCTTCTGATCTTGAAGCGAGTCAGCCTCTTCTGCCCTTCCAGGGTAAACCCAAGGTATCCTGGACTCACAGTTGCCCCAAGAGCAAGCTGGGGTTGGGGGTGGAACCGGAGAGGGGTACTAAGAGAAGGGGGAGCTGGCGCTCCTAAATGGAGAGAGGCTCCTGCAGCTCAGTCCATCTTGAGCGGAATTGTTAATCAGGTGCAGAACGCCTAAAAGGAGCAAAGCTAGACCCAGCTCCCTCCAAGGGCCGCCTGCCAGCTTCCTCCACTCACCTCTTCCTTTCCAAATCCTGGGTGCCTTTGTATCAGGACTGGTCCAAGCCAGCCTCTGCAGGAGCCACCTGATGGTGTCCTCTCCCATCTCCTCAGCCTCCTCTGAAGTGAGAGGAGAAACGAAGGGAGACCCAGACAGCCGCTGTGAGCACCACCCCTCCCCCAAAATAAAGAAAGCAGCCTGATTCTAGGACTTGGGCCAGAGCCTGGCAGATGAGTTATCCCGTGAGAAATGATTCTGAGGGCAAGTTAACTCTTTCTCTCACTGAGCCATAGCCCATCAAACGCAGGCAGAGACTGAGCCCCGCCAGGCCCGTGCCTCCAACCGTGGGAGCTTCTTGCCGACGCCTTCTCCTGAATCGCTACCAAAGGCCTCGGCAGCCAGCCTTCCGGATGTGCCCCAGTGAAATGCCCACAGTGTCCCCTCCCTGCTGAAGTGACTGTGTGAGGCCCACAGCAGTGGCCCTGGAGAGTGTGGCTCCCTCCTCGTTTTTGTCTCTACTCTGACCCTACGGTGAGAGCCACGTGACAATAGCAGACACTTCCTGACGTTAGTTAGGCAAGTCGACCACTGTGGGAGCAGGCCCACCAATCCCCATCGTTGGTTCCACAGCCCAGTGTTCATTCTGAGGGCCATTGTGAACTTCAAGTCCCAGCCAAGTGTCCCCTGGGCGTCCCACTCACTGAAACTGTGAGGGTTGTGTCCTTCAGTTTTGTTTAATGGCTTTTCAGTGGTATTGGAATCTAACCCAAGGCTTTGCAAATGACAGGCACAAATTTTTTATCTCCAGCCTTGGCTTGAGTTCATTGAGACAGGACCTCATATAGCCCAGGATGACCCCAAACTGGCTATGTAGCCAAGGCTGACCTTGAAGTCCCAATCCTACTTCCACTTTCCAAGTGCTGGGATTCTAAGTATGTACCACCATGCCTGCCTGGCCGGAGTGAGTTAGTAAATGTGTGCGCGTTAATGTCAAAGACAAGGAGAGCTTGCCACTGCAGGAGGCGAGGCAGATTTTACACAGACTCCTGCCACGAGCGAGACAGATTTAAGTATAAGCTGTGCTCCATACGGAGCTTTGGAGAGAGACTTGGCATTTTCAAGAGGAAAGTGAGGGCAAAGCGGGGGGAGCAAGCAAATAGCATTTGGGGGAGTCAGGATGAGAAATTCCCAAAGGTTTTCTAAACGTGCATGGGATGGTGTGCCGAGAACTGCAGAATTGAGGTAAATCTCACACAGCGGATCCTCCCGGTACCTGGACCTTTCCCACGGAGAATTTGAGGGGCTGCATCCTGCCACAGGCATGGTCTTGAGCTTTAGGACCTAGAAAGTATTAAAGGTGGATGAAAGTAATTGTTTGTGCCCAGATTTGGAAGGTCTCATAAGCCAAGATTGAGGATGAATGAAGACTCAGGCTTAGGAGAGTGCCTGCCCATAATCCCAAGGAAGTTTGTCTTATAGCAATCAAAAACACAGACTAAAGATGTGAAGTTAGATTCCAGAGGCTGTGTCTCATGTTTCTCCTCCTCCCCTTCCTCCTTCTCCTCCTCCTCTTTTTCTTCTTTTTCTTCTGTGTGTGTGTGTGTGCGCGCGCGCGTGCACGCTGTGTGTTTGCTTGAGAAAGGACCTCACTATGTAACTTTGACTGTCCTGGAGCACCCTATGTAGACCAGGCTGGCCTCGAATTCACAGACATCTATCTGCCTCTGCTCCCAAGTGCTGGGATTAAAGGCATGTGCCACCACTCCCAGCAACTTTTTCTTTTTGTATGTTTTGGTGTTTATTTCTGTTCTGTAGCCCAGGCTGGCCCTTAAATTGCTGAAGATAGCTGAAGTGTAATAGCTGAAGATAGCCTCATGCCTATCTCCTGATCCTCCTGCCTCTATCTACTGAGTTCTGTGATTACAGGGATGCCCCACCATGCCTGGTTTATGCTGGGGAACCCAGAGGTAGTTCATACTGGGCAAGGACTTTACAAACTGAGCTCCATGCCCACTACCTTCCATTCTTCTACCTTCTATCTTGATTCTCTGCTTAAAAAGGAGGGAGCAGAGTGGACAGTCTCTGTAACATTCCATGTTACAGTAACTGACAGAGCTTTGGCTAGACAGTTGAGAGTCTCCCTTTTTGACATATCCATTTCCATACTCACTTGGAGCTGAGCATCCCAGCAAATGCAGCGTTAGACTTAATAGTATGTATGGTCCTTCCTCACCAGAAGTGTAACCGGCTTCACGCCAGCAGCCAGGCACATGTTTCTGGGAAAGCCGTGACCTGGCAGTGTCCTCTTCAAAATCACTCTCATGACTACCTTGCCCAGCACTTCCCAGATGTGCCCCAGAAATGAAGCTCCTTGGGCTGAAGATGTAGGTCAATGAGAGAGCACGGGCCTGGCATGTGCAACACCTCAGGTTTGATGCCCAGCACTGCAGGAAGAAAAGGGAAGGATATGAACCTATTCATCTCTGCTTCTCAGGAGGAGAGTCTGGGACCCAGAGGAAAACCAGCATTTAGATGAGGGTAGGATGGAAGCTGGAGTCTATCAATTCCAGCACCTCTTCAGCCATTTGTTTCCAGCCCTTAGGTGAACGAATGACGACCAGAGCAGAGGTCTGTCTAATGGCACTGACAGTGAGGCAAGGGATAGGCATGGCACACCGCTGTGATCCCAGCACTCAGAAAGTAGGGACTGGAGGTTCAGGAGTTTGAGGCCACCCTAGGCTCCATGGGACCCTGTCTCAAACAACAGCCACAAAATAAACTGGCAAGGAGGCTTTTTACTACGGTTATCACAGTCAGGCAGCATCAGGGTGAGGCTATCGCAGATGCTCACTGCGCGCACCACTCGCCTGTGGATTGTATCTCCTTCCTTTTTAAGTTTTTTGTTTTGTTTTGCTTTGCTCTGCTTTGTTTTTATTTTATGTATATGAATTCTCTGTTTCCATGCATACCATAAGAGGGCATTAGATTCCATTACAGATGGTTGTGAGGCACCTTGTGGGTGCTAGGAATTGAACTCAGGGCCTACTGCAAGAGCAGCCAGTGCTCTTAACCACTGAGCCATCTCTCCAGCCCATGTTTGGTTTTGTTTTTGTTTTGTTTTTTTACAAGACACTGTTTCTCTATGTAGCTCTGGCTGTCCTGGAACTCTGTAGACCAGGCTAGCCTCCAACTCACAGAGGTCTGCCTGCCACTGCCTGGCTTTAAGATTTTTTTTTTTACGTGTGTGTGTGTGTGTGTGTGCGTGCGCGCGCGTGCGTGCAGGGGTTTATACAAAGGCCAGAAGAAGGTGTCCGATCGCCTGGAGCTGGAGTCAACAGCACTGTGTGTTTCCTGTGGTTACTGGAAACCAAACCCAGGGCTTTTGCAAGAACAGAGCATGCTCTTGATGATGGAGACGTCGCTCCAGCCTTTGGCTTTTTCTCAGATGTGACTAGCAGATACGTGCCTGTGCTTCTAGACCAACTGGACCACCGAGCAATGCTACCAAACCACAGTGACAACAAGATGGCTTTAGTTCTCAAATTTGTTCCTAAGCCTTTCTATAGATGGCTGCTGAAGCACCTCTACAGGCATTCCATGTCCTAAAGATATGGAGGCTACTTGGTGTCTGGTGAAAGTAGAGCCTTCAATGGACTAGGCACAAGCACAGTTTCTCCTAATGCCACAAAAGGAAGCTGGGATGAGGGGGAAAGGTGAACTCTTTCATGGATTCTCCATACTGAGACAAGAAAATCAGGAGTTCAAGGGCCAAGCTTGGGTGATACCTGTCTCAGGAGAAAAAAAAAAAAAGTGAGTTGAAGGAAGGAGAAAGACAGGAGGGTGGGGGATAGAAAGAGGTTCTAGGAATTTGGGTGCAGAGTTTGAGCAGGAAAAAGGCAAGGAACTAACCTTCTGACAGCTTCTCTCTGGTTCCAGTGTCCCCATGCCTCTGTTCTAGAGGCAAAAGACGAAAGTGTCGGCAGTTTCGTCAGAGCCATAGATAACACTCCGGAAGCAGAAGAATTAAAGTTCAAAGGCAAACGATTTAATTAATTCTTAAGAACTCAAAATAAGCTTCTTTAAAATAAAGTAGTCCAAAATATTCTCAAGACAGTTCATTTCAAATGTGACTGAATTAGAGGCTAGAGAGGACACTTTTGTATTGGAAACCTGTGGTTTGGGGTTGCGTGCAATTAGCCTTTGCTTAGTATCTCAGAAATAAAAAGGTTCCGTTTCACTGTGAGAAAAGTACACACTGACATGAATATGCTCTGATATTTGCACTAGGGAGGAAGAGGCAGGGGGATTGTTTTGAGTTTGAAGCCAGTTGGGACTACGTATCAAAATATTAAGTCAGGGCAGGTATGTATGGATTAGTTGGGAGAATGCCTAGCATCCAGGAGTTCCTCAATTTAATCCCCTGTCCTGCATAAAACTGAGCTCCCCTCTGTTTTTTTTTTTTTTAATTTATTTATTTTTATCTCAGTCACAGGTTAGGTACTTTGAATCCCAGGCGTAGCCCCCTCCCCCATTCCCTCCTACCCTCCCACTCCCTCCCTCATCTACTTCTTCCCCGCCCCCTCCAAGTCCACC
>CM053763.1:59376384-59398233 GCA_028658305.1 Pachyuromys duprasi | reverse complement strand
GCTGACTTCCTTAAAGAATGATGGGACAGGCTTCTCCAGATCAGCCAGCCCCTACCCCTCCAGGGAGAAAGTCAAGCAGCCACTCAGCTATTTGAAAGGAAGTGACTCTGGAGGCTGAGAAGGGAGACTGAATTTCAGGCAGGTGTGGGATACATGAAGAAACCATCTCAACCCTTCCACACCTCGGAAAGGGAGAGAGAGCAGCACTGGAGAGCTTGCTCCAGTGGGGCAGATAAGGGAGAGCTGGCAGAGGGACGAGCCCAGCTGCCACCCAGTCCCAGTCCCAGGGCTCTGAGTTGCCTCACTCTAAAATCTATATTACCTGCAAATGGTTGGGACTCATGGAAAGGTCAGTCCTCCAGATTGAAAGCTGCAGATCTCCTTGACACAGGGCAACAACAGCATCATCAGGAGGAGGAGGCCCAATGAGAATCCACTCTTGATGGTGTCACATTAGCCAGAGACCTAGAACCAGATCAATGACTCATTGCAATGAACATTTGCAAGTGAAAATGTGTGGACATGAGGAATATACTGTGGGACACGCTGTGACACATGAGCTTCCACCATGAGCTGAAAGTTCTACATCTGAAGTGACAGGCAAACAGAAAGAGGGAGTGAGCCAACTGGGTAATACCTGCACTTCTGAAACCTCAAAGCCCACACCCAGGGACACTCTTCCTTCAACAAGGCCACACCTACTTCAACAAGGTCATACCTCCTAATAAAGCTATTCCTTTTGGGGCCATTTTCCTCCAAACCACCACAGCCTCAGAAACAAAATGATAGATAGATAGATAGATAGATAGATAGATAGATAGATAGATAGATAGATAGATAGACAGATAGATAGACAGATAGATAGATAGATAGACAGGTAGACAGATAGATGTGGAAAACAGGAAAAGGAAATCTACTTGATGTGATTACATTGGGAAAGGGTCAAAGAGATCTAGCAAACTCCCTACACCTATGATCCTGAAATTAGATCAGTATGCACATTTAAGAAATCCTGGCAAAGTGTGATCCTGCCCACCACTGACCATTATCTTAGTTCTTTTCTATTCATATGAAGAGACATGGTGACCAAAGCAATTTATTTTTTAAATGCACTTACTGTGGGTTTTTGGTTCCAGAGTCTATGACCAATCATGGCAGGGAAGCATGACAGCAGAGAGATAATGTTAGAGGTAACTGACTGAGTGATAGTTGATCTACAGCATGAGGCACAGAGAACCAGCTGGGAAAGGCATGGGCTTTAGAAACCTCAAAGCCCAACCCCGGGGACACACCCCCTCCAAGGCCACACTTTTTAATCCTTCCCAAACAGTTCTACTAATTAGGGATCAAACATCAAATATATGAGCCAATGGAGGGCATTCTCATTCAGATCTCCAGACCTGTCATTACCAGAGTTTCAGTCTCATCCTGTGGGGTGGTTTGACAAGTTGTTGGGTCTGTGTGAAATCTCTTTTCAGGACATAAATCCCCCCTCCCCTGACTGGCACCTTTCCTTCTCCCATCATGAGATTCTTGGCAAAATTCCCATTTCTTTGGGTAAACATTGTAATAGAGTCTCTCTTTATAATGTCTTCATTTCTGCCTGACCAGTTACAAAACCAATTTTATATTTTTAAATAACTTATTTTTATTTTATGTACATTGGTGTTTTCTCTATGTGAGGGTGTCAGATCCCCTGGAACAGGAGTTACAGACAGCTGTGAGCTGCCATGTGGGTGCTGGGAACTAAGGTCCTCTGAAAGAGCAGTTATGCTCTGAACCGCTGAGCCAGCCCCACAAAAGCAATTTTAAAAGGGGATAGGCATGAGCAATAGGAAAGCAGGGAGGAAAGGGAAGAGAAAATGGACATGGGGAAGCAAGAGTGTTGCTAAGCTGCCTGGTACTCCTGACCTTTGGGGCTGACTTCAGATTCATCCTGCAAGTGACAGAAAGTTCCACTTGTCTGTCACAGGCTTTACCATCGACTCTTTTACTTCCCGTGGCTGTGGCTTAGTGCAAGGCATTTCTCATGCAATTAGCCCAGCTTCTGCAGTGGACAGGGGAGACTGAGCCAACCTTCTGAGTTCGTGCTTTGGAGCAGTTTGGTCTGGAGCCCTGCAGCGTAAGCCTTTGCTTTGCCTAAGAGGAGGCATCAGGACGGCGGGCGGAAGGCGGAGTCAACAGACCTGCTCCAGGAAGGGCTTCTGGGCTCCTCCCTCCCTCAATGCTAGTTGCAGCAAATCCCAGAGGCTGGGCTCCCTTTCCTCTGGTCTGGACTGGTCATGAATATTCTACGCCATTTTATGTTGGAAGTATGTGATCTGCTTTTTTATTTTTATTTTAAGGGGAGATTGCAGCTAAGAGATTGCCATGAGTCTCAAAAGAGACTCTGAACTGTGGACTTTTAAACAGGGTTGAGGCTGTGATAGACTACGGGGACTTTTGAATTGGATGGAATACAGTTTTGCATTATGGCACAAGCCTTTGGGGGTCGGGGAGCGGAATGTGGTGTCTGGAATAAGAGTGGCTCCCCATAGGCTCATGTATTTGAATGCTTAGTGATCAGACAGTGGCGCTACTTCAAAATAATTAAGGGGTGTGGAGGAAGTGTGTCACTTATGGTCAGCTTTGAGGTTTCAAAAGCCTACACCAGGCCCTCTCTCTTTCTCTTTGCCAGCAGATTAGGATGTAGTTCTTAGCCACTTCAGTAGTGCCATGAATGCCGCCATGCCCCCTGCCATGATGAGAATGGATTAAACCTTTGAAACTGTAAGCAACCCCCAATTAAATGCTTTCCTTCTTAAGAGTTGCCTTGATCATGGTGTCTCCTCACAGCAATAGAACAGTGACTAAGACAAGAAAAAAAATAGATTCATTCACTCATTCAACAAGGTGTGTGTGTGTGCTTAATATGCTTGTGTACCCAGATGTACATGCACACGTGAGTGTGCATGCATGTAAGCAGAGGCCAAAGGTTCAATTGCACGCCTTCCTCAGTCATTATGTACCTTATTTTTGATACCAGCTCTTATTAAACCCAAGGTTTGCTAATTCAGCAGACCTGCTGGTCAGTGAGATCCAGGGATCCTCCTGTTTCTGCGTCCCCTCCCCCACTGCTAGAATTAAAAATGTACAACATTATGCCCCGTTAAAAGCCTGCTTCTAAGGCTCCAAACTCAGACCCTCATGTTTGTGTGGCAGAGACCACCCACTGAGGCATCTCAATCTCAAGCACTTCTTTAGCAAGCAGAGCCTGTGAGTAAATTGCTGAGCGAAAGCAAACATGGTCTCTAGCCCCATGTCTATCACAGTCTAAAAGAAGACAGACTTAGGCACGCCAACAGTAACAACAACAAAATATCACACGCTCACCGAGGGTGTGACTTAGCTGATAGAGTGCTTGCCCCGAGTGCACAAAGCCCCGGTTTCCATCCTTAGCGCCATTTGGAAGACCGGCAGCAAAAGGATCAGAAGTTCCTGGTAAACCTGTATTACAGAGCGAGTTCCAGGCCAGCCTGGGCTACCCAAGACCCTATCTCGAAAGCAAGAGCCAACAAACAAATAAGTCACGTAAATATTGGGAATGAGTTTTGGAGTGCTGTGAAAGGCCACGAATGGAGCCGCTAATTTAACCAGGACCGGGACATTGTTTTTCCCAAGAAGGTTGTGTGGTATTAAGAGCTGAAACAGATGTTTGTGTTGACAAAACAGGGAGGCTTAATCAAGTAGCAGGTGCAGGGGCCCTGCCGCCCATGGGCACACGGGATTGGGCTGAAGCGGTGAAGAGTAATGCAGCGGAAAGAAAACGCACGGTGCCCGAGGAAGAGGTGGAGACAAATATCCACCCGCTGCCAAAGGCCTTCAGGACTCCGCCTGAGAGCGCCTTACCCCAGACAGCGCGCCACCTGTCTCAACGCTGACAGGCGCAACCAGCATCGCCTGCTCTCCTACTCTTCGCTTTCCATTTTGGTTTAGCCAGTGGGAAGTTGTGCTGGGATCCCGGAGGGCAGGAAACTTGCCGGGTCACTGCCAGCAGCCAACCATGCTGGCAAACAGCCCCCTTCCACCAGAGTAGCTGCTGCTCTGGTTCTGATCTGGACTATCATCCAAGCATCCTGTGTTAATGGCTCAGGGACAAACTGTGACTGTTGGGAGGTCAAGGTGAGGCCTGGATGGCAGCTAAAAGATGTGCCTTTAAGGGGGACAGCGGGACCCCAGTCCCTTCCTCTCTTTTTCTCTGCTTCCCAGTGGCTGTGAGGTAACCACGAGCGTGCTTGTGTCACAGGCTCCTGTCATCCTATGCCACCATGTGCCCTAAGCAACAGGTCCAAGAAGCCACCAACAAAAACCTCTGAAACTTCAAACTGAACCTTTCCTCCTTACAAAGCACTTCTCTCAGTCATTTGTCACAACCGTGGCAGCTGGCACAATAACCCTACCTGAGTCTGGAACTGCTACTCTTTACCCTTTGGGCCTAGGAAGTAAGGTGCATCCCACTTCTGTGAGCTCTGGGGTGCTGCTCCTGTCTGCCAGCTGGGCATGGTGGTACACAATACCAGCAATTGGAGAGTAGAAGTCGGAGGGTCAAGAATTCAGGGCTAAGTAGGAAGCTCAAGAGTAGCCTGGGTTACCTGACACTGTTTCTAAACCCTATGCTTGTTTATTGATGTAAACTGCTCAGTTTTTGTGCACAGGGAGTCTGGTTGGCACACTGTCTGTGTAGAATATTCTCTCCCTCTCTCTCTGTTTCTGTCTCTTTCAGACAGGGTTTCTCTGTGTAACAGAGCTTGTCCTGGACTAGATTCATAGACCAGGCTGGCCTCAAACTCATGAAGAGGTCCGCCTGCCTCTGCCTCCCTCTGCCTCCTGAGTGCTGGGATTAAAGGCGTACACTACCCTACCCGGGTATATTTTATTCTGTCCAGAGCATCCTGGAAAGCCAGGAATCTGAAGCAGAGGAAGGGAGTGTGGCGCTCAGCAGTGCCATGGAGTTGGCAGGCCATGATACAGGAAGGACTGGTTCCAGACCTTTCTCTTTGGCTTGTCCCTGACTGATTCCTTCATGTGTCCACACATCATCTCTCCGTGTTGATCACTGTGCCAAAGTCACCATTCTTTAATAGGATAGCAGGCCTAATAGGTTAGGCAAACCTGATGACCCTGGCTTCACTCCATTACCTCAGCAGAGGCTGTTTTCTGGACAAGTCAGTCACAAGCACAGCATGGCAGCACCCTCTAATCCCAGGCACTCAAGAGACTGACCTGTAACCCAGCTTCTTCCCAAGCAGCTCCTCCAGCCCCAACTGCGTAGAACTCTCCTCTGACTTCTGCATGCTCACATGCTCACCCACACACAGGTACACCTGCATACACACAACAAACACATGTAAATGTTTTGTTTAAAGAATTATTAAACACATATAAAAGAAGCTGGTGCTGATGGAGAACAACTTTAATCCCAGCACTCAGGAGGCAGAGGCAGGTAGATTTCAGAGTTCAAGACCAGCCGAGTCTACAAAGTGAACTCTAGCACAGCAAGGGCTACACAGAGAAACCCTGTCTCAAACAAAAACAAACAGAACAAATATACACACACAGGGATAGATAAAAGGCTGCCTCAGAGCTCTCACTGTTCTTAAGGACCTAGGCTTGGTTTTCCAGCACCCACGTGGCAGCACACAGACATCGGTCACTCCAGTTCCTGGGGATCCAGCACCCTCTTCTGACCTCCACAGGCACCAGGCTTGCACATGGACTATGAAAGGGTACTCCTGACATGTGTGTTTGACATGGAAAGATCTCCAAGAACATGGTTGGTTGTTTAGTTTGGCTTTGTGTGGCTCTTTTCCAGGCTTCAGGTTTGGGTGGGCTTTTCATGCTTTTGGTTTAGTGAGACAAAGTTTCACTCTGTAGCAGGCTGGCCTGGAACTAGCTCTTTTGTTAAGAAAAGGTTATTATGTTTTTGTCTGTAACAGGGCCTTACTATGTAGCCCAGGCTAGCCTCAAAACACCAGTTCTCAAATCTCTACGTCCTCAGTGCCTGGAGGACAGTTCATTATCCTTGCAGGCAATGATTTTGTTTTTGAACTTTGTTGAAATACTTATAATTTCCTTACTATGACTGTAAACATACAACTTTAACTCTTTCCTTCCTTCCTTCCTTTTCTTTCTTCAAGAAAGGATGTCTCTGTGTAGCCCTGGCTGTCCTGGAACTCTCTCTGTAGACCAGGCTGGCCTCAAAGGCACAGAGATGCACCTGCCTCTGCCTCTTGAGTGCTGGGATTGAAGGCATGCGCCACCACCACCTGCCCTGACTCGCATTCTTATGCTTTTATAAACAGCTCTTTACCCACTGTGTTTTCTCCCTAGTTTCAATTTACGGCTTTATTTTATTTTTAGCAGAGTCTCACTGGGTAGCTCTGACTGGCCTGGAATTCACTATATAGACCAGGCTGGCCTCAAACTTCCAGAGATTTACCTGCCTCTACATCCCTGATGTTAGGACTAACAGAATGCATTTAAACATTTGTTACATTTATTTTCCATGTGTGATGTGTATGTTTACGGGCAGTGGGGCACAGGCCCTGGCATGTGTGTGGAGATCAGAGGGTGGTTCTCTCTGTCATGTGAGACCTAGGGATTGAGCACAGTGCTCAGATTTGGTGTCAGCCAGCTCTGTTTTAATTTTTAAATACATATTCTCATTATGTAGCCCTAGCTGCCTGTAACTTACTATATAGCCTCGGCTGGCTTCAAACCCATGATAGCCCTCCTACGTTAGGCCCCTGAGTGCTAGGATTAAAGGTGTACACCTGTTTAAGGTCTCTCTTCCCCAAAACACCCCAATATGTGGCATCCAAAGCAAAGGCTACTTGTTTCTACTGGGGAGTGAAGTTCAAGAGAGCTGGACTAGAGGGAGTGGAGATGGTCTTACTAAGAGTCACAAGCTTGCTTAGTCTTACACACTAGCCCTTGCAAAGCCGGGTTACCAACAGTTGAGGAGAATCTTTTAACAGAACTCAGAACTTACTCTAGTAGCTCACTATTCAAAATGTGTTCCAGAGAACATTACGTGCCCCACCCTCAGGCCTGGCACTGTCTGGTGCTGGTGTATTGCTTAAGGGCTTGGACAAAACCAGGAACCCCCAAGAGCCAAGGGGTGGCTAAGAGGGCACAAAATTGCACATGACCAGCTGTGGTCTCAGTAGGAAAGTTTCTTCAGGAGGCCAGAAGCCAAAGTGTCAGCAAGGCTGGTACCTTCAGCAGGGCAGGAACAGGCTCCATGTTCCTGTCCCAGTGGCTGTATGTGGCTGAGGATGGCCTTGAACCCCTGATCCTCCTGCATCCACCTCCCACATGCTGGAATTACAGGCATGAGCCACCACATCTTGCTCTGGCTTTTTAATTTATTATTATTATTTTATTTTAATGTCCAACTTGTGTTTCAGAAAAAAAAATTATATAATTACTTAATGGAATTGGCAAAGCAGACTGGAAAATCCTAGAAGCCGTGGTTTCTGGATCAGTTCCCAGCATGAGAACTCTGAACTGGAGTCACTAGGGAATTAGTTTGAAAGGCAGACCCCACCCTCTTCAGTGAGTATCATCCTGAAGCTTGAGGGTCAGCAGTCTGGAGAGTGTCCACAGGACCCAGAATCATTCTGGCTTGCTGCACATAGATTCACCCAGCCAACAGAAAAGGCGCCAGCAGTGGGCGAGTGCTTTCGGCAGCAGAAGAGTCTACACACAGGCTTCTGAGATTTTGGTTTCAGAACAGTTTTATATTCTTAAAGATGGCAGTGTTCCAAAGGAGATTTGCTCATATTGGCTATATTTATTGACATTTACTATATTAGAAATATAAGCCAGACACGATGGCTCACGCCTGTAATCCCAACACTCAGGGAGGCAGATCTCTGAGAGTTTGAGGCCAGCCTGGTCTACAAAGCAAGTCCAGGACAGCCAAGGCTACACAGAGAAACTCTGTCTCTTAAAAAAAAAAAAAAAAGGAGGAGGAGGAAGGAAGGAAGAAAGGAAGAAATAGAAACTGAAGCCAGGTGTAATAGTGCATACCTTAATCCCAGCACTTGGGTGGCAGAGGAAAGTGCATCTCTGAGTTTAAGGCCAGCCTGGTGTTCTACAGAGCTAGTTCCAGGACAGCCAAGGCTACAAAGAGAAACCCTGTCTCCAAAAACAAAACAAAACAAAAAAGTAAATGAAAATAAATATGTGCTTTATTCTTTTTCTCTGACTCAAATTGGCCTCAGACTCAGTGATCCTCCTGCCTCTGCCTTCTAAGTGCTAGGATTACACGTACATGCCATTGTACTTGGCTTGCTTTTTTTTTTCTGTTGAGGAAGCATCCCATAATGTTGCCCCAGCTGGCCTCCATCTAGCTTTCTAAATTTTTATCGTTTAAGTTTTATTTTATTGAGGAGGGCTATAAAAATGAGTCAGAAGTTAAGAGCACTTGTTGCTTTCACGAAAGACCTGGGTTCAGGTCTCCATCTGTGTAACTCCAGTTCCACGGGATCTATTGCCCTTTTCTGGCCTCCATGGGCACCATGCATGCTCATGGTGCAGACATACATGCAGTCAAAACACTCATACAATGAATAACAGATACAAAAAATTACTTTATTTTTAATTACATGTATGTATTGTGTCTGTGTATGGGTACGTGTACATGGGTACAGGTGTCCTTGGAGCTGAATTTACATGCAGTTGTGAGCCCCAACCCCCGTGTGGCTGCTGAGATCCAGGTGGATCCTCTGGAAGAGCAGCCTGAACCATCTCGCCAGCCTTTAGTTCCTTATGAAAGATCAGAAGCTGGGCAGGATGGTTCCTGCAGCAGAGACGCTTGAAGTGAGCCTTTTCACCCCTGCAAATTCTAAGCCAGCTGTGGCTACACAGTGATAGCCTGTCTCAAAAAAGAGCAACATACTCATATCATGTTGATTTCAATCTGTTTGCCTATTTCTGTCATGGAATGTGTGCTCGGCATGTGTTGGTGGGAGTCAGAGAACAACCTTGTGAGGACAATTCTGTTCTTGTCTTCTGCCTTTATGTGGCTTCTAGAAGTTGTGCTTGCTCGGCAAGCACTTTTACCTGATGGCCAACGCTCATGTAGAAAAAAACACCTTTTTGTTGGCTTGTTACTTTTTTATTTTTTGGTAGATTCTTTTGGGGTTGAGACGGAGCCTCATGCAGCCCTGCTGGCCTCAAACCCACTATGTAGCTGAGGCTGGCCTAAAATTCCCAGTCCTCCTGCGTCCACCTCTCTTGTGGCACCAGCATGAATTTATATGCCCAGTTTGTGCATTCTTAGAAAATAATTCAGACTGGTATTGGTTTGCAGTTCTGTGAATCTCTGCTCTGAGCTTAATAGAAGACAGCTGGGGTCTCGTATATGCATTGGATCTAATTGCATATGATTCTGGTTGAGTTATATGAACACAATCTGTCCTCACATGGATATGAAGTTGGACCGCCCTGAAGAAGTCTCCAGGATCCCAGAGGTCCTCAGACCACAGGCCAAGAACACTGTGTGAGCAAACAAACCAGCTCAATAAAGAGGGGCCTGTGGTGAAAAACTGAGGACTCGGGGGGGTGGGGGTGGGAGGGAAGGGCTGAAGAGACAGCAACCCGGATGACCGGAGTTCAATCCCCAGGACCCACATGGTAAAGGGAGAGAACTGACTCCTGCAGGTTGTCCTTTGACCTCTGCAAATGCATCATGACACTGAGGCACAGGAATGTGTGCACACATACACACACAATGAATAAGTAAATGTTTTAAAACAAAACTGAGACTTCCTATTAATGTGGAAGACCCCTCTTAATTGACTTCCATACTGCATTTTAGAAGGGAAATGGGGGATGGAGCAATATCTCCAAGGTTAAAAGCAACTGTAGTTCTTGCAGAGGACCCAGATTTAATTCCCAGTGCCCACAACCATCTGAAACTCCAGTTCCAGGGGAGCTGCTTCTATCTTTTGACCTCTTTGGACACTAAGAACACACATAGTGCAAACACACATGGCATATAAATATATATGAAGGCAAAACATTCATACAAATAAAATTTTAAAATCTAAAAGAAGGGAGAAGGGGAGAGAAACTCTTTGTCAGTCCTTTCCAGCTTAGGAGAAAGCTTTTCCCTGTCCATTTGTTACATGTACACACACACAAACACACACCACACACATGCGTGCACACACTCAATCCACTGAGTCCATTTACTTTACTTTTATGTGCATGTTCCAGGGCTTACCTCTTAGAACTGAACAACCTATGGGGCAGTTCATGTTAGAGGAGACTGACTCTTCCTCTCTCAACAGCCATTTACCACGTGTAGCTTTCCATCTCGGGATGGCGCCACATGGGATTCCCACACGCCATGTTGGCAGGTCAGCTGGTGTCTTGTCCCACAACTGTATTGTTGGAAGTTCAATGGTGCAGCTTCCCTTGGACACAGAGGACCTTGTGTCACAGCAGGTGTCTACACTTCCGGCTCTTACATTCCTTCCAACCCCTCCCCTCCATGATTTTGACTAAGCTCCGCTTAGGTGTGGGGGTTGGGCTGCAGATAAGTCGTTTAGGACTGGACACCCACTGTCACTTATTCTCTGCGTTTTGGTCAGTTGTGGGTCTCTGTAATAATCTCTTTCTGTTGGGAAAAAAAAATAAGAAAGAAAAAAACTTCTAGTTGAGCAAAGAGGCTGGGCCAGAGTGCAGGCTTCTGTGTGCTGAGCCTGGAGGTTTTGGTTGGTTGGTTGGTTGGTTGGTTTTGGCCAGGGTCTCTGTCTATAGTCCATGATGGGCTCAAATTTGAGACTTAAGATCCTTCTGCCTCAGAGTACTAGGATAAAAACAGGCAGGGCAAAACAAAAAACAAAACAAACAAACAAACAAAAAAACAGGCAGGGCCAGCAGCATAAGCCTTTGAATCATCCATCTAGACTAAAGATGTGTCGTGCCCATCATCTGGCTTTTGGGAGGCTGAGAAAGGATTAGTGAGAGTTTAAGGCCGTCTTGGGCTACAGATTAATCCCAGGCCCACGATGTCAGATCCTGTTTCAAAAGAAGGGAGGAAGGGAGGGAGAGAAGGAAGGGGAGAAATGACAGATGAGCCAGTCCCAGTGCTTTTGGGAGGTTGGGGCAGAATTGTTGTGAGTTCAAGACCAGCCTAAGCCACATGAGTTCTACGCCACTCCGTGTTGCAGAGTGAGAAACGGAGTCCTTGTTTCAAAGTTTAAAACATTGATCTTGTTTTAGAATCTGGACCCCCACCCATGCCCTGGGAAATGTCGAGGGAGGAATATGCTGGGTTTCATCTTTTAACTTTTCCTCAATCCTCTCTGTTTGGTCCTTCTGACTCCACCAGAGTTAAAGGCACAAAAATTTTGCCCCCAATTTTTACTTTTTATTTATTTACTTGACACAGGGTCTTATTCTAGCCAAGGCCTCATACTTGAGAGTATCCTCCTCCTTAGACATTTCTTGGACTTGGGTGACAGGTGTGAGCCACCACACTTGGCTTGATCCCTTAAGTACCAGGAGGAAAGGGCAGAAACAGTTCCACCTCCCTGGTAGTGCCTGGGTTCTCAGAGTTCTCTTTTCATGTGAAGCTGCCATTCTGGACTTCACTGCAGAAAAGATTTAGGACTAGCCATGGGAGGCAGAACATGAAGTTACTAGCAGGAACCAGAGCTTAATACAAATTGTCCCTGGCAGTGGTGGCAGATAGAAGGTGGAGTGCCAGGGAAAGGATAAGAAACACCCCAGTGTGGCTGTGGGCTTTCCAGTGGGCAGAGCCCTGGATTTTGGTGGTTTCTGAACAGCTCAAAGATTGCTGAGAATGAGGTCACCGGGTAGTTCCCTGCTGATAAAGTCACACCCCAGGTCACGAGCCTTGCTCGCTCAAGTTCAGGTGTTTTTACTGTAAACAAAAGCTGATAGTCCTGTTTGTGGAATTCCTGGGAAATGTCTGAGGAGAGTCACACTTTACTTACAGGCTCTCCATTGTCCCGCCCTTAAGCACAGGTCACAGAGATCTACCTGCCTCTGCCTCCCCAAGTGCTGGGATCACAGGCATTTCTGGCTTAAGTTATCCTTTTTTTTGTTTTTGTTTTGTTTTTTGTTTTGGGTTTTTTTTTTTTTTATAGTCCTAAGTGTGGCAATATGGGGCTGTTGAATGAAGACTGTTGGAAACAGCTGACTATGATTTGCCTCATGCTCTAGCAGAGGTGTGGTTTTGCCAGCTGCAGTTAGTTTATGTGATGGTGTGACATTTGTAATGCTGGGAACTTTTCAGAGGGTGCATAAATGCTAGAGTCCTGAGAAAGGCAGGGTTGGTGGTCATCCAGAGGCATTGGTTTCGATTTGTTAGGCAGGGTCGCTCTCTCTCTTCCCCCCTCTATCCTTCTTTCTCTCCTATCTAGTAATAGTGGTTGAATGAGGGGGGAAAGGGAATAAAGGCCGAGAAAAAGAAGAACCCACAAAGTAGGAAAGACAAGCTACACATCCCCCTCTGCCCACATGGCTCAGGGTCATGACCACACTGGACTCTCCCAGATGTGTCTGCCTCTGGCTGTGCTCTCACACATATCTGTAATAAACTATCTCCTCCACCATACCTAGAAGCAGTTACAAACTTTTTTCTTTTTCTGTTCAAAAAGGCATATTGTTGCTTCTGTTGTAACCATTGCAGCAAATGCTAATTGCCCTAGAATTGGTGACTCTCAAGGTAATGGTAGACTGCAAATTAAGTCCAGAGAAGCCCCTTTCCCCTTCCTATGTTCCATTAATATTCCTTGTCTTTCTGTCCTGCCTTAGGCACACAACACTTTTGTTGGGGGGAGGCATGGTGGGTTCTAGATAGTTTCTCTGTGTAGCCTAGGCTATCCTGGACTCACTTTGTAGGCCAGGCTGGCCTCAAACTCAGTGATCCACCTGCCTCTGCCTCCCTGAAATACAAGCATTCACCACCATGCTGAGCTTAGAGCTGCAGTACTTATAGAGCCAATTAGCCAAAAGTTTCCGAGAATTCAGCCACCTAGAACCTTCTTTCTCTCTCTCAGGCCACTTTCCTCTGGCGGCCAAAGACCCAGCTTTGTTATGAAGGTCAACCACCCAATGTCTTTGATAAACCACCTTCTACTAGCCCCTCACTTCCAGTATGGAGGGGTTTGTGCCGTCTCCCTAAATTCGTATGTTCAAAAGAGCAGGTACTGCTCATGAATGTAAAACATCTTCCCCTCTGGACTTCAGAGTTTGCACACAGGATCTCTGAGGAGGTAACTAGTTACAATGAGCTCATGAAGCCAGGCGTGGCGGCGCATGCATGCCTGTGATCCCAGCACTGCAGGAGGTAGAAGCAGGTGAATCTCTGTGAGTTTGAAGCTAGCGTGGTCGACAAAGTGAGTCCAGGACAGCCACGGCTACATAGAGAAACGCTGTCTGGACACACCCTCGCCCCGCCCCCCCTTGAAAAAAAGGGGTCATTCATTAGCTGGGTGTGGTGATGCATACCTTTAATCCTAGCAGTAGAAGCAGGGAGTGGTGGTGGGCACACGCCTATAATCTCAGCACTGTGGGAGGCAGAGGCAGGCAGATCTCTGTGAGTTCCAGGCCAGCCTGGTCTACAAATCGAGTCCCAGGACAGCTGGGGCTACACACAGAAATCTGTCTCGAAAAGCCAAAAACACAGAAAGAAACAAAAGCAAATAGCCTGGGATAGTGTATAAATGTTATTATCTTGTTTCCTTTTGCCCCAGATTGTAGACTAGACCCAAGCAAGGCCTCTTGGCAAATTTAGGTAAGCACCCTGCCTCTTAGCTACACTCTCATGTCCTAGTTTCTCCTTTGGTTGGACAGAATGACATGCAATCACAGAACACTGTCAGAAACCTGGAACCATTCGAATTTTGTCATCTTTCATTTTAGTTTTTAACATATTCATTGGTGAGAAACCAATTGTCTTTGAGCTCCTAAATGTTTCATGGTTTTACACTTTAACCCAAGTTGGCTCAGAACCAGATATGCAACCTAGATTGGTTCAGCTTCCTGAGTTCTAGGATTACAGTATGGGTCACCATACCCAACTATACACAGTAAAAAAAGAAAAAAAATGTACACTTATGTATATATTTTGTGTGTGTTCGGGCCAACATTCACAGTGCAGGTCCCAGGTCAGCATATTTATCTTTGCTGGCCCTACTTCTTTCTTTCTGTTGTTTTGTTTGTTTGGTTGGTTGGTTTGGTTTTGAGACAGGGTTTCTCTGTGTAGCCTTGGTTGTCCTGGACTACTGGCTTTGTAGACCAGGCTGGCCTCAAACTCTGAGATCTACCTGTCTTTGCCTCCCTGAGTGCTGGGATTACAGGCATGTGCCACCATGCCCAGCTTGTTTTCTTTTTTTTTAATAATTTATTTCATTTTATTCTTTGTGCATTGGTATGAAGGTGTCAGACCTGCAGTTACAGACAGTTGTGAGCTGCCATGTGGCGCTGGGAATTGAACCTGAGTCCTTTGGAAGAGCAGACAGTACTCTTAACCACTGAGCCATCTCTCTAGCTCCTTGTTTTCTTTTTTAAAATAGATTTTTTTTATTGATTCTTTGTGACTTTCACATCATGCACCAATCCCACTCATCTCCCCATCCCACCATATCTGCTCCCCCCACCCCTTACAAATCCTCCCCAAACAAAACAAAACAAAACAAAACAAAACCTCACCATGGAAGCTTGGGTGTGTCACTGTGTGTCACACCCAGTATACCCTTTTGTCCATATATGTTTACCTGCAAATGTTTGTAGGCCCTAGTTTTCAAACACTACTTTATTTGGGAGTTCCTTAAAGCTTATACCTCCCTTCTAACACCCCAAATCCAGGTAGGGGAAAGAGAAGGTTATAAAGGAAAGGGGATGTAGCCCTCTTTACTTCTTCCTGCTGGTAGGGTTGTAGAATTCTTTTGGGGCCACATCAATCTCCTCTGTCAGAAAATCCAGAAGTCTAGGTAACCAGTAAACCAGCAAGCCAGCAGGCAACCCTCCTCCAACTCCTCTAAGCCTCTGCCCCTTCTTCTGCTGGGCTATCTCAAAAAACAAACAAACAAAAAGAATGAGGAAAAGAAAAGGAAACAGGGTTTTTCTGTGTAGCCTTGGCTGCCCTGGACTCACTCTGTAGACCAGGCTGGCCTCAAACTACAAAGATCCCTTGCTTCTGCCTTCCTGAATGCTGGTTGCTGGTTCCAGGCTCGAACCACTGAGCACAGCAAGACAGAGGATTCTTAACACCATTGATTAACGCCAGGAGCAAGAATTCCCTTTGGAAAATCAGCTAGGTGTAAAAATTAGTTATAACGAAAATATAATAACCACACAACAAAGGCCTATCTTGTTGAATTTTAATTTTTAACAAGGTTGAACTTCCATTGGTGTTGGTGGTATTGTTCCAAAGTAAGAAATACGAAAGCCCACTCTTCAAATGCAAAACTGGTAACTGAGTAAGCTCATTTTTTGTGTTTAAATCAATACCTAATTTTTTTTCCAGACTTAGGAGTTATAGAAGTGGAAAAATCTCAACAGCGGGAGGGGGTCCAAGTGGGAACTACATAAAGGCTTTTAAAATGTAAAATGACAATTGTCAAAGTTTGTATCTATCTATGCATATTGCAAAAAATTATTTTACTGATTAACTATTCATTTATTCATTTTTTGTTTTGTTTTAAGAGACAAGGTTTCTTGTATCCTTGGCTGGACTGGCTTTGTAGAGCAGGCTGGCCTTGAACTCACAGCGATCCGCCCGCTTCTGCCTCCCTGAGTGCTGGGATTAAAGGCAAGCGTCACCGCTCCTGACTTAAATTTGGATTTTTTTTTAATCTAGAGATATTGAATAGAAATATTCACAAAATATTCATTGGCAAAAGTACGTAAATTAAATGTAATCTGTCGTTTCGCTGTAGTATCGCAAGGAAGCATTTCAAATAACTAGAGCAGAATCTCAACGTAGCATTGCAACCCAGCGTCTGTGGCCATGTCACGTTCAAGTGTGTGCAGTTTAGGAGAGCAGAGTTGGGCATTGTTGAAGCAGAGTCGTGGTGCCGTGCGGGGACGTTCGCATCATCTGAAGGAGAGTCGAGGAAGGCCCCCGGCGCGGCCCCGAGGCTGCGAAGGTCTGAGCGAGTAAGCGTAAGGGACACTGCGTGACAGTGGCTGGCTGGGCGCCCGAGCCACTCTGAGGTCGTCTGCCGCGGTCTGAACCCAGGCTGCTCGTCGGTGGAGAGGACGAGCTGAGCACTGGACCCTAGGCGGAGGTCCTCGGAAAGTGCAGGACAGGTGACTACGGAAGCCGGATCCCTCCGCGTCAAGTAGTGCGCCCTGCGCCTCCGCGAGCTGCGGCCAGCGCCGGAGATCGCCGAGCCGGCTCCCAGCCGATCGGCGCGCGCAGCCCCGCGGGCTAGGCGGCCTTCGGCACCCCGGAGGTCGGAGCCGGCCTGCGGACGGCAGGTGTCCGCCCCGCCCCCACCCGCGGGCAGGAAGAGGAAGCGCAGCGGCTAGGCTCCAGGGCCACCCGCAGGGCCTCGCGGGGCGGGGGCGCCGGAGCTACAAGAAGCGCGTGACCTAGTTCGTCCCGAAGTGGACTTGACAGCTTGTCATCTAGGCTCCCCGCCCCCACCGGCTTCCGGGTCTGGCTCTTCCCCCACTCTCGCCCTCCCATTGGCATCGCCCAGGCCGCATTCCCTGCCATTGGCTTCATCCCAGAGGCCACGCCCTGACCCTGCTCGCCCTGCCATTGGCCATGTGTTCCCAGGCCGCTCGCCTGCCATTGGCTCTGCTGCATAGGCCCCGCCCGCTCCGGCTTGTCCTCCCGTCGGCCTTGCACCGCCCCTCTTCTGGCTCGTTCTCCTATTGGCCCTTCGCGCCAGGCGCCCGGCCTCCTTCGGCGGGCGGTGGATCCCAGCTGATCGCAGTGCAGTCTGTTCCCGCGAGCGTTCCAGCGTTCTGTCTGCTCTCTTGGCTGCGTTTCTTCCTGCTTTCTGCGAGTTCTGGGAGCCTACTCCCGATACCTGGTCCCGGTCCCAAACTCCGTGCAGCCGCGCTCGCCCCTTGCCTCTGGATCCCACCCCTCCACTTTCACTCCTCCTTCGTCACTCATCTCGTCTTCTTTCCCTCACACCTCCCTAAACCTCCGCTGAGTGGAACAGACCTCATAGCGAATCTAGGGAAAGAGAAGTTAAAAGATAAGCGTCAGTATCAACATTTTTTTCTGGTTCTGGACCCTGAAAGGGAATATTGAGCGAAGTAGATGGCCCTGATCATCCAAACAGATACGTTGGCATTTTTTTGTTGGTGGGAGTGATGGAGATTTTCTTTGGGTGTGTGTTGGGTTTGGAGGATTTTACCTCTTACTTTGTAACTGACTGGTTTGGAACTCGCAATTACATTGTGAGGAGTACGGAAGCTGCTGAGTGTGGGCCGCCTGAGTTGGGTGCTGGGAGGAGCATAACTCGCAACTTCTGAGCCATCTCCACCCCGTGATTTGGTTCCTTTCTTTTTTTTAATTAAATAATTGGCTTTTTACCTTTATGTGCATTGGTGTTCTGCCTGCCTGTATGTGTGTGAGGGTGTCGGATCCCATGGAACTGGAGTTACAGACAGTGGCAAGCTGCCATGTGGGACCTGGGAATTGAACTCTTGTTACTCCAAGAATATAGCTGTCTTTCCTGATAACAGACAAATTTCTGTTATTCGTGCAATTTTGAAATTTGCTCATAAGTACTTCTTTACAATTGAGGCTTTTAAAAATCATTTTGAGCGGATAAAAACTGCATACGTGTAATTTGGCCTCCAAGAGTAACTTATTTGAGAAGAGGAAGCCTAGCCTTTGCTACTGTACTGCGAGTGGGCGACCGGGTGGCGAGGGATTCCAGGCCAGTCGGGGCTGCATATTGAGACCCTGTATTCTGGGGGCTAATTCCCTGCACTTTGGATTTGGAGGCAAGAGGAATTAAAAGCCTGCCTCTTGGGGAGTTCAAGGACAGTTATGAGCTTTTTGAAACCAGCCCCAAAACAAAGCCCCTGCTGGGTGTGGTGTTGCACACCTGTAATCCTTGTGCTAGGGAGCTTGAAATAAAACCAGGAGTTCAGGGCCAGCCAAGGCTACAAGAGACCCAGACCCCCACACCTCCCAAAGTGGGGGTAGGGAGGAAGATAATAGTAACTTTGTTAAACATCACTGAAGTAGATCTGTGTGCATCCAGGTCAGGTTCGGCTGATGGCTCCGTAAGGTGTTCGTAAGGCCAGAAGTAGCCTTTTCAACAGCCTTTTGGGCTGTCCCACAGGGTCCTCACAGCTCCAGATCCTGGCCCGGTGAGGCCCTGCGTTGTAGGAACCTGGCTTGTTGCTAATCGTAGCCTTGGCACACTGAGAACCATCAATGGCAGTTCCCATCTCCAGTTTTGCACTTGATGCTTCCTGGCCTGCCTGGAGCAGCATTTCCTCAGACTTCTCAGGTAGCCCAGCTCAAGTGTCAGCTGTATCTGAAATAGGTCTTCTCCCTACCCCCAACCAGGTACTTTCTGTCTTCTCCCGGCTACTTTCTTTAAAGGGTGCAGCCCAGTCTAAAACCTTTCTTGCTTACTTAAAATGGCTGGCGCCTCTTCTCCAAGCTGAGCCCTTTCTGTTTCCTAGGCAGGTGCTTAACAAATGCTTAATGAATAAACAAATGACTCCATTAGATGTGATCCAATGAGCAAGCGAACCAGCCTTCCTGTTAGATTAGCCCCATGCTGTAGACACACCTGTAAATAAGAATTGGGAAAGTAACTAGTCTTGTAAACAGTTTGATTCTTTGATTTTCTTACTTTATTTCCTGTTATTTCTTGTTGAGCAGAGTAAGAAGCAAAGCCTGTTGACTCAAGGACACCCTTTTGCCCACTTTGTTTCAGGCTGTGCACAGACTGCAGAGTCCGACCTGGCCCTGGCCCCAGGTGGGCAGATACTTGGCAGGCAGCCCCTTTCCCCAGGGCAGCTCCAGGCTCTGCTGGATGCTAGTTCCAGTGGGGGAGGGAAAGAAGTCCAGTTCTTAGGGATGGTTCTTGGATCCCAGCTGCAGACCTGGAGGTGGTAAAATGTCACCCTGTGGGGCCAGGAACAGAAAAAGAGGTTTTTCCCTCCCACCTCTCCCTCACTTTCCAGCACTCTTTCAGTGGCTGGATCTGTCTGGTCTTCCTAAGACACAGGGTTTGCACAGGAGAGCCTTAGAGCAGCTGCCCAGAGTTTAAATGTAGCACTACCTGTATCAAACATGCAGTTTGCTCAGTGACTGCTGGTTAACTCTGGGACTCAATGACTCCGTGTCTTTGCCTGTATTGTCGGTTTTAGAGGTAAAGAAATGAGCTTTTATTTGTTGACAACTACCCAGTTCAAAGCTGGGTGTGGTGTTGCATTAGTAGCAGGCCAGTCACGAGGTCAAGGCTAGCCTTAACAGCCATGTGAATAGGAGGCCAACCTGGCCTACATGAGACCCTGTTTATAAAAAGTAAACAACCAAACCAAACTATCCCAAACAAAACTCCTGTGGGTAAGTGGGGAGTGGGTTTGGGAGGACTTGGTGGTGGTGGACCATAACCAGAAGATATATGAAAAAAATCTGTTTTCAGTAAATATATATATATGGGTATCCCTTTAGGGTCACAGAGCCATGGAAGCTTAAAACTTTCTGTCCAAGTCTGTTGCCCCCAACTAGGGATAGGGTCCCAGGGCTCCTGTAAGCTGGGTAATGCTCTGCACTGACTGCACTTCCGGCTCAAAGATGCTCTGCTTCCTGCATTCCAAGCCACAGTTCCGGCTGCCTGGGGAATGGAAGTATTGACCAGAGCTCGCCCTCGGGGGCGGGGTGGGGTCTTTGAGTGCTGGTGAAGCACGTGGTCCTCTCCCTCTAGGGCGGGGGTGGAGTGGGTTTTCATGGCTGAGGGCTGCGAGGAGAGTAGAATGAAGGAACTGACAGGCTTAGGAGAGTTAGGAGGCCTAGCCTGCCCTGTCATTGATTGCTTCATCTCAGCTTCCTCTTTTTTGTTTTGTTGTTGTTTTTGTTTTGTTTTTGGAGACGGGGTTTCTTTGTGTATCCTCTCGTTCTTGGAATAACTTTTGTAGACCAGGCTGGCCTTGAACTCACAGAGATCCGATGCCTCTATCTCCCAAAAGCTGGGATTAAAGTCGTTCGCCACCGCTCCCAGCCATCTCAGGTTTTTAAACAACGCTCACTACTAGCTTTGTCATTTCAGCATCAATCAAATTGAAGAATGTATACAGTTTAGGTTTGGGAAGTCATACTGCATAGGTGTCCCTAGAACAGGCTTAGAAACTGACAGCCACTCCCAACCTCCCCATTAGATGCAGTTTCTTCCTCTGTGAAACTGATAACAGTGGTTTGATTATGTTTGGTGTTGGTGTAAGAACTGGATGAGGTCATGTTTATGTTCGGACTGTTGTTACTATTGGTGTGCCGAGGTTGGGGTGGAGGGGGGTCGGGGAATGAGTGCATTCTGTGGGTAGGCTTGCCCTGATGTAAATGAGTACCTCTTTGCAGGAGTCCTCCATCTGGATGGAGGTGATGCCTGGGCTTGAAGTGTAGCTCTGGGTGTCCTCAAGAGAGTGGGTTGGAGCCAGATGCAGTGACACACGCGTATAATCCCAGCACTCTGGGAGGCAGAAGCAGACTGATCTCTGTGAGTTTGAGGACAGCCTGGTCTACAAAGTGAGTCCAGGACAACCAAGGCTGTACAGAGAAACCCTGTCTTGAAAAACTACAAAAAAAGAAAACAACTGTAATGAAAAGAAAGAGAGTATGAAGGAAGGAGCTTCTTCCTACCCAGAGTTGGTTTAATAGCTATACACCACAGCCATCTCTGAGTACCTGCTTTAGAAGGACATGTCTGGAAAAGGCAGCTTGTTGCAGGGTATTTTGTGTTTTGGCCCCCTGGGCTTGTTTTAGTCTTCTAAAAAGAGTTACCACAAAGATTGTCACATGAGAGGTGGGGGTGGGGGAGTGCTGCCTATGGTGGAGAAAGCTCTCCTACCCCTATCCCTCTGCCACCTGGAGGGTCAAGGGGCAGAGTGTGGTATGGCTCTGAGGTGGTTTGGACCTTGAGGACTGAAGCCTGAGTCTATCAGTTCTGCACTGATGGACCTTGGAGGAGAGTTCCGAGTGAGGGAGGATAGAATCTGTCCTGTGACCCTTATCAGTTATAGATAGCTCTGTAGAGGCCCTTCTAGAGATACTGTACTTGTTTCAGTTAACAAAAAAGAGAAAAAGGAAAGCTTTTGTAAGAACATTTGAGATCTAACTGGAGAACCACCTGAATGGTATATCTGGCTAATATTAATGTCTAGGTTCCCTTGAGGAGCCCATACCCACTGTCTCTATCACTTTCTCTTACTCTCTCTTGGGGAGCACATGCCCATTTGGCTGTCTCATCTGTAGAGATGGTTCAATGGTTAAAAGCACTGGCTGCTTTTCCAGAGGACCAGGGTTCTATTTCCAGCACCCACACCGTGGCTCCCAGCCATGCCTTCCATCCCTGCTCCAGGGGAGCAGAGGCAGGTAGATCTCAGGTCGAGGCCAGCCTGGTCTACAGAGTAAGTTCCAGGACAGCCAGGGCTACATACAGAAACTCTGTCTCTGAAAAAGGGGCGGAGCAGCAGAGTACCTAGGTTCAGATTCCAGCCCACACATGGTGGCCCACAGCCGTCTGTACCTGGATCTGACCCCCTCTTCTGACCTGCACAGACCCTGCACATGAGTGGTATTCATTCATTACATGCAGGAAAAAAACACTCATACAC
>CM053763.1:59312034-59376284 GCA_028658305.1 Pachyuromys duprasi | reverse complement strand
CAGCCTGTGACACCACACACAACAGTAAGTATTTATTGTGCTACTATTTCTATGTTTTCTGCTCTCAATGTTTTCATTTCCTTCAGTAGTGCTGGTCATAGCACTGGAAAAATGAAAATCCACACATGGGAAAACTCACCTTCTGCTGTGCTTTCCTTGCAACAGACTTCATTAGTTTCCTTTAAAAACTGATTTCAGTAACATTTGTGTATATCTTAAAATGTTTCCATTAAGTTCCAACAATCAAGGTAAGGACAGATTTTTCTGAGATCAAAATCTAGTGGGAAAAGCATCAAAAGTACTTTTGCAAGCCTTTATTTTAAATGTGAAAACAATGGTGCAGTCTGGCTGCCTTTTGTAAACAGCGTAATAATATTGGACTACCATCAAAATGAAGGCAGGAATGGAATATGAAGTGATGTTTTGGATCCTCGTGAGGATCTTGGAGCTTGTCTGACAGGACTCATTCTCTGCTGAGGAGAATTGCCGGCATAGAACTTGGGGTGCCTGCCAAGAGGATAAACTCGGGGAAGCAGCCATAGCAGGGCCCTTGCCCTTCAGTATTCTGAGATCAGTGGACACTGGAAGCCAAGAGTGCTGAGTGTGTGTGTTGTGCATACTATCACGAGCTCTGTAAGTTCATATGGCCTCTGCCCTATTGTGTCGCAAAAAGTCTGTTTTTGTTTGTTTGTTTGAAATCCTTTTTCTTTATTAAGCATAGGGTCTGGAAATCAAAGCCAGGACCTCATGCTGACCAGGGGAACCCTTCACTGAGTAAGCTATCTTCTTAACCCTAAAATATTTTTTTAATATTCTTTAGTTCTTTTGCATCTCAACTCTTTCCAGAACCACCCCCATTTGTCCTACCCACAAAGCATTATGTTCCTTTTTAAATTATTTTTCTCCCTCCCCACCCATCCCCAGACAGGTCTCTCTACATAGCCCTGACTATCCTGAAACTCATAGGCTGGCTTTGAACCCCTAGAGATCTGCCTGCCTCTGACTCCCTAATGCTGGGATTAAAGGCAGGAGCTACCACCTCCTGACCACTTTTTTTTTTTTTAAATCCTTCATGACCCATGTATGCTGCACAAATACTCTTGGCTGTGTAGTGTTCCATCTGAGGTCGTCCACTTATTGGGCAGCGTAAGTAGAGGACTGTTCTCTATCTCACAAGTTGACAACTGCCTGCAGCTCCATAGCTAGGGCTGGGGTTTCGTGCCTAGCTTACCTGTCTGTGCCAGGATTTGGTCTGCCTTGGGCTTTCCCAGATCTTGTGCAAGTTGTTCCAGCCACTGTATATGCAGATATGCTAATGCATCCACAAGCCATATGCTATTGCCGTTGGCTGTCATACTGCTTGTCCTCTTCTGCATTGATCCCTGAGCCTTGGCAGGGATAGTGGAGTGTAGATGTTCCTTTTAGGAATGAGCACTCTGCAGTCTCTTATTCTCTGCACCTTGGTCAGTTGTGGGTCAGTGTGTTAACCACCATCTACTGCAGATAGCAGCTTCTCAGAAGAGGGTTCAAGGATGCATTGGTTTATTTGTGTGATTCACGAAAAATTGGTTTTAATACTATGTCCATAAGGCAGTATAACAGTAGTAGATTCTCCCATAGACCTAGGACCTGTCTAAAAACAGGTCCTTAGCCAGGTAATGCTGCCAGGTATGAGTTGCATCTTGTGGAGGTAGATTTAAATCCAATCAGAAAGTGGTTTATTCTGTCTGTCTGTCTATCTACCTATCTAGTTATTTTTCAGGCCTGCAACTTGCTATGTATATATCAAGCTAGCCTGGAGTTCACAGATACCATGTTCAGCATTAGGCAAGTATTCTTTTTAAAAAACTATTTATTTATTACAATGTATTCACTTTGTACCCCCACTGTAGTCCCCTCCATCACCTCCCAATCCCTCCCTTCCTCCCTCCCTCCCTCCCTCCCTCTTCTCCCCCTATGCCCCTCCCCTAGTCCACTGATAGGGGAGGACCTCCTCCCCTTCTATATAACCCTAACCTATCAAGTCTCATCAGGGCTGGCTGCATCATCTTCCTCTGTAGCCTGGTAAGGCTGCATCCCCCAGGGGGAGGTGATCAAAGAGCCAGCCACTGAGTTCATGTCAGAGACAGTCTCTGTTCCCCTTACTAGGGAACCCACTTGGAAACTGAGCAGGGGGTCTAGGTCCTCTCCATGCATTAGCCAAGTATTCTTAACAACTGAGTTATGAGCTATCTGTAGCTCCTGTTCTTTTGAATTCTGGCTTTCTCAATCCCTTGGCCTATACACCAAGAGTGCTTAACCTGTAAGGACAGGCAAAGGTGCTGGAAGGAAGACCTTCTGTGGTAAGGAGGAACCCTTGGGAAGGATCTGTGTAGATCCTGAGGAAGGGACAGGTTAGCCTCCACCTCCTCTTCCATGTTAAGACTGTGCTGTGCTCACCCCCTCCCCCAATGCACACATTTGGAATACATAATGCTTTTCTTCAGGACTGCAAAGGATTTTGTGGAGAAAGGTGTAAAGACAACACACTCTACTATTGAATGGGTGCCATCCCCACCAGGTCAGCCTCCTAACTAGAAGTTTTCATTTCTGTTCCGTCTTTCTGCATCTTGTCATCTACTTTCAGCTCATTGGACCATCTCACGGTAGATCTGAGTTACAGCTATTGCTTCTTCAGCCCTGTCTAGAGCTACCTGGCTGCCACCCTTGATGTTGTGTGATATCATGGTCCCTTGGGGAAAATTTGTGTTCTCACAACTATGTTGAATCTGGGTGTCTGAAGATTTGTAGCCTTGTGTAGGTGTTGCATGCCTGTAATCCCTTTCTCTGGAATCTTCGATTTATAACTAAAATGAGGAACCATCTTTATATTGTTACAGAATAATCATGGCTTTTCCCACACGCATGTGCACACTCACACATACCTGCCATAGTGAGTAAGTACATGGTGTTCACAGGTCAATTTGTGGGAGCCAGTGGGTTCTATGTGTAGAACTCAGGTCTTTAGGCAGAAGAATCTTTACCTGCTGAACCACCTCACTGGTCCAAATGATGTCCTTTAGCAGATGAAAATTTTTTTTCAAGACCCTATCTTGAAAAACAGTTTGGACTGGGAAAGGGAAACCATAATCAGAATATATTGTATAACTAGACAGTGGTGGTACACACTTTTAATCTCAGCACTCAGGAGCCAGAGACAGGAACTTGCTTTGTAGATCAGGCTGGCCTTGAACTCACAGAGATCCAATTGCCTCTGCCTCCTGGATGCTGGGATTAAAAGTGCATGCCACCCCTGCCCAGCATGGCTGAAATATTTTAATTAAAAAAAAGTTTGAGATAGGGTCTCATGTTGTTGAATTAAGGTGCTACCTGCTCTAGGTCCCAAATAATGGCACAGAGACCTATTAGACCTATTCAACAAGCTTTACGCTCTATAACTGGGCAGATATTCTATTCTAGAATATTCATATATTCTAACCCAGGTATTCTAGTCTGGCTATCTCCCAGCCACATGCTATTTTATTTGCTATCTCAGTCTTGCCTTGGCTTTCTGTTATAACCCTCTGTCCTCATAGCAAACTCCTCATGGCACTTTCTTCCTCCCTTCTCCCTCTACCTGAGACCGGCCCCCTAAACTGGGTGTAGAAGTCCTACCTTCTGTCTCCTATGCCCAGTTATTGACTAAATCTGCTTCTTTAAAAACCAATCAGAGATAATTGGGGGCAATACTCACACAACATCGATACAAGAGATTCTTCAGCGATCATGACTATGCTCATGTCAGGACTGTAACCAGATGTCGGGCACAGAGGTCAGCATCTGAATACATGGCATACAAGACCATCCCCCAACATCTGGTAGTACAAGCTAGCCTCAAACTTGTGGGGTCAAGGATGACCTCAGACACCATTGCAGATCATCTTGGCATTTGTGTGTATGTGCATGTGTGTACCGAGGCATGCATATGGAAATTAGAGGACACTTAGGAGAGTCAATTCTCTCCTACCACTGTGTCGATCCTAGGAATGAAACTCATGTTGTGAAGGGGGGAGAGATGGCTCAGAGGTTAAGAGCACTGGCTGCTCTTCCAAAGGTCCTGAGTTCAATTCCCAACAACCACATGGTAGCTCACAACCATCTATAATGAGATCTGGTGCCCTCTTCTGCCCTGCAGACACAGGTGGCATACTGTATAAATAATAAATAAAATATTAAAAAAAGAAACTCATGTTGTTAGGCTTAGCACCAAATATCTTTATTTGACGAGCTGTCTTGTCTGCCACCCTGAAAAGTTTCAAAGGAAATAAATTTTTGAAATAAATTTTTGTCCCCAGTCACAGGGATATGTATGCCTCTGATAATGTCCATGATAGAGGTACTTATGATTTGGGTAATACAATGGTAGATAAGGGAATGGGTTTCTTTCCAAAAATAAATAAATTTGCGTGCTGTATGTGTGCCTGGTCCTCACAGAAGCCGGAAGAGGATGTTGGAGCCCTGGGAACTGGAGTTACAGATGTTTGTAAGCTGCCAAATGGATGCAGGGAAGTAAACCAGGTCCTCTGCAAGAGCAGCTAGTGCTCTTAACCTCTGAGTCATCTCTCTGTCATGGTTTCTCATTGTATGTATGTTTTAATATAGACTTTAAGTATATGCATAAGGGCTAAGGAAGATGTACAAAGAGAAAAAAAAAAGATACACGGCTGTTGTTATAATAAAAGAAAATCCCAAACCATTCAATTTACCAACAAAGACTACGGAGCCAGATGCTGGGGTGAAAACTTACAAGCTCAGAGAGGCAGAGAAAACACCCAGCTGACCTTCCTACTCAGCTCACACCACAGAAAGAAAAAAGTCGAGAACTAAAAGCCAAAGAGCTCAAGGCCAAAAGCTTGCTAGCTCAGCTGACAGCCCAGGAGGAAAAGGCCTGCCTGCTAGCTCATCCAACATCCCAGGAGAAGAAAGCTAGAAGGTTAAAAGCCAAAGAGCTAAAGAGCCAAAGAACTCGAAGCTCTTTCTCCTCCATGCTGTCTTAAATACCCTTCTCTCAAAGTCCTCCTTTCTGTTAATCCCTGTCAGCTGCTTACTTGCTCATGACCTAGGGTTAATTTTATTAAATCCTGTGTACTGAAAACTCTTGGATTAAAGGTTTGTGCTAGGAGCCAGGCCTGGAGGTGTACACCTTTAATCCCAGCACTCAAAAGGCAGAGGCAGGGGGATCTCTGTGATTTTCAGGCCATCCTGGTCTACAAATCTAGTCCAGGACAGCCAAGGCTACAGAGAGAAACCCTGTCAAAAAAACAAAATAAGTAAATAATAAACAACCAAGCTGATAAATAAGAAAAAAAAATAAATAAAAATAAGAAATAATCAATAAAAATACAACTTAAATTTGTTTACTTATGGCTTCTTTTCCTACATTGGTTTTTAATTTTTTTTCATCTCAAAATGATATTGTTTTTCTTCTTCAGATAATTGGAGAATGACTGGCCATCCTTCTAAGTTGGAACTGGTGCTCTTAAGGTGTTACAAGTGCTGTCTAGAAGGGATATTAAGAGTTGAGAAAAGATGACTATACTTTTTTTTCCACCTCAAAGTTTAGGTACTCAATTTGAAATTCTATTAGAACTGTGCCTTCTCCTGTTACTGTAGAAACAAGTGTGATGGAAAGAAATAGGAAATAGAAAAGTCAAGACTTGGAGTAGGCCTGGCAGTGGTGGAACATGCCATTAATCCCAGCACTCAGGAGGCAGGAGCAGGCAGATCTCTGAGTTTGAGGACAGCCAGGTCTACAGAGTGAGTTTCAGAACAGCCAGGGCTACACAGAGAAACCTGTCTTGAAATCCCACCACCAAAAAAAAAAAAAAAAAAAACCAACAAAAAAACAAAACAGACTTGGAATGGAGCTAAGTTACTAAAAGCATCTCTCTTCTCCTTCCATCTCATCTGAGACAAGGTCCTACATAGCAAAGCTATCCTCACACTTCCTGCATGGCTGAAGGTGACCTTGAATTTGTGCTCTGCCTGCCTCTAACTTCCAGGATTCCAGGTGTTTCTATGTGGTGCTGGGACTTAAGGCATGCTGCATGTTAGGCCAGCATGGTAACAACTAAACCAAGTCCCCATTTCTATCTTTTTGTTTGTTTGTCTGAACAGGTTTTACTTATAAAGCCCAAACTGACCTCGAGCTCAATGTATAGCTGAATCTCAGATTGAACTGCTTGTCCTTCTGTGCCCACCTCCCAAACGCTGGGAGTCCAGACTTGGACCACCACGCACATCTTTGTTGTTCTGCAGCCTGATATCATGTGCTGCAGAGACAGGTCAGCAGTTAAGGCTGCTCTTCCAAAGGACCTGGGTTCCATTCCCACTACCACATGGGCTCTCACAACTGACTGTAACTCCAGCTCTAGGGGATCGGAAATATTCTCCTGACCTCTGTGGGTACCTTCTGCACACATATACATATATCCATATCCACACATCAACACACACAAAAATAAATCTTTAGAAGCTGGCTTCAGGCCTACCACAGACAGCCTGAAAGATTGAGGTATCAAAGCAGAGGCTGAGACTCATAGCCAAACTTTGGGCAGAGTTCAGGGAATCTTATGAAAGAAGTGGGAGATAGAAAGACCTAGAGGGGACAGAATCTCCAAAAGGAGATCAGCAGAGCTGTAAAAACTGAGCCCTGGGGCCCCTGAAGAGAATGATACCCCAACCAAGGACAATGCATGGAGAGGACCTAAAACCCTGGCTCAGATATAGCCCATAGACTCAGTCTCCAAGTGGGTTCCCTAGTAAGGGGAGCAGGGACTTTCTCTGGCATGAACTCAGTAGCAGGCTATCTGATCAGGGACCTGGAGCATGTAGGGGTGGGGGTGGGGTGGAGTGGGGTGTATGTGTAGCCTTGCCAGACCACAGAGGGAGACAATGTAACTAGTCCTGATGAAACCTGATAGGCTAGTGTCAAAGAGAAGGGGAGGAGGACCTCCTCTATCAGTGGACTAAGGGAGGGGCAAAGGGGGAGAAAAGGCAAGAAGGGTGGGATTGGGAGGAGATGAGGGAGGGGGCCACAGCCGGGATACAAATTTAATATATTGTAACAAATGATAATAATAAGAAGAAACTGGCTCCAGAGGGTGTGATACACACCTTTGATCCCAGCACTCTGGGAGGCAGAGGCAGGCAGATCTCTGTGACTTTCTAGGCTGACCTGGTCTACAAGGCTTGTTTCAGGACAACCAAGGCTGCTACACAGAGAAACTCTGCCTCAAAAACAAACAAGCAAAAAACAGCAAGAGAAAGAAAGAAAGAACAAAGGAACGAACGAAAGAAAGAAAGAAAGGAAAGAAAAGGAAGGAAAGTGGCTATAGAAGCCCCAGACATGAGAGACAGAAATAAGGAGAGCATCTATATTTTGGAGATTGGTGTGTAATTCTGGCAATCCTTACTTTATTTAGTATGTCGCTATTCGTACTTTCCAAAGAATTTTTCTTTCAGGGATGAAGATCCCTTTGACTTCGAGGTGGATCCTTTGACTTTTTGGAAGACAGGAGTCTCCTTGGCCACTATGATCTCCTCCACAGTCACCAGCTGCTGCACTAGCTCGGCGACTGCTTGTAGTCCTTGGGCTTTGGTCCTCATTATATCCCATATCACTTCATTAGCCACATTTATTATCCCGTCTGTTCCTACTCCGATGAGGAAGTTCCCAGATTCGTGAATTCCACTCATTTCTGCCATCACACATTGGGCATCTAAGCCTGCATTCTCTGCCAAGGTTTTAGGGAGAGTGCGCAGGGCCTGAGCAAATGCTAGAAAGGCCAGACCATTGGGGCCTGCCAGTCGGCTTCCTTTGTCTGCCAGCATTTTTGCCAGAGCCATCTCTGTGGCACCGGCTCCCGGCAGCATTCTGGGATCTAGACACAACTGGGAAAATGCATCAATGCCATAGTAGACAGCCTGCTCTGCACCCCGAAGTCCCTGGATGGTGGGCCCCCTCAGGACCACTGTGAGAGAAGGTGCATTCTCATGTTGCCACTCAAACACTACTGCTGCATTGTCTACCAGCTCCTTCTTGTAAACCTTTTGGCACTTCCCGGGCTCCAGGGGAGGAAGCAGATAGGTCATCAGAGGGGTACCCAGAGTCTCACTCAGGTAAACCATCTCCTTCCGGGACTGAGCTTGAATCACCATGATGCCGTAAATGTCAGCCCGGAACACCGTATTCTCATTAACTTGCCCCCACACCACTGCCACGTTAATGTTCATTGCAGCCAGTTGTTCTATTTCCTTTTCCATTTGTTCGACTTGTTTCTGAAATCTTAGCAGTTCTTCCAGGTTAGAGAGACTGGGAGTGGCCAGTGTAAGTGGATTTGTAGGACCAAAGGGACAAATGAACAGGGCCACCCTGGCACCACTTTTCACCTCTGTCTTTTGTCCACAGGGCTTCCCAGATATTGCTAACCCTGGGAGGATTAGGGAATCAAGCAGAGTTCCACCCTGTAGCATGCACACGCCAATTCGCTCAGGCTTGAATCTTCCATTTGGCTCTCTGTTAGCCCAGCAGACTTGAGACACAAGCTTGGTTAAGAACTCTTTGTTGGACAGGGTGTGGGTGTTTATGACAGAATAGAGGGCCCAGGAAGGGTCTTCCAAAGGCCCTAGAGAGCGGATGGCCAGGGAAGGCAGAACCGTCAGGACTTCTGCGGTGGCCGTGGCCAAGGCCTCCCGGAGCTGGGTTCGGGCTAGACCAGCCCAGAGAAGGTACTGGGCCTGCTCCAGCAAGGCTTCTGTCAGGAGAACTACAAAGGCCGTGCCATCCCCAGCGTTCTCTGCCTGTGTATGGGCCATTTCTCGAACAAACTGGGCAGCCGGATGCCCCAGGTCCAGAGCCTTGAGGATGGCAGCTGCATGCCCTGTACGAATTGTTTCTCCCTTGGCAGTCACCAGGAACTTCTGCAGGCCATAGGGGCCATAACAAGGCCGGATGATGCTGGCTAGGGTCTGAGCTGCAGTTGTGGCCCTCATTACGCATGACTGTTCCTCTCCTTGAAACTTGTGGTTTTTCTCCAGGCCCGGCTCCAGCCGCTGAGGCAGTACTAGAGCTGGATGGACTTTGCTTTGCGTGGCCTGGGAGCATGGAGGGACAGCCATGGGTTAGACTAGCTGTGAGAGGCACTCTGGAAGCGACAGCAGGCACGTCCTTGGCATCTATCTTTGAAGGTGCTCCAGAAGCCAAATGTACATCACCTGCTACATGCAGAAGCCAACTGGAAGTAGACCTCTATTTTTTATCCAAGGATGAGGTGCAGAGAGCTCAGTTTTAGACCCCCTCTTGAAAGCTGAGTCTAAACAAACCAGGCTTCTGGGTCCTCTGACCCGCATGAGCTAAACTGCACCTCTGATGAAGTCACAAATAGCAAATGGAACCAGAGACAGGGAATGAAGTCACAGAGGGACAGTTAGCTTGGGGAGACTCTGATAGCAGGAACAAAAGCAAACAAACCAAACACCCCTAGTGTTGAAAATCCAGAAACACTCCCAGTTCCTAAGGAAGCCTTCTTTACTGTCTTTGCTGTTTTTGAGGGGGAACTGAAGCTGGGCTGTCTTACATAGTACCAACACCAAAAACAGAAGTAACAAAGAAACATGACACAGTTGGCTGTGCGGTTTATGCCTGTAATCCCAGGACTTGGTTGTTCAGGCAGTCACAGATTCCATGCCAGCCTGAGCTCCAGAGTGAGAATAGCTCATAGAGCAAACAAAACAAACACCACCACCACCAACAATAACAAAATACCCCAGGACACAAACCAAACCGGCCAAAACCTAATTCTAGTACCTATATGGCAGGGACAAGAGGATTGCCCCAAGTCTGAAGACAGCCTGATAGCTACATAGGGAATTCTAGGCTAGCCAGAGCTATGTAGTGAGACCCTGTCTCAATAAACAAAACAAAAGCCTGGCAGAATGGGGTGCTCCCTGAACTCAGGAGGGGAACACTGGAGATTGCCCTAAGTGGTGGCTAGCCTGGGCTACACAGCAAGACTCTTCAAAAACAAAACTCAAATCACAACCTGTACTGCTCTTACAGAAGACCCTGAATCCAACCCCAGAACTCACAATTGGGCAGCTCACCACTACCTACTTCTCAAACTCCAGGGGACTTGTGTTTGTTTGCATATACCCACACCCAAATAATCAAATTAAAAGAAAATCTTTTTTAAAAACTGGGGATGGCCAGGAAGTGGGGGCACATGCCTGCAATCCAGCACTCAGGGAGACGGAGGCAGTCAGATCTCTGTGAGTTCGAGGCCAGCCTGGTCTACAAAGTAAATCCAGGACAGCCAAGGCTATACAGAGAAACCCTGTCTCTAAAAAAACAACAAACAAAAACTGGAGATGGTGGCCCACATCTTTTTTAAAAAGATTTTTTTTTTATTGATTGTGAATTTCACACCATGCACCCCGAACCTACCCATCTCCCTGCTTCTTTGTATCTGCCTTCTGCTCTTGCAACCTCCCCTCCAAAAGAAACAAACAAACAAAACCCAACAAACCAAACCATATCAAAATCTCATCATGGAAGCTGTGTCACAATGTGTCCCACAAAAATACCCTTTTGTCCACACATCTTTACTTGCAAATATTCATTGCAATGAGTCACTGGTCTGGTTCCAGGCCTCTGGCTTCTGCTACACTATCAATTCTCACTCCTCATTGGGACTCCTCTCGGAGTCCCAGAGATCCCACAGCTTTGGCTCTGCAGACTGGCCCCTTCATGAACTCCAACAGTTCATAGATGAGGTAGATGTTGGGGTGGCCTATCTCAAAGCCCTGGATCTGAGTAGCTGAGTTGGTCAGCCCACCAGCTTTCCTTCACCCACCCAATCAGGGCCAGCTCTCCAGCGCTGCCCAGACTAGCTCACCCAGTGCCTAGCTCACCCAGTGCCTCGGCCAGTAGTGGCCAGCTCTCCCGCTCTCACACCCTTGGAGCCAGCCCACTGTATCTATACCACCAGGGCCAGCTCTATTCTGCTGCCCAAGGGAGGTGTGGGGCTTGCTCTCCTGGATGCTGTGGCCCATACGCCCATACCTTCAATCTCTTCAGTTGAAGCAAAGAAAAGCAGATCTCTACTCTTTTTTTCAGGGTTTCCCTGTGTAGCCTTGGCTGTCCTGGACTTATTTATAGACCAGGTGGCCTCGAACTCACAGAGATCCACCTGTCTCTGTCTTCTGGAGTACTGGGATTACAAACATGTGTCACTGCACCTAGCTCAAGATCTCTACATTTTGTAAGCCAGCCTGGTCTACATAGTGAGTTCCAGGTCAGCCAAGGCTATATAGTGAGACTCTGTCTCAAAAACAAAACAAAAAATGTACAAAGCCAGTCATGATGCTGCACTCACATAATTCCATTTCTTGTGAGATAGAGGCTGGAAGATCTCTGTGGGTTCAAAGGTAGCCTGGTCTACATAGTGAATTCTAGGCTAGCCAAAGATCCTGTCTCAAAATAACAACACAACAACAAAAATCTGAAAATAAAGAAGTGAAAGCTGAGTGTGGTAGTGCCTGCCTTTAATCCCATCACTCAGGGAGGCAGAGGCAGGAGGATCTTTGTGAATTCAAGGCCAGCCTGGACTACAAAAACGAGTCTAGGACAGCCAAGGCTACACAGAGAAACTCTGTCTCAAAAAACCAAAAAAAGAATGAAGTGAACTCCCTCTGTCTTTCTCCATTATTCCTGCTGGATTTGGTGAATTAATAACCTTGATGGTTTAGTCTAACAAATACTTCTTGAGTACCCACTGCGGTCAGTGCCAGGTGAAACACACAGGCAAGGCTTGGAAACCCAGTCTCTGATGGGTGTGAGAGACCGTGCCTAGTGGGGAGATGAGTGTGTCAGTTGAGGTTGGAGGGAAGTCAAGACAATGCCATCCATTTGTCATGTCTGTTGGCAGTTGTCCCTGAGAGAAACAGAACTTGAAACTGCAGCAGCGTGGATTGTGATAGGATGGCGGGCATAGTCTTCATATTTTCACTGAAGAGCTACTTCAAGAAAAGGGGAAAATATCAGAGTGTATGTAAACTCACTGAGAAAACTCTTGTTCTGCTCTAGAAGAGACCCTGATGTTGGTTCCCAGAACCCATACCTGGCATTTGGCAGCTAATTTAGTGGCATTTGGGTCCTTTGGAGCTAACTCCAGCTCCAAGGGACCCAGTATCTTTGGTCTTTGGCATCTGCAGACATGCACGCACACACACACACAAATTTTAAAATAATAAGTAAAGTATAATAAAAAGAAGCCAGACCTGGTGGCTCACACTTTTAATCCTAGCAACTCAAAAGGATGATGCAGGAAGATTGCAAGTTTAGCCAGCCTGGGCTTTCTTATCTATCTATCTATCTATCTATCTATCTATCTATCTATCTATCTATCTATCTATCTATCTATCTATCTATCTATCTATGGTAAGGGTTTCATTAGGTATCTATGGCTGAGCTGGAACTGGCTAGCCATGAATTCACAGAGATGTACCTGCCTCTGCCTCTAGAGTGCTTTGTTATATTTCAATACCTATCTTAAACAGAAACAACAAACAAAGTGATACAAACAGAAAGAAAACAAAAGTGCACAGAGCCTAGGAAGTAAAGGTCATGTAAAATCCCAACCCAGATGTAGCCTTCATTTACTTTTTTTCCTTTGAGGCAGGGTCTCATATAGCTCAGGCAGGCCTTATGCTGCTTAGGTTCCTTCTTGTCCTTATTTTGTTTTTTGAGACAGGGTCTCTTTAAATGGTCTTGGCTGTCCTGAGACTCACTTTGTTGACCAGGCTGGCCTCAGTTTCACAAATGTCCACCTATGTCTACCTTCTGGGATTAAAGATATGTGCTACTGTTCTTGGCTTGTGCTGTTCCCCTTTCATTGTCCACTGGATACAGCCTGCAGTCATCTAGGGAAAGTGAGACTCATGAAGAATTAGGTCAGATTTTTCCATTTCAGTGTCTTAGAGATATCATCTTTGTTGATGATTGATGGAGGGCAGGGCATAGCCCACTATGGGCGACACCATGCCTAACCTGGTACAAGAAAGAGAGCAGTGAGTGAGCCAGCAAGTAGCCTTTTCCTATGTTGTGCCCTTCAGTTCCTGCTTGAGTTCCTGCCCTGGCTTCCCTCAGTGGTGAACTGTGTCCTGGAAGTATAAGGCCAATGTTCTCTTCCCTTCCCTAAATTGGTTTTGGACGGAGTGTTTTTATAACAGCAACAGAAACGCAAACTAGAACATGCTTGAACTCTTGATTCTCTGCATCAACCAGCAAGTACTAGGATTATAGGCACATATCACCAAGCCCATCACACTTAGCTTGTGTTTTTTCTTTATATTTATGTTTCTATTCTGTTTGTGTCCGTGTGTGTGTGTGGAGATCAAAGGACAACTGTGAGAGCTGGTTTTCTCTTCTACCCATTTGGGTCCTGGGGATTGAGTTCAGATCATCAGGCCTGATGGCAAACACTCTTACCCACTGAGCCATCTTGCAGGCACTGATTATTTTAAGATAAGGTCTCGAACTGTAGACGAAGCTGACCTGGAACACTCAGGATTCCTCCTTTTGAATGCTAGGATTAGTTGTGAATTGCTAGGTCCAGCTCACTGTCATACTCTCCTCCCCACCCCCTTCAGTTTTTGAAACAGGGTCTCACTCGTACCCTACTACGATCTTTGCTCAGTTTACTTCCATCCCCCAAGTGCTGAGGCTACAGGCAAATGCTAACACGCCTGGCTTACAGCACCCAGGGCTTTGTGGATGCCAAGCAAGCACTGTACCACCTAACCTGTGACCCCATCCTCACTGTCTACTTCTTCATGAACATTGTTACTTTATGCATATTATATGCAAGAATAATGACAGTCACATAATTTTACAAAAATGAGTTTTAGAAACATTATATATGACTTTTTTTGGTAATACTTTTCCTTTCAATGTTTTCTTAGTTCAGAGAGCGTCTCCAAGGAAATACTACCTGAACAATCTTTTTTTTGTTTCTTTGTAACAGGGGAGAGCTTTAACACAGTCCCCCATTATTACAAATAATGCAGTTGAGTTTTCTGAATTTGGGAAAACCACAGAATTCAGCAAATCTCCAGGAAAACTAACTTGAGATCATGGTATTTCCCCAACTAGGTAAAATGACAACTTTGTAAAAAATATATATATATATATACGCAAATTATTATATTGATTAATATATTAATACACATATTAAACAATATTTTAAAACATTTATATATGTGTGGAGAAGCACATGCACAGTGTGTGTGAAGGACAAAAGACAACTTGGGGAAGTTGGGAGTTTGTTCTTTGGAAAGAACTCAAGTCATCAGGCTTGAAGGCAAACATGCTCACCTGCTGAGCCGTCTGAACCATCTGAGCCATCTTGCTGGCCCATGGGCAACTATTTTGATTTCCTCTCTCTTTCCAAGGGTATATTTTTATTATATTTAAAATTATGTGTATGTGTATACATGTGCTCCTGCTGGCCAACAGTGTCAGATTCCCTTGCAGTTGAGTTACAGGCAGTTACAAGCTGCCTGACATGGGTACTGGGAATTGAACTCAGGTCCTCTGGAAGCGCAGTATGTGCTCTTAACCACCGAGCCATCGCTCCAGCCCCATTTCTCTCTCTTTAAAACAAACACACAAACACACAGACCCACTAGGAGCTGGAAAGATGGTTCAGCAGTTAGTGATACTTGTTGATCTTGTAGAGTACTTGGCTGAGTTCCCAGCACCCACATGGCTGCTCATAACTGTCTCTAACTCCAACTCCAGGGGATCCCAGGCCATTTTCTGGCCTCCAAGAGCACCAGGCATTCAAGTGATGCATAGATATATCGAGGCAAAACACCAGAACATTAAATAAAACTTAAAATCTTTTCTTCTGTCTTCCCTCTTTCTCTAAATTTTGACAGTCTCATATAGCACAGGCCTCCAATTTGTTAGGTAGTTTAGGATAACCTTGAACTTCTTATGTCTTGTCTATAACTCCAAAGTGCTGGATTGTAGGTGTGTGCGACCATGCTCAGTTTTTGATCCTTGAATTCATCTAGATCCACTTGGCTCTTCCTCGTATTGTGTAATTAATGGTGTGGACCAGCCATGTCTGGATTTTGTTTTTATTTGTGAACAAGAGCTCCAGATTCTCAGGCTGGCCTCATAGTCCCTGTGTAGACTAGGCTGTCCTAGAAATAAAAACTCTTTTGCCTCAGCCTCATGAGAGCTGGAATTACAGGTGTGTGGCATCATGCTTTTGGAGAATCAACTAGCAACAGGCTTCTGGAAGTTTGTGTCACCAAGTATGTATAGCCCCCCCGAATGCTACTCCCTGAGGCCATGATGAATTGCTTACATGTCATCAGGTTTGGCCCCAAGTCCCTTTACCCACTGAGCCATCTCCCTATTCTTAGACCCCAGCTTCTTAAAATGTGGATTTTGACCCCCGAATAGATCATGTAACTGAAGGTGGCAAGAGTAAATGGTTTGTGAGCTGCAACAACCAAAATGAACTGAAAATCAAATAGCGGAGGGCTTAGAAGTCAGGAGCACTGATTGCTTTTCTGGAGGACCTTGGTTCATTTCCCAGTCATCCACATGGCAGCTCACCTTTCCAGGTGATCCTCTTCTGACCTTCTCGGGTACCCACAGAGTGCACACACATACATATAGGCAAAACATGCATACACAAAAAATATTTATTAAATGTTAAATATGAACCAAGATTCATTCTCTCTGATCTCATAAAAAAAAAATGGTCACGAGTGATGGCACATGCCTTTAATCCTAGCACTCAGGTGGCAGAGACAGGAGAATCTCTGTGAGTTTGAGGCCAGCCTGGTCTACGTAGAGAGAGCCTGTCTCAAAACCCAAAAGGAAACAGACAAACAAATATCAAAGATTTGGTGCTGGAGAGATGGCTCAGCAGTTGAGAGCACTGGCTGCTCTTCTAGAAAACATGGGTTCAATTTTCAGTACTCAGATGGCAGTCCACAACCATCTATAACTCCAGCCCCAGGGGATCTGACACCCTCTTTTGGCTTATGCAGGCAAAAACTCCCATACTATTTATTTATCTATCTATTTATTTATTTTGGTTTTTCAAGACAGGGTTTTTCTGTGTAGCCTTGGCTGTCCTGCACTTGCTTTGTAGATCAGGCTGGCCCAGAACTCACAGAGATCTGCTGCCTCTGCATCCTAAGTGCTGGGATTTAAGGTGTGCACCACCACTTGCCTGGCAATTTTTTTTAATTAAAAAAGAATATTAAAAAATATCAAAGGGCAGTGAATTCAGGGCATTTCCTTTTAAAATATTTTATCTGTATGTATGTATCTGTGTACATATGCAGCAATGTCTACAAAGTTCCAAAGAAGGTGTTGGATCCCCTGGAGTTGAAGTTACAAGTGGTTGTGAGCTGCCTGATGTGGGTATTGGGAACTGTACTCTGACACTCTGGAAGAGCAGTGAGAATTCATAAACCCCAGTCGTTTCTGACAGCTCCCTGTCTGGCAGTTTCTCTGTAGCCTGGTTTTGAAGCTCGGATATGCATACCTGGAACTGACTACCCATGCCATCACGCGAAGCCACATCATTGGAAGTTCACCTCAGACTGGAGGTGATCGTCTGTCATAAACTGCAGTATTTTCACTGTATAAAGTTTTCTGCTCTTGTGAAAAAAAAAGGTTTAATTACAGAAAACAAAGATGTCTAACCTACTGTTTTCCTACCTTCATTCCCCAGCATGTATCAGCTTGTATATCACTGTATTGCACTATGTCAGAATATTTGACTTTAAAACTTGCAATTTAAGATAGTAGTCTGGGGAGTGGCACAGGTTTTTAATCTGAGCACTGGCAAGGTAGAAGCGAGAGGATCGGGAGTTTAAGGCCATCCTTGGTTATTTAGTGCGTTTGAAGCTTGGGACAATGAAACACCTGTTTTCAAAACCAACCCAAAGAAGTTAAAGGAGACAGAGGCAGGTTGATCTCTATGAGTTGTAAGCCAGTCGGGTCTATATAGTGAGTTCCAGGATAGCCAGAGGCACACACTTTCTTGGGCAAAAAGGGGCTGAGAGTGGATAAGGAGCAGGAAGCCTTGCTTTACATCCATCCAGAGCAGGACAGGACCAGCCTTATGGAGCCAACAGAGGTGAAAGATGGACATTGTCTTAAGTGACAGCAGAAGAATTAAAAGAATTGGTCAGGTGAAAGGGAAAAGTGTTACAGGATGACAAAGAGAAGCCTGTTGTTCCCCAGAAATGGTTCAGCTGACTGGAACTAAAAGCCATAGACCAAGGGGAGAGGAGCACAGAGCTGGCCAAACAGCTGGAGGGCAGAGGGGCTATCTGGGACATACTGTACCAGGCCAAGGAATCCAGATGCTAACCTAGGGGCTCTGGGCTCTGCCTCTGAAGAGAACCTGGTTGTTTTCATAAGATTCACTTTTATTATTCTAAAAGAAGTGTTAGCTGGGCAGTGGTGGTGCACACTTTTAATCACAGCAGTCAGGAGGCAGAGGTAGGTGGAACTCTGAGTTCAAGGACAGCCTGGTCTATAGAGTGAGTTCCTGGACAGCCAGAACTACACAGAGAGACTCTGTCTTGAAAAAACAAAACAAATTTCTGTGATGGTGTGTATGTGTATTTGCATGCAGAGATATGCATGTGAGTACAGGTGCCCAAGGAGTCCAAAGGTGTCAGTGCCCTGCCCTTGAGTTACAGAAGTTTGTGATGTGCCTGGTATGGGTCTTGAGAATCAAATTCAGGTTCTCTGGAATTGCAGCAAGCACCTTTAAACATTTATCCATCTCTCCAGCCCATATTTTATAACACATACACACACACACACACAGTTTTGTTACAAAGTTCTCTCCTGTGTGAGGCACAGCATAGAAGAAAATGATAAGACCAATCTTTGTCTTTGTCTCCTAAGACAGAGTTTCATAAAACAGGCTCCAACAGACTTTTTAAAACTTATGATTTGGTGTGGGAAATCAAACCCTGGGCCTCGTGTACTTGAAGCCAGCATTCTACCAACTACCTTATATTCCCAGCTTGTTTTTTGTTGTGTTTTGTTGTAATTAAATCTGTCTCTACATAGATCAAGGTCACTGTAGAACTGCCAAATCTTAGTTTTATTTTGAAGGGGCCGTTTTTCTTCTGAGAAATAGATTGGATATACGTTTTTTTTTTCATGTCAAAAGATGTGGTCCAGATGGTAGTGCAGGCCTGTGGACTAAGCACTTAGGAGGTGGAGGTAGGAAGATCAGGAGTTTTAGGACAGTTGGCTACCTGGAAAGCCTGGGGTATATGAGACCCTATCTCAAAAACACAACAGCGAAGACAACCCTGAAGCTTGTGCATTGCTAGTCTGCTAGATACATTTTTTAAGTATATACATTGTATGCAAAGATGTGTAAGGAATCTGTGCAGGGTCTGAACTCAGGGCCTTGATAACCCCAGCCCTTCTAACAACATGCATTTTGATCTAGAAAGGAAAGCGGAGACTGTTTGGTGGTTACATTGAGCTGAACTTTGTGGTTCCGAGAGTCATGTTCTATGGATGTGACTTTTTTTTTTTTTAATAACACTGTTTGTATATGCATTTCACTAAGATGAGGACATAAAAGCTCATTGAGGTTCTTTAGTCCAACAAGGCTGGTTTCCTATGAGAAAAGAAGACAGATACAGAGAGAGAAGATGATGAGAGATAGATGCTCAGGAAAAACCATGTGATGAGGGAAAGGCAGAGACTGGAGAAAGGTTGGAGGTTTTTTTCTTCAGCACCTACTAAAAGGAACCAGCTTTGTCAGCATTTAGTATTGGGTCTCTGGCCTCCAGAACAATGAAGAAGACATATTAGAATTAGCAGTGTCTTAAACTGCTGGGATTGTTGTATTTTGTTGTGGCATCATTTGATGCATCTAACACAGCAGTCTTCTGAGTTTCTAAAGGAGATGAAGCTAGGAAAGCAATAGGGAGAGAATAAGACTTGGTCCAGTCACAGCCATCCTTTGTTCCTGGAGAACAACTGTAGAGCACTTGCTGGCAGTGTTTGCAGGTTGCCTTCTGGTCATAGCTGTCTGCTGGGATGTCTTCTATCTCTCCAAAATCCCAAGATACAGTAAAACTATGGTTTTATATACAATGGATGTAACTATTTTATCTTTTAGTTTGTATTTTGTTCTATGTTTATTTTCTAATTGTCTGCTGACCCTTTTCATATTTGTTTGTGTTGGTAGGAAAATGATTTTGTACACAGGATGAAATATATAAATGTAAAACTCATACATAAGGGTTAGCTCTAGCACTCATCTCTTTAAAAAGTTTATATGAAACTGGATGTGTGTTAACTTCAAAGAAAGACTACCTACTCAAATAATCATGGCCAAATTAATTAAAGCAAGCTTTAATTTAATTCTTGTACAGGGGCTTCCTCCCTCTATGGCAGGGTTCAAGAGGTCAACATTGCATGTGAGGTTTTTGTTGTTGTTTGTTTTGTTTTCAAGATAGGTTTCTCTGCATAACAAAGCCCTGTCTGTCTTGGACTTGCGTTTATAGAGTGGGCTGGCCTTGAACTCACAGAGAACCACCTGCCTCTGCCTCTGAGTACTGGGATTAAAGGTGTGTGCCACCATAGTCATAACAACGTAGTCATAACTTTCTAAAACAAAGGTAGGGCAGCAAGGTGGCGATAATAACTTTTTGAAACAAAGACATGGTTGCTGTTTTGTTATTAAAATAAAGATAATTCCAATTGTTTGATTTTTATGAATAAAGACTCGGGAGCCAGATGCTGTGGTGGAAACCTGCTAGCTCAGAGAGGCAGAGAATGCACCCAGCTGATCTTCCTACTCACAAGACCTCCCAGAGGAAAAAGCCTTTCTTACTTAGCTCATGTACCATGGAAAAAGCCAAAAGCTGAGTCAAAAAGCTCAAAGCCCAAAGTTCAAAGCTAAAAGCCCCCTTTTCCCCCACAAGCCTATTATATGCCTTTCTCTCAGTGGCCCTTTCTGTTAATCCCTGTCAGCTGGTTACTTGCTCCACCTCTTGACCTAGGGTTAACTTTATTGAATCCTGTCTACAGAAAACTCTTGGATCAAAGGTATGTGCTAGGGTTGAGTCAAACGACCATCAGTTTACAATACCCTGCAACATTGTTTCATGGAACAGGCAGTGCAGAAGCATTTGTAGTTAATGTTACAGGTGAAGCACAGCCCAATCCTTGAGAAACAGAGATTTAACGGTAAACAGGGAGGGATCTAATTTGTCTTTACTATACGGTGGCTTTAAGCCCAAATTGGAGGCATCATGTGGTGGTACACACCTTTAATGCCAGCTCTGGGAGGGTAAAAGCAGGGAGAGCTCTGAGTTCTAGGCCAGCCTGGTCTACATAGCAAGGTCTAGAACAAGCAGAGCTACATGATGAATGAGACCCTCTCTCTCTCTCACACAGATACACAATTATGAATTTTAAAAATTTATATGTATAAATGTTTGACTACATGTATGTCTGTGTACCACAGGTGCGCGTAGTGCCTTCAGAGGTCAAAAGAAGGCATCAGATCTCAAAGATCTTTTAGAGACAGTTGCAAATCGCCATGTGGATGCTGGATCAAATCCCATTGCTTTGCAAGAATAGCCAGTGCTCTTACCCACGGAGTAATGTCTCCATCCCCCTTTGGAGAGGATTGTTCTGCTTATTTTCTTCTGTTTTTTTCCCCCCTTTAAGTTTGCCAATTCATGGGCCTATGTGTATACATTACTGACATATCTTATGCAAACTAACACATATAATGTATTTTTTCAGTGATTAGAATGAATTTATAGCCTTAGTACATGTTATGCAGAGGTTCTACCATTGAACTACATCCCCCACTAAATGCAACTTTAACAGAAAAAGTACCAGTTTTTAAACCGAGCTGGGAATGTAGCTCATTGGTGGACAGCTGCCCAACATGTACAAAGCCCTTCGTTTGATCCTCAGCGCTGACTGCAAAGCAAACAAGGATACACACACAACCCAGGGAAAAGCAGGAGGGCGGCAGTTATGATGGACCTGCAGAGAACCGTATGGATGCTTTCATAGTCACTAAAAACAAAGCAAAGATTGTACTCTTATCAAAGACACCCAGTGGCATCCACAGGTCATCAGTTGGAAAGAATGGATTTGGACTTTGAATTTATATGGAGTCACTCGTCTGCTATATTCTTGAGGAATCACCCTTGCATATTGTTTCCTGAGATGTTGGTTTTTTCTGTGTTGCCAGTAATATAATTTCCCCAGTCTTCCAACACATAAAGAATATATTTATTTATTTATGTATGATTAAGATAGTAGCTAGATCCTGAAAGAGTACGGTATTTTAGAAAAACATGGTATAGAAATGAAAAGACCTTTGTAATGCAGTTCTTTAGGGTGCTTGCTATTATAACATACAGTTATTTCCTATCTGTATATTTTAAAAATGGTGCATATTTTACAAATGCGTTTTTCGGATAGTACATGAAGGGGACTGTGAATTTTTTTTTTTTTTTTAAGACAGAGTTTCTCTGTGTAGCCTTGGCTGTCCTGGACTTGATTTGCAGAGCAGATGGCCTCAAACTCAGTGACCCACCTGTCTCTGCTTCCTAGAATGTTGGGATCACAGGCGCATGCCACCATGCCCGGCCAAGGACCTTGAGTTTAAGATCAATCTGTAGTATATAGTGAGAATGTCTCTAAAAAGAAAGTTTGTTTGTTTGTTTGTTTGTTTATTTATTTTGGAGACAGGGTCTCACTATGTAATTCTGACTGGCTTCAAGTTCACAGAGATCTGCATGCCTCTGCCTTGTGAGTGTTGGGATTCGAGGTGTGCATTATAAACTCGGCCTAATTATTCAGAAAAGTTGTATGGATATCATTATACCCAGCTTCCCTCTAGTCTTTCTGATGGTTCACTTGGAGGAAACCTTCTGGATTTTTGCCATTCTGGTCTCTGAAAGGTGTAATTTGAATGACTGATATGCAAAACCTTTATTGTACCGAATAAATTCCTCAAATACTTCCAGGTCAGTCAGCAGTCAGTTTTTGCCACAATAAAAACCAGCCAACAAACAAGACAAAGCAAGCCCGGCATGGTGTTGCTGTTCACACTTTTGATCCCAGCACTTAGGGAGGCAGAGGCAGGAGGATCTCTTTGAGTTCAAGGCCAGCCTGGTCTACATAGTCCAGGGCAGCCAAGGCTATACAGAGAAACCCTGTCTTGGAAAAAAAAAGTCAAAAACAAAAAGAAAAAATCCCAACAACAACAAAAATACTTGGAAACAATTTATGGGAAGCAGATTTATTTGCGCTCTTGGTTTTGGAAGTGTCAGTTCCTGGCTGGCCGGCTGGCTTACTTGCTGTGGGCCACTGCTGAGGAAGAACATTTACAGGGTAGGTGGAATAAAGAGAGGATTTAGAGAGTCAAGTTATTCCTTCAAGGGTGCCCCCAGTGACCTACTTTTTCCAGCCAATATGCACATACTAAGTTTCATCCAATAATGCCATCTAACTATGAGTCCACCAAGGCACTGTCCAGTGACTTTCTCAAAGCCCTTACCTCTGAACATTGTATTGGGGAACAATCTCATAGTCAAACCAAAGCACCTTTATTGGCATTCTGGGTTATATTTTATGTTTGCCCATGGCAGTTTTACTACTGAATCTGGTATTGGTCCTCTGAACATAGCCCCTGATGCATGGTAGGAGGTTCTGTGTAAATTTGAACCAGGCCTAGTATACATGGGAGACACAGGCCATCTGGGGCTACATATTTAGACACTGACTTAAAACAAAACAAAACAAAAAACAAGCAAACAAACAAAAAACCAGACCCTGACTTCTTGTATGCTTACGGTAGCTAGAGGAATACAGATTTAAAGTCAGTACCTCAATTTCATCATCTTTTATCCTCTATCCTTCTGAAAGCATTGCTGCTCAGATCTCTAGTTCTATCCTTCTATGTACTCTATTCTGTCTCTTCTGTTTCCCTGTAACTCTGGTAGGAGTGACTTGTGATATACGTATATTCTACTAGCAGGAAACCAGGAACTGAAGGACAGCTCAGAAACACCATGGCAAGACCACGCCTCAAAATAGAACAGCTATAGATCTATGGTAATCTATAGCTTTGTGCATGTGATATAGTACAGAATAAATTTGTATTCTAGTCTCAGTACTGGAGACTAATATTTTAATCTCCAAGTTTTTCCTTTTCGCCCAAACTAATATTTATATTTGATGCAACACATGTAAAAGGAGAAACTACACACCCCAGAAACAGTGTAGGAAATTTTGTTTTCAAAAATAAGAACTATGTCCAATTGTGCAAAGCATCCACGTTTTTGGGATTCGGTTTTTGCTATTTTTGTTTTGTTTTTTGAGACAGGGTTTCTCTGTATACTCTTGGCTGTCCTGGAACTCACTTTGTACTCCCGACTGGCCTCAAACTCACAGAGATCTCCTGTGTCTGCCTCCCAAGTGCTGGGATTAAAGGTGTGCACCATACCCCCTGGCTGAATCTTGTCTTTTTAAATTTATTTACTGGTATGTCTGTCCATCATGTGCATGCCTGCTGATGGGGGCCAGAAGATGGTGTCAGATCCCCCAGATTTGTACCATCCAGCCTATTTGTTTCTGAGCTACATTTTATAGTTTTTTAAATTAACTTTAAGTTCTATTCTCAACTTGCTCTTTTGCTTTAATTTATGAATTACATTAACAACTCATACTATCTGAAGCCACGTATCACATGTTTCATTATGTACAACCCTAAAATTTACTCTTAGTTTACGTTCCCATTATTATTTTTTTTAAAGACAGAGTCTCATTACATAGTTTTGACTGTCTTATGCAGACCATGCTGGCCTTGAACTCACAGAGATCCACCTGCCTCTGCCGTCCTAGGATTAAAGGCCTTTGCCACTAAACCTGGCTTCATGTCCATTCCTCTACTTTTTTTTTTTTTTTAACTCTGGAGTAACACTCTATTTTATTTATTTATTTATTAATTATGTATACAATGTTCTGTCTGCATGTACACCTGCATGTCAGAAGAAGGCACCAGATCTTATTGTGGATGGCTGTAAGCCACCATGTGGTTGCTGGGAATTGAACTCAGGACCTCTGGAAGAGCAGCCAATGCTCTTAACTTCTGAGCCATCTCTCCAGCCCCCCATTCCTCTACTTTAACAATAGCAACAATAATCTAATATTTAATTCCTTTAGATGAATACTATTTTTATTCTAGTATAAAAAGTAAACAGCTTACTTGAAAAGTTTATATTTGAAAGCCAGGTCAAGGGGCTAGAGAGATGGCTCAGCAGTTAAGAGCACTTGCTGTTCTTGCAGAGAGGACTGGAGTTGATTTTCCCTTCCCACCTGGCAGCTCACAGTTGCTTGTAACTCCAGTTTAGGGGGTTGGACACCCTTTGGCCTCCACAGGTATCTGCATTACATGGTGCACATAAACTTATGCAGACACAAATACATGTACATAGATAAAAAATCTGTTGTAGGGATAAAACTCAGTGGTGGAGTGGCTTGCTTAGTGTGTGGGAATCCCTGCGTTCAATATATATTAGCACAACAATAAATAAATTTAAAAAATGTTTAGAAACTCCAATTTCCAAAAGGTATTTATCTAAAGGGAAATGTGTACAAAGAAAAAGGGGTGTCTCATATATTTTCACTTAATAATTAGATGACACAATACATTGTATTTCTCTCCATTTAATTTGTGGCTTACCTTATCACGCCAGCTTTCTTCCTTTCTCCAAGTTTCCTTTGACTGTACATATAGCAAAGCTCAAAAGGCCTGCAGGGATTAAACCATGAAGGAATTCAAATGACTCAACGACTCTATTTCTTATTTCAGTCATTAGGGAGAAAAAAAAAAAACACCTCAAAATAAAACATGCTTACAGCTGGAATCTGCTCTGAAACCAAAAAAGTTTGATCCAGATGCGAAGCCCAATTCAATGTTAATAACCTGGCTATTGGGTGGCAGGAAAGGTTTGTTTCCATCTCTGGAAACAAGTGTATTCTTTTTTGCCGAGTATGGAAAGAAGTGATCGCGCTGGGATTCCAGGTTCCGAGCAGCGCTCGGCGGGTGACAGTCTACCCTAAGCGTCCACAGTGCTGCACAGATCTGTTTTCCCATGATCGCTACCACCCACTCCCACGCGTCCACCCCCAGCGCAGAGGCGGCTCGGAGCAGCCGGCGTCCTAGCGAATTCTGGCCCCGTCTATAAGGAATCATTTTTTTAAATGGGAGGCAGCTTAGCAGTATTTCCATTTTTATCTCTTGAGCACACACAACGTTCACGCGGATACGTTTCTGTCCGTGGAGAGACGTTTACTCCTCGGAACCTGCCTGCCTGGCTTTTTGTCAAGCAGCCTCCGGGGCTCGCGGCGTTGAAAACGTGACGTCGAGCAGAGAAACTGCAGCTGGAGCCAGGCGCGAGCCCAGCCGAGCCGGGGAAGCCTGCGTGGGACTCGGCGAGGCCCGGGGCGGCCCACGCCCGCAGGGGGCCGCGGACGCACGTGCGCGCCCCGCACGCGGGTGCACGCTCCGGAGTGTTTACACCGCTCCCCGCCCCGGCCGGCCGGACCCCGATCCCGGACGCCGGCTCCGCAGCTTAGCGCCCGCCGCAGCCCGAGTGGGAGCCGCCGCCGCCGCCGCCGCCGCGTCAGAGCGGGCGGGGGAGGGGCGGTGAGGTCAGCGGCGGCGGCCGGGCCGCGGGCGGCGCATGCGCGGAGCCGGCCCCGTGAGTGGCAGGCGCGCGCGGGGGGCGGGGGCGGGAGGCGCCTGTGTGTGGGCGAGCCGGCGGCGAGTTTGAGAGGTCTGTGGTGCGGGTCGCCCCGGGGGACCCGGGCGCGGGCCTCGCGCGACGGCCGCTGCCCCGCGCGTGGGCTGCTTGCGTGGTGAACGCACAGCCGCAAAACTTCCTCCTCCGCTGTCCCGGGGAGCGAGAGCGAGCGTGAGGGGAAGCTAGAGAGAGGGAGCGACCCCGAGCGAGCGGGGACCGAGCGTGAGGGAGCGAGCCAGCGCTAGGGGCCGGCGAGACCGGCCGCGTGAGGGAGCTGGCCGCAGGGGCCGCCGCGAGCGCGAGCGGGCAGCGTGTGAGGGAGCGATCGGCAGCGCGCGGCCGAGGGGCCGGCGCTCGCGCTGCCCCGGAACCCCCCACAACAACTGGAGCAGCTGTCAAAACTTCGCCGCGGCGTGGGCCTGCGGGCTGACGGCGCGGGGGAGGGGTGGCCGGCCCCGCCCCGGCCCGCCGCCCCCCCCCGCGGCCCGCTCTCCTCCCGCCGCGGGCGGCCCGGGGGAGGGCCCGGGCGGAGACCCCCGCGGCCGCCCCCGGCCCGCGCCGCCCGCGTCGCGCCCCGCCCCGCCCCGCTCGGCGCCGCCCTCCGGCCCGGCCCCGCCGGCCCCGGCCCCGGCCCCGGCCGCGGCGCCCCGCCCCGCGCGGCCGGCCCCGCCCGCCCCGCCCGCCCGCCCGCCCGCCGCCCCCCGCCGGCCCCTGCGCGCGGAGTGCGCGCGCCCGCGCCGATGTGTGTGAGTGCGTGTCCTGCTAGCTCCATGTTGCCGCCTCTCCCGGTACCTGCTGCTGCTGCTGCTGCTGCTGCTCCCGGGGCTGCGGGAAATGCGAGAGGCTGAGCCGGGGAGGAGCAACTCGAGCAGCAGCAGCGGCGGCGGCTGCGGCCGCTGCGGCGGGAGGAGCCCCCCAGGAGGAGGACCGGGATCCATGTGTCTTTCCTGGTGACTAGGATGTCGTCGGAGGAGGACCGGAGCGCGGAGCAGCAGCCGCCGCCGCCAGCACCCCCCGAGGAGCCCGGAGCCCCGGCCCCGAGCCCCGCAGCCGCAGACAAAAGACCTCGGGGCCGGCCTCGCAAAGATGGCGCTTCCCCTTTCCAGAGAGCCAGAAAGAAGTAAGTTGAGCGCGAGGGAGCCAGGCGGGCGGCCAGCGACGGCGCGGCCCGGAGCTGTCAGGCCCCCGGCCCGGTGGGGGCGGGGCGGCCCAGGCGCGGCCCGGTTCGGCGGCGCCCGCGCAGGTCCCGCCGGCCCGCGCCGCGCACTTTACTTTGGAGTTCGGCCTCGCTTCTGGGAGAACCGCCCGGCGGCTTCCCCAGGGCCTAGCCCGGCGTCCGCACACGCCCCGCCGAGCACGCCCAGCTTGCTGCCCGGCCCGGCCGCTCGGAGCCACAAAGCTGCGGGCGCCAGGGACCGAGCTGTCAAACGCCGCGGCCGGGTGGTCCCGGTGCGACGGCCGGCGCTCTTTGTCATCTCGCGGCTCCTTTAACTTTTCTTGCTCCCGGAGCGGTGCTTTTTACTCCTTAATGATACATTAGGAAGCCATTCGAGCCTGTCCTCCCCATCCCCCACCGCCCCGAACCGCACCGCCCGGCTCCGCAGCCGGCGCTCGGGATCGCACGGGCCCAGGTGCGAGCGAGCCGGAGTTTCGGGGACGCGGCCGGGCTCCTCGGCGGCGGGGACGGCCCAGAGCACTTTGTTTCGGGGAGACAGCTTTAAACGTCGCTCGACTCGTAACTTCAACTCCAGCAGGGCAGGGAATGGCTTTCGATTGTTTTTGAGCATACGTGAGGACTGTGCCCCGTGGATGAACTAGCCAAGAAGTGTTGTCTTTACCAAGCGGCAACTTGGCTTGGAAATGAAGGAACCGGTTTTGGTGCCAGTGAGTGAGTTAGTTGCTCAGCTATTGTGGTTCTTCGGGGTGCTGCGAAAGATTGGTGACCCGTTTTTCAAAGTTGGAGAATGGCGTGTGTTGCTTACTCATTTCATTGTATGCTATTCGCATTGAACTGTTGGCGGTGGAAGGGTGCGCTGGGACTTGCAGGAAGAAGCCAGCACATTTATGGCTAGGCTATTTCTTTGGTTTACGTGCATTCATTTGTTGTGTCTGGTGATAGCCAGCAGCCTGGGCTTCGGGAACCCACCAAGCTCTCGACCCAGTGTACCTTTTTTTTTTTTTTTTTTCTGGGTTTCCTATCCTTTTACTACTTAATGTTCCAGGGCCTTCAGTCGCCTCCATATTTTATTGCCTGCCAGCGTTTGCCTAGCTGTGAGAAGTCTTGAGAGAAGCACTGTATAGAGGATGTATACATTATTACATTAGGTTCTTTGTGATACAAAGTTAAGAGTTTATTTTGTCTGTTACATTGTAAGGTGATGTCCTGCATAAAATACCATTATGACTGCCTTGGCTGAAATTTGGAGAAGGTATGTGGAGTTTTAAGTAACTTTGGACTTGGTCAGTTTAATAACAAATACTGTTACAAAAAGCAACATGGAATTAAGCTATATTTGAGTTTTACTTCAGTTCTTTCCCATTGTCTCTGTTTGAAAAACATCTACACCTCATTAGAGGGTTCGTGATAAAGCACTCCTTTAATCCTAGCACTCAGAAAGCAGAGGCAGGTGGAGTTCAAGGCCAGTTGGTCTACGAGCTAGTTCCAGGAGTGTGGGCTACCCAGACAGGGTGCGTTTAAATTCTTCCTTTTAGCGTAGCCATACAAGTACTCATTTTTTCAGGGTTAGGGCCACGACAGCCAAGTGCACAGGCTCATGCTCACTGTGCTTCCTTGTTCACATGAGTTAAGTTGTATTAGTGCAGCTCAGTTATGTTAGTGGAACTCCTCTGAACTGGAAGAAAGGTTGACTTAAGTTACTGCGATTTTATTGCTTTAATTCTTAGCACTATTATTAACGAAGAAAAACTGGCCTTTTGAGAAATTAAACATTTTTCTAAAGAATGACAGTATAGGTTAACAAAACCTTGGGAAATGTTTAGGCCAATTCTGTCTTAAACTTTTTTCTTTTAGATTTGAAAAGCAATACAGAATTCTTTACAGGGAAGTAAAATGTAGTGGTAACTGGCTTCCAGCTTTAAAATTCTTTAAAATTAGGTGTCTTTTGAAGGGAGTGGAATCTTTAATTGGTTTTGAAATATGTAAATGGAAACTACTCAGTGAAATGGAAGGCAAAGAGGTTTTTGATTGTGTATCTCTACACCATATTAGAATCTATGTGGAAAAGACCCTGTAGTTAGTGAAGACCCTGAAAGTGAAACTGATGTGTAACAAATGTGATTTAGGTTTATAGTAAATGAATAATGTGGAGTTGCAAACAGTGCACTAAAGAAATGAAAGTTAATATCCTTTGTTTGTTTGTTTGTTTGGGACAGGGTCTCTATGTAGCTTTGGCTAGCCTGGCACTTGATAGGTCTTCAACTCACAGAGATCCGCCTGCCTCTGCATCCCTAGCCTTGGAATAAAAGACATATCTCACCATTCCCCCTGGAAGTTAAATATTCTTTATGAGTTGTAATAGAAATAAAAGTTTTAATATTACAAGGGCTTATCACTAACTTAAGTTCAAATAGAAAAAAGGCCTTATGACACTAGTTTGATCATAACACAAAGGGGATATTTGCATTTGTTTTTGGATTGAAAAAGGTAACCATGCACTGCAAATTATTGTGTTTGAATTTTTAACAACTTAAGTAAACGTATCAAGTATTTTATAGCTCTGGCTAGCTGAAGTTTTGTCACATTTAAAAGGCATAGGCTATATAGTTAATGGATTTTACTTTAACTCTAATTATATTAAAATTATGTTAACTACCTTAAAGCAAGTATTTTGAACTGAAGGTGTTACTCTTTGAGGCAGAAATTAAAAAATAGATATGTACACAGGAGTTTCTTGTACAAATCTCAAGTGTAACTCACAGTGAAATTTACATTTGTCTGAAATTTTTCCTAAATTGTAAAGACTCTAATCATTTAGTTATCCTTTACCTGAGACACTGCTATTACCCCCTAGTAAAACAGTATACATCAGAAGTCTAATTCTGTTAATGTTAAAAGAATTTTCTTTTCTTTTTTTTTTTTTTTTTTAAAGACTGATTTCACTGTGGGCCTGCAACCCCTATGTAGACCAGTCTGGCTTTGGACCCTCCAAACCTGCCTGCTTTGCCTCTTGAGTGCTGGGATTAAATGCTGTTAACTACCATACCTGGTTTTAGTGGGAAGCCTATTAAGTATTCTACCGTATTTGTTAGGTCATCAAAGTTGATGCCAGGGATGGTAAATGGTGAATGGGAGATGTTGAAGTAGCAGGTGGCAGGGACAGGATTTCTGATATACTACCTTTGACTCTTACTGAGTCGATCTGTGCCCTGAATCACTTTCAGAAGGCATTTACTGTTATTGGAGAGACAGCTTGAGTGTTACTGTTACAGACAAACCAGGAACAATGGGTGGTGTCTTAGAAGGCTGTCTTGCACTGCAGCTGTAACAGTTTTTACTTTGTATTTGTAAGACTCTTTCTCTAACAAAATTTCTCATACCTGAGAACTTCAAATAAGTGATAGACTCTTTACTACTGTATGTACAGTTTAATGAAAAGTCTCCCCCATCACTAGTCACACTTTGAGATACTGCAAGTATGTAATATTTATGATAGCAATTATTTGTTTTTCCTTCCTTTCTAGCAACTCCTTTTCCCCTCCCTTTTCTTTACCTCCCTCCCTTCCTTTCTTACCTTCTTACCCATATATATATATATATATATTTTTTTTTTTTTAAAGATAAGATTTATTATGTATCCCGGGCTGACCTTGAGGAATGTAGCTTGAGCTGACTCAGGATTTGAATATTCTTTCCTCCGCCTCCCACAGCAGGAATTGTATTTAGATATGTATAGCTATGCTGATAAAACAATAATTCTTAATTTTTAATACTTTTAAACTAGCAGATACATGAGGATTTTATATAATGTGTATATCTATATCTATATATCTGTCTGTCTGTCTACCTACTTACCTCTCTCTACTAATCTCTGGTCCATAGGAGGCACCAAAATGTTTAAATTTAATTGAAAACTGGATTTAGGACTGTCAGTCTCTCTTTCCTGTTGGAGAGATTGTTCTCTAACTTGGCTGTACTGTAGTTTACTGTTGGTTTATTCCTAGGATTTTGTAATATTTAAGAATATGATGTTTTTAGTCTTATAATTTTACATTGCTTGTTAATGAATCAAGTTGATAAACAGATTTCCATGCAAAGTATCCAAATAGTTTAATTTCTCATTCTTAAATGATTACATTTTCCTGTTACCCACTTAATTCTGTGATGCAAGATTTTTAGTCAGCTTGCAGAGTTACAAATTGATTACAAGACTATATATAAGACTCATTGCCTTACCTGCTTTCTGTTTTGCAAAACTACAGGTTATTCTCTGGGCCACAGGTTTCTCTGATCAGATAGTGGCTGTCCAGCTTTTACATCCTTTAAGTCAATATGAGCTTATCACTAAGGAGCTTTCATGGAACTTCATTGCCCTTCCAAAAGAAATATGGTCAGTTTTTAGGTATAAAGAACACTAGATTGTGCTGAAGAGATGGCTCTGGGGGTTAAGTGTACTTGCTGCTATTCCAGAGTATGGGGATTTGGTTCCCACACCCATGTTAGGCAGTTTATAAGGTGCACATACATATATTTGGGCAAATAATCATACACATAATATCTTTAACTAGTTGTGGTGGTACACACCTTGAATCCTAGCAATTTGGAGACAGAGGTTGGTGGATCTCTGAGTTCTAGACCAGCATGGTCTACATAACAAAGTTCCAAGCTAACCAGAGCTATACAGTCTTAAAACAAACAGACATCCTATAAAGAACACAGAGTACTAGAAGTTCTCAGTGCTTGCTTTCCTGGTGGGGAGATGTGTGCTGCCCTCGATAGAGTTCAGTTTTTTGGCTTGTCATCTGTGATGCTCTTAGGCAAAAAAAAAAAAAATTGATGCCATAGAGTAAACTTTCTAATACATATATTTTTACATTTATTTATATGTGTGTGCCACATGTGTATGCATATGGACTTAAGGCTGTCACGAACATACATGGTGGACAGCTTATGGGAGTAGGTAGGTTCTCTCCTACCATGTGGATTCCAGGTTACATGGCAAGTGTGTTCAGCCACCAAGTCATCCCGTTGGCCACTAAATATTTTTCTGTGTTGTAAGCTGTGTTAGTAAGCTGATTAATTCTTTCCATCTCTTACAATATTTTCTTTATTATGTTTATATCCAGTAACTATTTTTAGAACTAATTGGCAAGATGAGTTTTAAAAGTTATCAAGTAAAATGGACATGAATATTTTTATTTTATGATTGCCTTCCATATCAATGTGTGCTGCTGGTGGTTATGAAATATTTAATAGGAAAACTAATCTTGAATTTGGAATCTGAAGTTTTGTGTGTGTGTGTGTGTTTTGAGACAGGATTTCTCTGTGTAGCTCTGGCTCTCCATGAAGTTGCTCTGTAGACCAGGCTGGCCTTGAACTCAGAGATATGCCTGCTTCTGCTTACCAAAGGTATCAAAGGTGTGTGCCACCACCTCCTGACAAACCTGAAGTTCATTTTTTAAAGATTAAAAAATTTTTGCTTTAAATTAATTAATCTTTTGAGCCAGGGTTTCACTATGTAGTCCTGGCTGGCTTGAAACTCACCGTATAGACTAGGTTGGGCTTGAACTCTCTGAGAGGTATGTCTGCTTCTGTCTTCTGAGCACTTGGATTAAAGGCGTGTATCGCTGTTCTAGTCTTACTTTTATTTTGTGTTTTGTATGTGTGAGTGCCTACATGTATGTATATGCTCTATGTGAGTGCCTGCTGCATGTAGAGGCCAGAAGAAGGCTTTGCTGGATTTCTTGGATCTAGAATTTCAGGCGGTTGTGAACTGCCATTGTGAATGTGGGAATCGAACTTGGGTCCTCTGCAAGAGAAGTAGGTTCTCTCAATATGAGCTGTCTCTGCAGCCTGAAATTGGAAGTTTTAATTTCTTGCAGATTGTGAGAGATTTAAAAGCATAAATTTAGAGAAACAAGAATGACACAGATCTTTTTCTGTTTTAATATGTTAGAAAAGCCTCAAGTAAAAGATATTTTGCCTTGCTTCTGCTGCTGCTATAGGTAGCAGGAGCTATGTAAAATGCAGTTTGAGATGACATAAGCTTTCTATTTACTTTAAAAACACTTTAGATTTATTTATGTTATTTTATGTGGATGAGTGTTTTGATTACATGTATGTTTACACCACATGCATGCTTGTGTCTGAAGCTGAGGCGGTCAGTAGAAGGAATCAGGTCCCCTAGAACTGGAGTTAATAGGTTGTTCTGAGTCACCATGTGGATGCTGGCAACCAAACTTTGGTCCTCTGCAGAGCAACAGTGTTCTTAACTGTTGAGCCAATTCTCCAGCGCCTCTGTTTACTTTTTAAAATGACCTTGTGGGTTAACATTAGATGAATTAATTTTTATTTATATATGTGTGTGTGGGTTTGGGAACATAAACACACATACACGAGGTCAGTGCACAACTTGTAGGCATGGGTGTTCTCTTTCGACCATATGGGACTTGAGCTCAAATTCAGATGGCCGGCTTTGAGGCAGGCACCTTTGAGCCATGTTGCTGACCCTCTGCTCACTTTTTTTTTTTTTAAAGACAGGACTTTACTGTATCTGTTTTCACTTGGCCTTGAAGTTATGCCTCCTGCCTGCCTCTGCCTCCCAACTTTTATAGGCATGTGTTCTGCCACATCTAGCTCTGTTGACATTTTACTTTTTTTTTTTTTTTTACACATGTACCTCACTTACAGAACATGTTAAATATCATGAACAGTTAACTCTGCAAAAGAAGAGTCACCAGCCAAATGGAGTCCTGGAGTCCTGGAATGTTTACAGGAATTAGTATTTGAATTAAACCCTGAAGGGTTGGTAAGGGTTAGCCAAGTACAGTGATGAAAAAGTGAGACTGTGTTTGGGAGAGAAGAGGGGATACAGTTATTTCTGAGGGAAGTTAGAGTATTTTCCTGGAGAATGAAGGCAGAGGCTTAGTATAGGGAGGGAGATCAAGGTGAGTGGTTCTAAGACTAATGAATTTAAGCTTTATCCTGTAGTCAGAGTTATCAACTTTAGGCATTTTATGTGTGTTGCAGACTCATAGTCACATCCTGAATGATAGATAGATGTCTTTTAAGGCCTTGGAGAAAAAGTAGTGAGCAAAAACAGTTTGTTCCTATTGTTCTTTCAATCATGTTGTTTTGAGATGATCTCCTAGAGTGGGAGCTTGGTCCTGAGCTCCTTCTACCTCCTAATTTTTATTTTACAGCCCTTGATGGCCTGTAACTCTGTAGACTAGGCTAGCCTGGAACTCAGGAAGCCCCTTGGGTTTAAAGGTGTGTGCCACCACGCCTGGCTGTTTACATCGTTTTTCTGATGTCTATTTATTAGCCTCTTCAGTAGCCTCGCTGGCTCTACCTATAGTTTAGAAAAACCACCATGATAAAAAGTATGAAGAGACACAGACAGAATAATGTGCTATTGTTGTTGCAATGTCATAGCAGAAGCAAAGGGCAGATTCTTGGAGATGTGGTAGAGAAGGGAGAGTCTTATCATTCATTGCAGAGGAGTGTGAAAATTTCTGGCATAGATAGCTAGGGAATAGAAATGATCAAGAAGTATCTGGGGATTTGGGATAACTCAGGATAGGTAATTAATGTGATTTACCTGAATCTGCTTACAAGCTGTGGTCTACTTTGCAGTTTCCCCTCTCCTGTTGGGCATGTATGCAGGGCCTCACACATTCTAGCAAGTTCTTAATCACTTGAACTTGAACACCTCTGATCTCTACTGTGAAGTTTTGAGATAGGGTTTCTCTGTGTAACCCTTGCTGTCCTGGAACTCCAGAACAGGCTGGCCTCAAATCTACCTGCCTCTGCCTCCTGAGTATACCATTACTACCTGGCAAAAATTCGTAGCCCAGGCTGGCCTATAACTCATGCCTCTGCATCCTTCAGCAAATCCTACTGGTGTGCACCACAACTGGCAAGTGCAGCTTATTATCAAGACAAAGAGATAAATCTGTGGGAACCAATGTAGGAAGCTGCCTGCTGCATTGTTGGCTTGAAGAAAACCTTTTCAGGAGTTGTAAAGGTATAAGTTTAATGATGAATTTATCCTATAAAAAGCACAGAAGCTCAAACTTATGTTGATTTTATATATAGAAAAAGATTTGGAAGGGTATTTATACTTTGTAATGTACTTTCTGAATAAAAAAATAGTTAACTTGTTTTGTTTTGCTTTTGACATAGTCTCAGTATATAGCCCTGGATGGCCTTGAATTTACTACTTTTGCCTCTCTAACTCTGGGATTAGAGTGTCTGGCAAAGGTTAATAACTTAAAATACAATTTTACTAGTGAGAAATAGAAATTCTGGGGGAAATCAGTAATTTTTTAAAAATTTAGTTTATTCTTTGTGTGTGTGATGTATTTGTATGAGTGTTGAGGCAAGGTCTCTTCTCCCCCTTTGAAGCAAGGACTTACTGTCTCTGGCTGGCTTGGAACTAACTCATTGAAATCTATCTATCTGCATCTGCCTTCCAAGTGCTGGGATGAAAAGGCATGTGCCACCAGGTCAGGCTCAAAGAAGGGTTTTTACTGAATGTTTTTCATTATAAAGAACAGTAACTCCCTAGGAAAGCTCTGAATTTAGTAATGTTATGACAAAATGATTTAAAAAATTTTTATTACCCAAACCTATAAATGTCAGTATTGTGGAATTTTTTAATGTAACTCTGGTCAGGATTTTAATAAACTTTTCTAAATGGGACTTACTAGGTAGTACTAGAATGATTTGTTGTACTAAGGATATAGATCAGTAATAGAAAGTTTATCTTGCATGTTAGGTCCTGCAAAAGATAATTATTTTAAGTTTACTTTTTGGAGAGTGTGATCCTGTATACAGTGTATTTTTATTTTTATTTTTTCCTTTATTTTATTATGATTTTTTTTTGAGACAGGGTCTCACTGTGTAACTCTGAAACCCACAATGTAGACTAGGCTAGCTTTGAGCCTCTGCATCCAGAGTGCTGGGATTGAAGGCCTCCACCATCATGCCAGACACATCTTTAAAAAAAAACTTCATTTAATTTATTATTAATTTATAATTAAGAAATTAATTTATTAGTATGTATATTTTTGTGTATATACACATATACATGTCTGATGTATGTGCAACCATGCTTATGTGGACAGCTGTACTTATGCATGTGGAGGGCAAAGGACAACTTTGTGGAGCTGTTTTTTTTTCTCTACCTTTATAAGGGTTCTGGGAACTGAACTCAGGCCTGAGATATAAGTGCTTTTACATGCTGAGCTCCATTTCCATAGTTCATATTTGGTGATGTTTGCCTTCTAAGTTTAACTGTAACCTATTACAATAGAAGCAAAGAAGTTGATTGTTATTGTAGTCCATATGGTTTTGTTCTTAGGCCCACCCTTTAGTAGAGCGTAGCAAAAAATAAGGGAAAACAAAACTTCCTCTATTTTTTCTTTCTTTCTTATAGAGACAGGGTTTCTCTGTGTGGCCTTGGCAGTCCTGGATTCACTTTGTATGCCAGGCTGGCCTGGAATTTACAGAGATTCACCTGCCTCTGCTTCCCATTTCTGTTGTTTTTGAGACTGGTTTCTCTGGGTAGCTCTGACTGTCCTAGAACTTGCTCTGTAGACCAGGCTGGCCTCAAGCTGAGAGATTTGCCTGATTCTTTTTCCTTAGTGCCAGTATTAAAGGCATGCACCACCAACATGATAAACTAGGTGAGATTTTTAAGAATATTTAATCTCAGCCGAATGCAGTGGCATACGCCTTTAATCCCAGCACTCTGGAGGCAGAGGTAGACAGATTTCTGTGAGTTTGAAGCCAGTCTGGTCTACAAAGTGAGTTCCAGGACAGTCAAGGCTCTTATACAAACAAACAAAAAAGATTTAATCAGTTCACAGGTAAAGACTTTAAAGCGTGTATGTGGGTTTTATACACATCAAGGTGATATCTTTATAGTATTAAAGAAAAAGATGGTGTCTGCCTTTATAAGCAATCCTGCCCCAAAGGGTCATACTTATAGTCACTCTATTGTGTAGTATTATGGTTGTGTCTTGTCTCTTCCTGTTTGGCAGTAGAAATGACACTGGACTAGGTTTGGGTACAGCCATTTCTTTTGCATTTTTGGAGTCTTAAGTGATTGCAGTGCTAGGAGCTGGGTCAGACCCTGCTGGAGAGTCTGTGGAGAGGGAGAGGTTCCCAGATTGACTGTTCCAGAGTCCCAGCAGGGTTGACTATCTGGTTGAATGCAGTCACAAAAGCAACCACTGGTAAGAGTAGCAGAGATACCACTCAGCTGAACCCAGCTAAGATTGTGAAATCATGAATAAATATGGTGATTTTTTTGCAGCAACAAATAATCATAATAATGGACACTGGGCTGGTAAGATGTCTTGGTGGGTAAAAGTGGTTCTGAGCCAGGGGAACCACATGGTGGAAAGAGAGAAACTGCTATACATGCATCTTAGCATGCACGTACACACACACAATTATACAAACAAATGTAATTAAAATAATGAAAGGAGATGGTTTTATGAAAGTAAAGGACTCTTAAGAACAGAATTTGTCTACAAATGATAATGACTACTGTTTTCCAGGTTCTTTTACTGAGTTAGTTAAATGAGGCTTCCTGATACCTTTGGTCCTTCTCTAAGGTATTACATCCTATTTTGATGTAAACTCCTCTTGAGGAGTTTAATATTTTTAAAATGCTGTTATCAGGACTGTTGATTAACAGAGTGCTTGCTTAACATGCATGAAGCCCTGTGTTTGGTCTCCAGTGCCTGTAGTACAGTCTCAACTCTGGGAAGGTGAGGCCAAGAGAATCAGAAGTTCAGTGTCATCCTTACTACAGATCCTGAATGAGGGAGGCCAGCCTTGGGTACATAGTCTGTCTCAAACCCCTTTCCTTCAAACATAGTTATATGACTATAGATATAGGTCTGTAATTAGATAACACCTAGATTATAGGACTGTGATTAGAAATACCTAGTAGCTAAAGAATTATGAATACCTCCAAAAGTTAGGTGTTTATGTTTTTGACTTAAACATATCTGATACATAGTGAAACATTTGTACTTTGTTGGGAGGTCTAGATTCTATTCTGGTTCTTTTGACAAATAAGGTGTCAGTAAGGACTAGGTGGCCCCCTCCCTCCAACCCCTGCCTTTGTTTTAACATGGCATTATGGAGATAAGGCTGGCCTTGATCTCAGAGATCCACCTGTCCCTGCCACCCAAATGCTGGGATTAAAGATGTGTGCCATCACTCCCATCTGTCTCTCTGCTCTATCCCCCTTTTAAAATAGAAATTCTAGAATAAGAAGAGACTTGAACTGAGTATGTATGTATGTATTATTATTATTATTATTATTATTATTATTTATATCAAATTCTGTAGGATGGAGCTAAGTTGGTGTATGGTGCCTTTGCACTGCAAAGACACTGGAGACTTATCTCTTTTGTGTTTCTAGGGTATGGCATCTGCTTTAAGGTTCCATCCATGATGCCATGGGACAGAATGGAAGAGACCACAGAGCAATAGTAGCCATTTGAAACAGCACTGTTTGGGCGGGGAGTGGTGGCACAGCACTAGGGTCTTCGAGGCTCATGAAGGGTTCTTTCAAAAACATGCGAGAGCCTGTCTGCATGCATGCATGTGTTTGGGTGTGTATGTCTCAGGACTAGTTATTGCAAGGACCCAAGTTTGATTTCTATCCCTCACATGGATTGACAGCTCCATGGTATCTGATACCCTCCCCTGACCTTTCTGAGTACCGGGCATGCATATAATACACATACATACATGCAGGGAAAATACTGATGCATGCCTATAGTCCCAGCACTGAGGCAAGGATCTCTGTGTTTTCTAGGCTAGTCTGGTCTACAAATCTGCATAGAGAAATCCTGTCTGAAAAAAAAAAAAAAAAACCTAACTAAAAAACAATAGAGAAAATATTTAAAAGCACCCTCTCTTTCAGCTTGAACATATAATTATAGCATAGGTATAGAGGTCATAGTGCAGATGAAGCTGTAAGGGAGGCCGGGGCTGTAATAAAAACAAAACATTTATTTATTGTTTGTAAATGTGTATATAGTTTGGTTTTTCAAGGCAGGGTTTCTCTATGCAGCCCTGGCTGTACTGGAAGTCACTTTGTAGACCAGGCTGGCCTTGAACTCAGAGATCTGCCTGCTTCTGGCTCTCAAGTGCTGGAACTAAAGGTGTATGCCACCATGGACCAGCTTTTTTTTTTTTTTTCTTTGAGAGAGGGCCTCTCTATGTAGTCTTGGCTATCTTGGAACTAACTATATAGATCAGCCTGGTCTCCAGCTCACAGGGATCCTCCTGCCTCTGCCTCCGTAGTGCTGGTGTACATCATTTGTTTCTGGGAGTTCTGCTACCCCCTTTCCTTTTGTCTAAGAAAAGGTCTCATTCACTTTGCTTGTACAACGTGATAGAGCTGGCCCTGGTGTTATAGGTATGGCTGCCTGTGCTGCCCCTTTGCCATTTGCTGCAGGCAAAAGAGCTGGCCCTGCACCTCACAAAGTGAGAGAGACTATCCAGGGGCCCAGGTGCGTGACAGCTGGCCAGGTAGGCTGACCAACTCAGCTACCACCTAGGCCCAGATCCAGGCCTTTGAGGTGGCCCACCCCAACATCTACTTCATCCGGAGCTGTTGGAGCTCATGAAGGGTTCTTTCGTGCATCTCCAAAGCTGCAGCATCTCCATGACAAAGGGCAACAACAGGATATCCTAGAGAAGTCCCAGTGAGGATCCACACTAGAGGCCTAGAACCAGACCAATGACTCACTGCAATAAACATTTGCAAGTAAAGATGTTTGGGCAAAAGGGTATATACTGTGTGACACTGTGACACATCGCAGCTTCCATGGTGAGATTTTTTATTTACTATTTATTTTTTTGTTTTATTTTGGGATGGAGGTTGGATATGGAACATGGGGAGATGAATGGGGTTAGGGTGCATGATGTAATATTCAGAAAAAAATCAATGAAAAGTTAAAAAAAAAAAGGAAAAGCAAAGGTCTCTCACTGTAGCCCAGCCTAGCCTTGAACTTGAGGCAATTTTCCTGCCTCATCTTTCAGAATGCTGGGACTACAGATATGACTCACCATACCTGGCTCTCTGAAGTCTTGAATGAAAACGTATTGCTGAAGAGACCAGGTAAGGATGTGTTGGGGAGTAAGAAGCTTGTATATGGCTGGTATATGACAGTAGTGTTTTCTGGAAGCCACTTCATTTGGTACTTAATCACTTATGACAGAATTGTCAGACCTAGTTTTACAGGTAAAGGAGCTGCAATAGGACAGTCATAGTTGCAAAGACTTGTATATCTAACCATCCCCCGGGATTTAAATTAACCCTTGCCTTATATGGAAGAAGGAGGAAAAGATTGAATTGCGGCCTTTAAATATTTTACCATGGACAGTAGAAAGCCATCGATGATATTAAACAGGAAAACCATATTTGTGAGAAAAATAACCTTGGCAGGGGTGATAAAACCAAAACTAATTATTCTGTTGCTTGGTTATTAATGCCAAATGAGAGAGAGCTTTTTACTTAAGAGGTTTGAGGGGCTTGCTTTGATTGTAGCACAGAAAAAAAACACTTATCAAGTAATTTCTTATTTTTTGCTTTCTTTCATTTTTTCCTTTAGCAGCTTTTTACATGCATATAAATAAATTCTAGCTAGTTTCACCTTCATTCCCTTTTTTCATTCCTCATTCTTCTTGCTCACCTTCTTAACAAACTCTGTTCCTACTTTCATGTCTTCTAGGTGGGAGGTTTATTTGTGAATTTAGGTAGTTTATCAGCTGCTATACCATTAGAAGAAAATGATGCCTCTTCTCCTGGATCCAGGGCAGCAAGAATCATACAGAGAAACCCCATCTTGAAAAACAGACAAACAAACACAAACAAAAAGATAGTTTTCTTTTTTTTAATTTTTTTTTAATTTTTATTGTTTTTGTTCTCTATATAACCCTGTCTGACCTTGAAAGCATAGCTTTCCTTCCTCTGCTAGGATTAAAAGGGTACACCACTGGGTTGATTCTTAATTGTGTATGGTTCTTTCTCTCTCTGCTTTTTGATACAGTTTTTTTGTTTGTTTGTTTTGTTTTACAGCCCTGTCTGTCCTGGAACTAGCTTTGTAGACCAGGCTGGCGTTGAATTCACAAGAGATTGCCTGCTTTTGTCTCCCGAATGCTAGGACTAAAGGAGTACACCACCACTGCCAGGCTCATGTAATTTTTTTGGGTACAAGTCTTGTAATATTTTTAAAAATTATATATATATATATATATATATATATATGAGTATTTTGTAATGTCTGTATGTCTGTGTGCCATGTACCTTCTTGATATGTAAGGAGGGCTTCTTCTGGGACTGGAGTTAGAGACAATTGTGAGCTGCCATGTACCGACATGTGGCTGGGGATCAAACCCTGTTCCTTTGGAAGAACAGCCAGAGGGACTACCGGACTCAGTCTTTCTTTCTTTTTATTTTAATTTTTTGTTTGTTTTTTTGAGATAGGTTTCTCTATGTAGCCTTGGCTGTCTTCGACTCAAGGACTCACTTTATAGACCAGGCTGGCCTCCAACTCACAGAGATCTGTCTGTGTCTTCCTCCCAAATGCTGGGATTAAAGGCATGTGCCACCACTGCCCAGCTTTATTTTAATTTTTTTAGACAGTGTTGATACATAGCTCCGGCTGTCTTGGAACTTACTGTGGTAGGAAGTAACCTGGCTTCAGGTTGGCCTTCAACTCACAGAGTGTGTGCCACCACACACAATTTAATTCTTTTTAAAATTTGCATTCATAAACTATTGCCAGCGTATAAAAATTATAGTAGTTTGTTTATGGCTTTTGTTTCTTTTATTTTCCTAAATCTACTTACTGCTGTTTTATAGATTCTTAAGGATTTTCTTCATACAGGATGTTATCAACATACTTGTTAGATATTTAACTTTAAACAATCTCGGATTTTGTTTGTTTGTTGAGATAGGGTTTCTCTGGGTAGCCTTGGCTGTCCTGGACTCCCCGAGTCTAGGTGCTTGCTATCCCCCTCCACCCCCACCCCGGCTGTTTTTGTCTTTTGTCTTCTCTGTTGTTTCCTTATCCTCTCTAGCAGCCTTTTACTCCTACAGTTAGTTCGTTTTGTTTTCTTTCTTTTTCTTTTTTTTTTTTTTTTTTCCCCAGAGCTGAGGACTGAACCCAGGGCCTTGCGCTTGCTAGGCAAGCGCTCTACCACTGAGCTAAATCCCCAACCCTGTTTTCCTTCTTTCTAATGCACAGGGATCTGCCTACCTCAACCTCCCATGTGCTGGAATTAACGGTGTAGGCCACCATGCTTGGCTCTTTTTTCCTTAAAAACAATTTTTTATTTTTGGAAGCATTTATTTACCTGTGTGCAGGTATAGTTAGAGGACATCTTGTGGGAGTTGGTTCTTTTTCATCATGTGAGTCCTGAGGATTAAAAGGACAGGTCATAAAGCTTTGATGGAAAGCCTTTCTTTACCTGCTAAGCCATTTTACCTGTCTGTTGAGTTCCTTGCTCATCTCTTTCTTCCTGGGCAGGCAGGAGCTGTTGAGTCTGCAGACATTGCCAAAAGCCTGTGTGCTACCAAGTGTCTTGTGATCTTACTGATGACCCTTTGCTGCTGTTGGGAAATCATCAAACCAAAGAATTTATTGATAGTTTCAAGAGAATTGTTTAGACTTTCTTTATTATCAGAGTTTTTTGTTTTTTTGTTTTTTTGTTTTTTTTTTAAATCAAATGTCTGTGAGATCTCATTGTATTTCCAATCCTAATATTTGCTGATCCTAATCCTGATCAGGACACTTTTTTCCTACCCCTGTTATTTAGAGGATGCTTTTAAATACAGGCTGTCTCTTTCAAGGTCTCTGGGATACCTGGTGAGAGGTTGGGAGTGGCTTGAACTTCAGTTAAAATAGTGTTTCAGTTTTAAAGGATGAGCTTATTTTAGGATTATGTTTGATATAGTTTTTTCTCATTTATTTACATACTTTGTTTTTTTCAAGACAGGGTCTTTCTATATAGCTCTGACTGTTCTGGAACTCACTATGTAGACCAGGTTCCCTCTGCCTCCCAGGTGCTGGGATTAAAAGCTGGCAGCACTATATCTAGCATTAAAAACCTTTTTTGTTCACTTTTAAAAATGTAAGCTATATTTTCCTAGTAGCACATTATCTTTTCCTGATATCATGATGTAATGTATAGATTTCTAATTGTAGAGGTTTTCTTTAATAATTTAAAATTTTGCCAATTGTGGTGGTGCACGCCTGTAATCCCAGCACAGGCAGAGGCAGGCAGATGGATTTGAGTTCAAGGCCAGCCTGGTTTACAAATCGAGTCCAGGACAGTGAAGAATACACAAAGAAACTCTGTCTCAAAAAAACCTCCAAAACAAAACCAAAAAACCCAACCAATCCCTCCTACCAAAAATCTTAAAATTAATTTGAAGTTAAGTTTTTGTTGCACAAAATTTGGAACACAGAAAAAAAGGAATAAGTCACCCCTTTCCATGCTACTTTTTTTTTTTTTTTGACAGGGTCTCTTTGTAGCCCTGGCTGTCCAAGAACTTACCATGTAGATCAGGCTGGCTACAAATTCACAGAGTTTGCCTCTGCCTCTGCTTCTTCAGTGTTGGCTTAGTGGTGTTTGCCACAGTGCTCTATGCTACTCTTAATAGAGAAACTATTCATTTGATCTGTTTTCCCAGTTCTTTCCTTTCTGGTTCTCTTTGTTTTATTATTTATGTGCTTTGCTGTGTGTGAGGGCATATGTGCCATGCAGTGCTAGTGGAGGTCAGAGAACAATTTTGTGGAATCAGTTCTCTATATTTACATGTGGTTTGGGAACTGAATAAAGGTCTCCAGGCTTGGGTAGCAAGTGCCTTTACCCTCTGAGATATCGCTCTCCCACTTTTCTTTTTCTTTTCTTTTAATTTTAAAAAGTTACTGTGTTCCTTGACTTTGTGTGTATACATGTGTGGGTGGATGTTTGAGTGTGGAGGTCAGAGGACAGCTTGCGGGGCTCCTTTATCATCTTCCACCATGTTGGTCCCAGGGGATTGAACTGAGGTCCTCACACTTGGCAGCAAGTACCTTTATCTGCAGAGCCATCATGATGGCCTTTTTCTTAGTTTGTGTTTTGAGACAGGGTCTCACTATGCAGCACTGGCTAGCCTGGAACTAACTCACTTTTTAGACTCTTACTGGCCTTGAATTCACAGAGATCTGCCTGCCTCTGCTTCCCGAGTGCTGGGATTAAGGTGTGCACTGTCACACCTAATGCTTCCAAAATATGTATTTTATTTTATTTTTATGTGTATAGGTGTTTTGCCTGAATATATGTCCTGTAGCCATTGGTTTACTTCTTTGTGGGTTTTTCTTCAACCCTTCTCCACCCTTTCTTCCCTTACAATTTCCTAGCACTAGAGAAGAGAGATAAAAGGATAGAGAGGAAAGAGATCGACATTATCATTAGACTACTTCCTGCTGATTGCTCCTTGGGACAAGTTTGATCCTCACCATCAGGATATCTAATTTCCTCTTCTTGTCTCTTTTTTTAAATTACCTTTTTATTTTTTATATTAATTACAGTTTATTTGCTTTGTATCCCAGCCGTAGCCCCCTCCTTCTTTCCCTCCCAATCTTACCCTCTCTTCCTCATCTCCTCCCATGTCCCTCTCCAAGTCCACTGATAGGGGAGGTCCTCCTCTCCTTCCATCTGACCCTAGCTTATCAGGTTTCATCAGGACTGGCTGCATTGTCCTCCTTTGTGGCTTGGCAAGGCTGCTTCCCTCTCAGGGGGCGGTAATCAAAGAGCCAGTCACTGAGTTCATGTCAGAGACAGTCCCTATTTCCCTTCCTAGGGAACCCACTTGGATACTGAGCTGCCATGGGTTACATCTGAGCAGGGGTTCTAGGTTATCTAGTTTATATCCATGAATGGTTATTGGTTGGAGTATTAGTCTCAGAAAAGACCCATGTGCCCAGGTTTTTTGGTTCTGTTGCTTTCCTTGTGGAGCTCCTGTCCTCTCCAGGTCCTACTATCTCTCCCTTCTTTCACAAGATTCCCTACACTCTGCCCAAAGTTTGGTTATGAGTTTCAACATCTGCTTTGATACCCTGCTGGGTAGAGTCTTTCAGAGTCCCTCTGTGGTAGGTTCCTGTCCTGTTTCCTGTTTTCTCCTTCTTCTGATGTCCATCCCATTTGTCTTTCTGAGTGAGGATTGATCATCTTACCCAGGGTCCTCCTTCTTGCTTAGCTTTAGGTGTACAGATTTTAGTATGTTTCCATCAGAATGGCTAAGATCAAAAACTCAAGTGACAATGCATGCTGGAGAGGATGTGGAGAAGGGGGAACCCTTCATTGCTGGTAGGAATGTAAACTTGTACAACCACTTTGGAAATCAATCTGGCGCTTTCTTAGACAATTAGGAATAGTGATTCCTCAAGATCTAGCTCTACCACTTCTAGGCATATATCCAAAATATGCTTAAGTACACAATAAAGGACATTTGCTCAACTGTGTTTATAGTAGCTTTATTCCTAATAGCCAGAACCTGGAAACAACCCAGATGTCCCTCAAAAGAGGAATGGATACAGAAATTGTACATTATACAGTGGAATACTATTCAGCAATTAAAAACAAGGAAATCATGAAATTTGCAGGCAAATGGTGGGATCTAGAAGATCATCTTAAGTGCGGTATCCCAGAAGTAGAAAGACACACGGTATATGCTCACTTATAAGTGGATATTAGACATATAATATAGGATAAACATACTAAAATCTTCTTGTCTCTTAACAAACCGTGACCAAGAGCAACCAACAACCCACCAACTAACAAAGGACCCCTAGCATTTCTATACCCTCTGAAAAGTCCCGAGCATTTCAAACGTTGAAATCACACAAGAAACTTATCTGCAGCTGGCAAAACCACGCCTCTGCTCGAGCACAAGGCAAATCATAGTCAGCTGCTCTGAAGCAGCCCTAATGTTCTTCTTGCCTGAATATATATGTCTGTGTATCACATGTATCCTGGTGCCTTTGGAGGTCAGAAGAGGACCCCTCCTTAGTAGTGAAGTTACAGACAGTTGGGATTTCTTATGTGGGTGCTAAGAATTGAACCCAGTGCTCTTAACTGCTGAGCCATCTCTTCAGCCCAATATTTGTGTGCGTATATATGTGGTCTTTTCTTTCTTCCTTTTCTTTTTCTTTCCTCCCACCCCCTTCTGTATCTTTCTCCTCCTCCTCCTTTTTTTTTTTTTTTTTTTGGTTTATTGAGACAGGGTTTCTCTATGTAGCCCCGCTTGACTTGGAACTCACTGTGTATATATACCATGCTGGTCTCAGACTCACAGAGATTCTCTGTCTCTGCTTCCCTAGTGGTGGGGTTAAAGACATGCATCACCATACCCAGTCTCATTATGACATTTCATACATCTATATAACCTTTGTCCTCCTCCTACTGTTCTTCTTCCTAACTAATCCTTCTTTTACTTTCATGTCTTTTTTTGTATATATTTTTTGATTACTCAATGAGTTTCATTACAGTAGAGTGTGAATGTGGAGTTACATCACTAAGGAAAACTTTTTTTCTGTCCCCTCGCAACTATTAACTGTCTACTGATCATTGGGCAAGAGTGTACCTCATGAGCTTCTCCTGCCTCCATGACAGGATGTTGACAGCTACCAGTCTTCTGCAGGTCTAGCTTTTGCTTTTGAGATAATGTTTCATAACACTCTACCCCCTTTACTTGGGAATATTGTGGGTGATATTTCTTGAGCTTTGGAGGAATTGGTATAAAATGTCTCATTTATGTCATTCAGTAGTCATTTAACCTCTGTACCCATTGATCAATTATGAGCCTGCAGTTAGCCACTGTCACTGCAAAAAGTTATCTCTGAAAGCTGAAAGCAGCTTTAATTTGTGCCCATAAACATAAATATTTAGAGGACATTTTGATGGATACAACATGTCCATTTAGCAAAACAACATTAGTGACTTCCCCAATTAGGGCCTATAATCTCCTCCATGATGGGCTTTAGCTATAGTGCTGGATGTGGAGCAGGCCTCAAATTCATTGAGAAAATGTTTGCTCACTCCATACCAATGGGCACATCTTTACTGTTTGGATAGTATGTGGGTGCCACAACTGAGTTAAGACTGTTACCTTGGTCAAGCCTCTATCCAGCAGAAGAGAAACTTTCATCCTAGTTCTAGCTTTTATTTATTTATAAACCGTTCCTCAACTAGAGCATGTGGTATCTTCAGCAATAGGATCTTACTGTCCAGTTCTGGTTCATGACCAATAATAGCATTTCCCTATATTTTATATTTTTTTTATAAATACAAATTTCTAGTTTACTGAGAAAAGCTGTTTTTAAAAAATAATTTTAAACTTTTAAAAAAAGGGACCTCACATTATAATACCAGCAGAACTGGAACTCAGAAATCTGCCTGCTTTTATTCTAGTGATGACCTTTATTCTATTTGCTTGGCAAACTTTAGGCTCTTTTTATAACATATATGTATATGTACATATCTATTTATATATGTATTTTAAAACTTTTATTAATTAAAAGATTTTTGTATGTATTGGGACTTTTAGATATCAGATGACAACTTGGTTGGTTTTTCATTCACATGGTTTTCAGGGATCAAATTAAGTCATCAGGTTTGGCCTTTAATTCCTGAGATGCCTCACTGGCCCAGCTTTTAATTATTTATGCTTTAAAAAATTTTTTTATTATGTATTCATTGTTCTATGTGCATGTACACCTGCACACTGGAAGAAGACACCAGATCTTCTTATAGATGGTTGTGAGCCACCATGTGGTTACTGGGAATTGAACTCAGGACCTCTGGAAGGGCAGCCATTGCTCTTAACTTCTGAGCCATCTCTCCAGCCCCTTATTTATGCTTTTAATAAAAAATAGTTAAATGTTTGGAAAGTCACAGATAAACATGTTATTTACTTATTGCTTCTGCCATTTGTGTCCTACCTTCCTGTGACTCTTGTCTTTTATTTCTGTTTCCAGCTGCTGAGTATAGCTTCCACAGTGTTTTATCTGCATAAAGATGTCTGTAATTTTTTTCTGTAGATGAATTAAGAAATTTAGGGGAGTGGTTGGAGGATCCTGAGAAGGGAACTGTGGAATAAGTGAGAAGTGAGAAGCTAGTGAAATCAATACTTTATTAATCTTGCTGCTGACAGGATTCTGGTCTATAGAATATGCCCTTGTACAACATCTTAATTTGTGTTAGAGAAGGGCATGAAACTAAAGTGATTGTGTGAGGAAATCCATTACTAGAAGTGTTTTTTGCCAATTCATTGTTTAAAATTTTTATTTATTTACTTTTCATTAATTGTATATGGGTATCTGTGTGGAGGTCAAGACAGCCTAAAGGAATTGGTTCTCTCTCTTCCACTTGAGACCCAGGACACAAATTGGTTTATTAGGCTTTGACAGCAGGCCCCTGTATTTGCTGTGCCATTTCTCTGGCTCCCACATGCATTGTTCATATGAGAACTTTAAAAAAAAAATCTAAAAATTTTAATTTGTGTATATGTGTGTGCTTGTGTGTGTGTGTGTAAGAGAGAGAGAGAGAGAGAGAGAGAGAGAGAGAGAGAAGGAGAAAGAAAGGGAGAGGGAAGGAGACTGAATAGAGAGAGAATATGAATATGTTACACATTTGGGTGCCCATGGAGGCAACAAGAGAGTATTGGATGTCCTGAAACTGAGTTACAGGTGGTTGAGCTATTCAGTGTGGGTTCTGGGATCCCAACTCTGGTCCTCAGGAAGAGTAGAAATCACGCAACTACTACTGCTATCTTTCCAGCCTAAGTGTCTATATGTTTATGTTTATTTATTGTGTTTTATTTTTTGAGGGGCACAGGATTTTACTATATGGTTCTGGCATAACTCACTTTGTAGAACCAGGCTGGCCTTGAACCCAGAGATCTACTTGCCTCTTCCCCTAAGCTGTAGGAACCATGTGCAACCATGCTCTTGGCTGGCCACCAGTCCTTATTTTTATGAAAGCCTTTTTTTTTTTTTGTAAATCTTTGTGCTTCATATACTTTTTAAAAAATTACTAGTGTAAATTTAATTTAAGGTGGACAAAAATCTTCTGTTTCAAACTTATAGGACATGGAAAGGAATATAAGGTTTTGCTTTGTATCTTCTGAGCACATTTATTTAAAATAATTTCACAGTTCCTTGTAGATTTTTCTTTTTTTGAAGCTTTTTTTTCAATTTTATTGTTATTAATTTACAGTTTATTCACTTTGTATCCCAGCTGTAGCCCCCTCTTCCATCCCCTCCCAATCCCACTCCCTCCCTCTTCTTCTCCTATGCCCCTCTGTAGATTTTTCTTTGGGATGACATTTAATTTTTTTTCATAATAATAATAATAATAATAGGTTTGTTCTTTAAGGTGGTTTTGATATGATTCAAAGTCTGGTTTTCCTGGGGCTCTTGTCTATGTATAAGCCTCTGTTAGTGTACCTAGTAATTGGGTAGAAATCTGCTTTGTTTTATCTTAAACTGCAGCTGCTTATTCTGAAGTTTTGTGAAATAATTATAACATTTTAGATGAGAATATTTTGTGGAAAGTGATGATAGTCCTTAGGAGTGAGGGCTGTGAATGTTAGGATATTTCAGAATCCTGGAGCAAATGAAAGCCATTCTTTACCTGGTCTGTGTGGGAAGTCAGAGCCTGGTCTTTAAAACTTTCCTTTATTTTAAAATAAGAATTCTTCGGTACTTTAAGACCATGATTATGTTATTTAAGTCATTGTTTAGGCTTATTTATTAGTAATTAGAGCAACAAAAGCAGATATTTCTTTTTCCTTTCTCCCCCCCCCCCCATTGGTGGCAGTAGACTTTTGTTCAATGTGGCGGGGGTGGGGGTGGAGTAGGGGAGCAAAACAAAACAAATATACAATACCCTCCCCTCACACATTTGGCCAGCTTCTTTAAGGATAAGAAAGTATGAAAAAAATGATAGTTGTTGTAATTGTATATGCTTGTTTTGAAGCTTGGAAAAAGTGTGTTTTTCTGTATCCTTTAACAACATGATAAATGTCTGTAAATATGAGGAAGAAGAAAAGCTGGTTATAGCATCTTGACTTTTTAAAGTGAAAAGCTTCCACAGCTAATTGGAAGAATCTGCTGTAGTGGAGTAAAAAGCCTGAGCGGGTGATCGTGGTACAGATCAAAAATCCTGTTGACTTCCTCAACGTGGATTGGAAAGGATTTTCTGAAAGGGTTAACTAAGTAGTTTTTACTTGGTGAAGTGAGATGATGCAAAGATGTGATTGTTTCCCTTTGTTTTCTGTCCTGGGATTCCAACAAACTTTTTTAGTTTAAATACTATAAAACAATAAGCTGCACTTGTTGGTTTGTTTTGAATTAAACCTTAGAGGGGAAAGTACCTGTGCATGGTTAGCAAAGAGTTAACTAAGCAGGCAGTCTCTGCTGGCTCTGTAGTAGTAGGATTCCAGATCTGGGCTTTAGAGAAATCCATTCCACTTTTTTAAGGTGCCTGTTGTCTGTCGGATCTACTTTCTTTAATGGAGCTTCCATCGACCTATCGCCTCCTCTTCTTATTTTCTCCCTCCCTTCGTCCACCCCTCTCCTTTCCGTGTGTGTGTGTTTGTGTGTGTGTGCGCGCGCGCGCGCGTGCGCGCCCCTTCCCCCACCCTATGCAGAGTCTCAGAGCCATAGGAGAACTTGTCAGAGCACTGCAAGGAGTCTTTTAAATTTAAATTTAAATTTGTTTCGTTTTTAAAGATCGGATCTCTATATGTATTATTGGCTGTCTTGGAGCTCAATATTTAGACCAGGCTGGCCTTGAATATGTAAGTCTGCCTGCCTCTGTCTCCTGAGTACAGGGATTAAAGGAGTCTTAATAGCTACACATTTATTTATTTATCCATTTATTTATTTATTTTTCATTTTTATGTGCCTGCATGTCTGTGTGAGGGTGCCAGATCCCCTGGAACTGAAGTTACAGTTGTTGAACCTGGGTCCTCTGCAAGAGCAGCCTGGGCCATATTCCTAGCCACACCTCTTTATTTTTTTCTTGTGCTGCTGCTGCTCCTGCTACTGTGGGATAAGATTGGTAGGATTTAATGAAGAGCCTGCCTTGTTATACTGGAAGGTGATGCTGAAAGTAGTCTTGTCGAGTGGTATTAGATTGGCAGGGTTATGTGATTGATTTTTCTTACTTTTTAATTGTTTTTTGAGACATGGTTTCATGTATTCCACGCTGCCCCAAACTCGCTGTTTAGCCATGGCTGGCCTCAGACTTTCTCATGTTAATGCACCAACGTTTTGAGTGCTGTGGGGATTACAAGCACAGGCCTCAGTTCCAGTATGAATGAGATGTGTTTGTATATATACTTCGGGTCTAGAGTACTTGCTGTTATTCCAGAGGACCAGGGCTTGATTCCTAGTACCGTATGGAGGTTCACAACTGTCTCCCAGTCAGTTCCAGGCCATCTGATGTCCTCTGGCTACACAGGAAATGTACATATGTGGTCTATAAAGTGAAAAGACCCAAACACATAATATAAAAACAAAAACGGTACACACATATTTAGAATATAAATAATAATAAAAAATGTATATATATATTTTTGTATTTATAAAAACCAGTTTGAGTTATATCATCAAAGCCTTAAGGGTTGTCAGCATTTTTATTGATGAATGTTTGGTTCTGTTAGAATCAAATAGTGAAGATAGCTCTTTTGAGCCTTTCGTCTCCAAGTGCTAAGTGGTCAGGTGTGCTCCGTCAGGCTGTTGTGTTTTTTTTTTCTTTCCCTTGGGGCAGGTGGTGGTGGTGGTGGTGGTCACTCTGTAGCCAGGTTGACCTTAAGCTTAAGGCAGTCCTTCTGCATTTGCTGCTCAAATGCTGAGATTATAGGTCCCTTATTATACTGTATGTGGTATGTGCTTCTGAACATCAAATCCAAGGCTTGCTTCATTCTAGGTAAGCGGTCCACTAAGTGAACTATCCCTAGGCTCCAGATTTGTTTGTTTCTTCTTTTGCTTTTTATATTTTTGTAAAGCCAACACAGTAAGTACTAGATTTTTATTTATTTTATTTTTGAGCTAGGGTCTCAGTATTTGGCTCATCCTGGAACCTGATATGTAGACCAAACTCATGACAGGAAATGCTCTTAACCTGTGAGCCACCTCTCATGCTCTATGTATGATCTCTTTTAAAGTGTAACATTGTAAGACAATATAGAGGGCTAGAGATGTGGCTTAGTGTACAGTACTTGACTATCATATGTAAGCCTTTGGTTTCATTCCTAAAAGGAGTTTAGGGTTAATTTCATTATGTCCATAATCAGATTTATATTTAGACTGTTGACTTGTTCTAAGATACTTAATATTAGTCTCAGGTGGCATTAGTTGTGTGTATATGTGTATATATATATGTATGTACATGTATGAGCGTGTGCAGACATGGGCACACCCACATGTGGAGGTCAGAAGACAACTTTGTTTGAGACAAAATCTCCTTTGTTTTTTGCTACTGAATAAACCAGGCTAGCTGGCCCATGAGCTTCCAGGAATTCTCCTGTCTCCCATCTTCTGGATGCTCTTTTGTGCTTGGCTTTATCATGGGTTTAGGGTTTTGAACTCAGATCCTCATACTTTCATGGCAAATGGATAAATCACTGGTCCTTTTCCCAGCCCCTCTCAACCTTATTTTCCAGACAGGAACTCTAACTAAACCTGAAACTCAGTGATTCAGCTAGACTGACCGACCAGCAAGCTTCTGGAATCATCCTATCTGCTTTCCCAGCCCTGGGATCAAAGACATATACTGCCCCACTAGACAAGCACTTGAACACCTAAACTATCCCTATTAGTTAGATTTTCCCATCTTATAAAACCATGCAGTATGTTATTTACAAAAATGAATTTAGAAGTGGTGGTGGCATACCACCTTTAATCCTAGTGCTAAGGAGGCAGAGAGGCAGATGGATCTCTGATTTCAAGGCCAACCTGGTCTACAGTTCCAGGACAGACAGCCAGGGCTCCACAGAAAAACCCTTGTCTTGAAAAGTAAAACAAAAGAATATCATATATACGTGGCCAAACTTGGCTTGGGCATTTTTCTAAAAGAACTAAAGGATATTAAAGTGTGTGCTATATATTCCATGTAAGTATTGTTAATTTGGAAACAAAGTATTCTAACAAGACAGTTTCAAAATGTAACTATTCAGCTCCAGACCCTTTAATTCCAGTCTTGGGAGACAGAGGCTGGTGGTGTATTTCTATGAGTTTCAGTTTAGCCTTAAGGAGAAGGGGGTTAAAAAAAAAAAAAGGCAAGAGTTTGCTTTAACCCCCCCCCCCCCAAAGCCCCAGTAACTCTTTTAGACGGGCCCCATGTGCCATAGTTTGGCCTTCAACTAGCTGTATAGTCGTCTTCCTGCTTCTACATCTTTAGTGCTAGGATTTTTGGTGTGAGCCCTTATACCCAGTTTTTGAGTGGTGAACCAATTGAGCTATATCCTCAGCCCTAAGGTATATATGCTTAAACAAATTACTGTTATTTCTAATATAAGTGTACCTTTTATAAAATCATTATTACTGCAATTGCAGAGTTACTTTGGTTTATGTTTGAGACAGGGTCTCGCTGTGTACCTCTGGCTCAACTGGAACTCAGGTATCTTGTCTGACTCTGGGATTAAACCTTGTTCCCCAGATGCCAGCTACAGAGTTACATTGTATACATATTTTCAATGCTAAAGCTGTATAAAATATAAAATAACAAAGACACATTACCATTACATATTACAAAACCATTCAGTGTCATATTAAAAGAATACTAAACCAAAGCTGTGAGGGATGGGTTGAGCCTCTACAGCCAGCACCGAGGAGATGGAAGAGTTCTAGTCTAGACTAGCCTGAACTACATAGGGGAGACCTTTTCTCAGATGACAGACGGACAATAAAAACCCAAATCACTTTTTATTTGCTATTTTTTAATGATAATGTAACAAAAAGTTATGTGTCAAACTTTTTAAGTACTTTTATACTTGTGTGTATATATGGGTTTATGTATGTGGTATGGACATGAACATAAGTGGTACCAGTGTCCGTGTACGTTTATGTAGAGGCTAGAGAAGGACATTACCTCCTTCAGTGGGTGTACACCTTATTTTCTTATGACAAAGTCTCTCACTGAAGTGGAAGATGTCCATTTTGGCTATGCTGGCTGGCCCCCATTGAACTTTCAGGATCCACTTGTCACTGATCCCCTACTGACCATGCTGCTGTTATGGGCATGTGGAGTCATACCTGACTTTACATGGATGTTGGGGATTCAAATTCATGCAGGCCCTTAGGCTTTGCAGAACAAGCACTGTAATCCACTGAGCCATCTGCCTACCCCAGTCTTCGATTCTTTGTGGCAAGTTTTGTTTTTGTTTTGTAGCTTTTTGGTTATGTTTATGGATAAATAGAAAAGTAGCCTTGTGACTGAAATTGGTTGTGGCCATTTCTTCAGTGGGCATATTTGATTGGCTGCTTAAGGGTATAGTGTAAATCTGTTCTCCCTGAGAACAGTTGACCTTACTTGTTTACTGGTGTTGATGATACCAAAAATGAATGAATGACTGAATGGTTATCTTATGGAAGCTTCCTTACAATGTAATTTATATTTTAGAGAATTAAGTACATCAGTGTGTTTTTCTTTTTTAAAAATTTTTATTCCCTCTGATTGAATGTTGTTCTGCAAAATAGTTAATACCAGGGCTGAAGAGATGGCTCTTTTGCTGCTCTGTTGAGGACCCAGGTTTCATTCCCAGCACACCATGTGGGACCTCATAATCATTTGGGTTTTAGGAAATCTGATGTCATTGTCTGATCTCCAAAAGCATGAGGCACACATGTGATGCATATACTTATATTCAGGCAAAATACTCATGTAAAATAAATCTAAAAAGAAACAGTAGTAATAGCCCAACATATGATGTTATAGCCATCTTCTTCAGCTGTTGTCTGCAAAAAAACTACTTTTAACATCAGGATAAATAAAAGTGCAAAACTTAACATAATTTAAAAAAAGCCTTTCTAAATTGCAGAAAATCTTTAAAATTTGCTTATTAATTTAAAGTAGCAAAATCATTTTTATGTTGTTATGTTCATAGCTGAGGCAAATCATATATGGCAACATTTTTGTTTTGTTTTGTCTTGAGACAAGGTTTCTCTGTGTAGCCTCAACTGTCCTGGAACTTGCTCTGTATACCAGGCTGGCCTTGAACGCAGAGATCCACCTGATTAGGATTAAAGGCTTGTGACAGTGCCTGGCAACTGTTATTTTATTCAAGATCAACTTAATTGAAATTATTCTCTATCCAAGCTTTGAAGGAATTGCTTCATTGTCATCATTATTCAGTATAGTTGCTAGGTTTTTTTTTTTTTTAATACAGTGATTCTTTTTGTTTGTTTGTTTGTTTTGTTTTTTGTGATAGGGTCTCCCAGTGTTATTTATCTTGGCTATTCTGGAACTCACTCTGTAGACCAGGCTGACCTCAACTCACAAGAGTCATGTCTGCTTCTGCTTCCAGATGAGACATCACCACCCGCCTGATATAGTGATTCTTACTTCTTTGTGGGTAGTATATGTCATCCTTAAAGGCTTTATTCAAGTTCCTTTGAGAGCCTTTTATTATTTATTTATTCACTTATTTATGTGAGAGAGTCTCAGGTTGCTGAAGATGGCCAAAAAATGTCCCATATTGTCAAAGATGATATTGAACTCCTGACTGTGTGTGTGGGAGAGTTCTGTATGGGGTGGGGGGAGGGGTTTCTACCTCCCAAGAGCTGTACTTTAAAGGTATATGTGTAACTTTTGTTCTAACTTTGTTGAACTGAAATTTCTCAACATTGTGTAGATGTTCTTTTTTGTTTGTGAGATAAGGTTTTACATTGTGCCTGTATGCACTGTGTACCTTAGAGTGGCAGCTCTCTCTCTCAGCTTTATTTGTGTTATGATGGCCAATCTCTTCCAGTGCTCCCCCCCCCTTTTTTTGAGACAACTTAAAAACATAGTTTTTTCTTTCATTGAAATGGTCTATTATTAAAGGAAGGTAAATGTGTGATTTGCTGGGCATTTATTTATTTGTTTGTTTGTTTGCTTGCTTTTTTCAGACAGAGTCTTAACTATGTTGGCCTGATTGATTCAGAATTCCTATGTAGACCAGGCTAGTTTTAAATTCACTGTGCTCCACCTGCCTCTGCCTCCAGAGTGCTAAGATCAAAGGTGTAAGGCCATCATGCTAGTTTAGTCAGAGATTCTCTTTCAGCACATAACACTGTATTGGATCAAAAACAAATAAAACTTTTAGAGATTTTAGTTATCTACCATTTTTTAATATTAGGACATAAGAACAACAGTAGGTTTAGATGTTTTGGATTTTTAGGAAGCTGAAGCTGAGGGCGGAACTCAGTGAGTGGTATGGTGTTTTTCTAGTATGGGGAAGCCCTAGGTTCTACTCTACACAATAAAAATATAAACAAGCAAAAACTGAGTACATACCATGTTTTTTTTTTTTTTTTTTTTTTACAGCACATAAGGATAAGGGACAGAATCACATGGAGTTTAGCAAAGTGAACTCTAAAACGTGAAATGCCACATTTAATCTGTTTGTATTTATACATAAGTCCTAATATTCATTGTACTCTAATTCAGTAATGCAGTGTATATTAAGTTTTTACTTGCTTTTGTCCCTTCACAGTTATTTGAGTATCTATTTTAGCACATGTCTGTCTGACTTAGGTACTGTTCCATTGCTATGATAAAATTCCCCGACAATCAGCTTAATGGAGAAAGTATTTATCTTAGTTTATAGTATTGTCCATCTTGGTGAGGAAGTCAAGGCAGGAAATTGAAGCGCTCTGTATCCACAATCAGGAAATAGAGATGGACAAATGCATGCCTGCTGCTCACTTTGCTTTCTATACATTATCGAGTCTAGGTTCCCTTGTTCAGAGAATAGTATCACCCACAATGGGCAAGTCTTCCCACTTCAGTTAACATAATTAATATAACCCCTCACTGGTATTCCAGAAATCCATCTCTTAGGTGATTCTAGATTCTGTCAAGTGGATAACAGTTAATATTAACCATCAAAAAATATTTCTCATGTCACTCAAAATTTATCCAGTGAGGGCTGTGAAGAAATGGCTCCGTGGTTTACTTACTGCTCTTCCACAGGACCCAGGTTTGAGTCGCAGCATTCCACATGGCAGTTAGTAACTCTAACTTTTGTTCCAGAGGAATCCAGTGCTGTTTTCTGGTGTCTGCAGGCAGTGCACATACTTTGTGAATGTATAGGCAAAACACCAATACATGTAAAATTTAAAAAGTTGATCAAGTGGTACAAATTGAATACAACTTATACCAAAGATTGTACTATTTTATTTAATAAATTTAAAAATTGCTATTGTGTGTGGTAGTGGTAGTAGTAGGGTGGTGTGTGTGTATGTGACAGAGATAGTTTGGGTGCCTGAGTGCCATGGCATGCAAGTGGAGGACAGAAGACAACTTCCAGAGCCCAAACTCAGGTCAGTGTTTATGTTATAAGCTCTTTTACCCAGTAGGTTAGACACTTGGCATTCTAGCACCTGTCTTTATGGAGAAAATATTTAACTGCTGAGAGACACAGGTATGGGTAAGTGCTATAAACAAAAATATACATGGTAATGTATTCACAATGTTTGTAATCTGAAAGATGTCATGTTGTCAGAAAAGTCTGTTTTATGATGACACTGAAATAGTCTTTTCTGATGGATGAAGTAGTTGTGAAAAGTTTGTTTTAAATTTATTTTAGATTATTTTATGTGTATGGGTTTTGCTTGCATATATATATATACATAAATAAATACCTTGTGCCCTTTGAGGTCAGAAGAGGTCATTGGATCCTCTGAGAATATAGGTATAGACAGTTGTGAGCTTCCATGTAGATGCTGGACATTGGGCATGGGTCCTCTGCAAGAGCACTAAGTGCTCCCAGTTTCTGAGACATCTCTCCAGTACAGTTGGGAGAAATTTTAGTAAGAACATAGTTCATTGTGAGAGCTATAAAACAGAATGAGCATGCCATATGCAGGGGACACTCACTTCTTAAAAAATTATTTTGTAATCGGAGCACTCTAGGAAGTCATATTTGAGAAGTACATAGTGTCCTGATCATACAGTGACTACATGCATAATGAGAAGCTGTTCATGGAGTAATTGCATGTATGGTGAGGAGCTGATCAGGTAGTATTTCTTTCATGATGAAGATCATACAGTGATCATACAGTGACTGCATGCCTGGGGAGCTGATCATGTGCATGCATGACGAGAGGTTGGATTTTTTTTTCTTAAAAGATTTATTTGTGTTTTTATTTACATGTCTCTGTGAGTATCCAGCATGTTTGTGCTGTTGCCTGCAGAGGCCAGAAGAGGGTGTCAGATTCCTTGGAACTGAAGTTATGGGCGTTGTTAGATGCCTGACATGTGTGCTGGGAATAAAACTTGCATGCTCTGGAAGAACAGCCAATGCTCTTAGCCTCTGAGCCATCTCGCCCAGCCAGGAGCTGGGGTTTTGTCATCAATTCATGAAAACCTAATGGAGGATTTTAACCTTGCAGATCAGTAGGGCTGTTGAAGTAATATTGGTAGATTCAGTGTAGAGTTAGGGTGGTGGCCAAGGAAAGAAATGATCTTACATGTTTGGAAGGCTACAATGATAAGATCTGCCAATAGATTTAATGGGCTAGATGAGGAAAAGAAAGTTGCCGTTTTGATTGTGGTTTTCACATCTGTGGACAAAAATGTTCACGAGATCCCATAAACAGTTTCAAACTTAGTTTGAGGTATTTTAACTAATCATTCTCCTATTGATCACCATTTAATTGATTATCAAGTTTATTATTGCCTTGTACTGAACAGCCTTGAGTGTGTTTGTACGTATGGGCATATTCTAGAACATAAACTTTTATTTAAATAAACTTTTATTTAAAGTCCTCTTATCAAAAATGGGTACTTTACAAGGTTGCCTTTTGTTTGTATATGTGTGTGTTTTACATACATATGTACTTGAACTGCTGGGTATGCATGCCTATATTCATGCATGCAGAAACAAGAGGAGGTCAAGTATGCTTTATTACCATACTCTCCTTTAGTTCCTTTAGACAGGCTCTCTCACTGAAGCTTGCCACTTCAGCTAGGCTGGATGGCTAGTGAGCTCCCAGGATCCTACTGTGTTCACCCTTTGTTAGGGTTACAGTCATGTGGGATCATGTCTTTTTTTTTTTTTTTAAGTTCTACATTTTATTACTGAACAAACTATTTAGGTCATGTGGAACAGAAAATAGCAAATCAGACCCCCAATTTAAAGAGGTTAAAATGTTCAGTTTCATCCAGTAGGACTGATGGATGATCATGATTCACTATAAACCCTCAGTCTTTGCCATTGTGTGAATCTTACAGACCTAGCCATGTTCTCCTCCAGTGTCTTTTCTTGGAGTTATACCTGCTATTATCAGTTTTCATCCGAATCCATTGGGGATAGGATGACTTTGCTTTTGTTTCTTGATCAGGAATTGCTTAATTCTGAAAGTCGTATGAGAAGACCTGGTGAGAAGCTGAATCAGGGATGGTGTTCGATGGTGGAGGAAAGAAGAAATGCCCACCTTTTTGCCTGGGTTCTGGGGATTTGAACTCATACTCTCATATTTGCACCATAAGCTCACGTACCTACTGATCCAGGCCCCAACACTTTCCCCTTTTTGGGTTAGGGTTTTGCGCTATGACATAGAACGAACAATATTCAAGCAGTAGTTTGGGAAAAAAAAAGCAACAACAACAAAAGATCAAAATGAAATGACAGTCAAAACTTGTTAGGTGGAAAGCTGGAAATGTGGCTCAGTGGTAGAGCTCTTGCCTGATGTGTACAAGGACCTATTTCAATGTATAGTACTCCCCACCCCCCAAAAAATGCTGTTAGATGAGTCAGGTGTAGGAGTGTGCAATCCCAACTCTCAGATTCAGGGTCAGGAGCCTTATCAATTGAGCTATTCAAGCCTTCTAATCCCAGAACTCTGGAGGCTGAGGTGGGTACTTTCTGTCTATCCCAACAACTAGAGTTGATGTTGCCCCCAAACGGTAGGGCCTCCTTCCTTTAATTTTTTTCTTATCTCCACATGTGCACTGTGCTCTTTACCCCAATTAAATAAATGTTTTGGTTTGTTTGGTTTTCAAGATAGGGTTTCTCTGTGTAGCCTTGGCTGTCCTGGACTCATCATGGAGGATGACCTTGATATGGATCTTATTGCTCCCCCCTGCTGGGGCTGTAGGCATGTGCTAACATGCCTGGTTTTATGTATAGATCAAATCCCAAGATCTCGTGAATGCTAGGCAAACATTCAAACTGAGCCACACCTCCAGCACCAGCAGTACTGTTTTGAGGAAAGTGCTGCATTAATCAACCTAATATAATATTGCTTAGGGCACAGTGAGTCTTTTTACTAATGACATTTGATTTTTGCATTGCTTTTTACTCTCTTGAAGGCTGAAAACATTTGAAGACAGTCTAAAGACTAGTCTACCAAGCATTATAAATGCTAGTCTACCAAGCATTTAATTTGAATTAAAATGAGAAATGTTTTAAAATTGGACACATTGTTTTTTTAAAACTTGTAAAATCTCAGGCATTATTTCATTCTTTCAGGTTATAATGCAGTTTCACCGGAAAAAAAAAAAGGCATGGTCACTCTGATCAGGCAGGCCTCTATCTATCTATCTATCTATCTATCTATCTATCTATCTATCTATCTATCTATCTATCTATCTGTCTGTCTGTCTGTCTGTCTGTCTGTCTATCTATCTATCTGCTTTTTTGGAGACTGGGCTTTTCTATGTAGTCTTGGCTGTCCTGTACCAGGCTGGCCTCAAATTCAGAGGTCCCCTTGCCTCTGCCTCCCAGAGTGCTGGAATTACAGGGGTGTGTTACCACACCCAGCTTAAATAAATTTATTTTAAGAAAAATATCATAAATAGTATAAGCAGCATGTTGGAGAACACTTCACTTTTGGCAGAATGATGTTTGTGGGCTAGTAGTATTCTTTTGTTGTATGTTGCATTGGCAGTCAGATTCACATCCTAGTCTTTCTGCTTAGTAGCCATTTGATGAGGAACTGATCATATTACTCAGTTTTTCTCAGCTTTAAGTGTTATCATAGTAGCACTTACTGTGTGTGGGCAAATAAGTGCCTGTAAAGATGATTTCCAGAGGTTAGGTGGAGTGAGCACTTGTCAGAGCAAACTATTATAATTATTATTACTATTAGCTGTTAGCAATGAATGTGAATAAGAGTATTATATTTTTAGTGAGTATTTCATGTGTAAAATTAAAAATTTCTTAACTGTGTATGCTGGTTAGTGCATACTTTTATCCCAGCGGTGAAGTGGCTGAGATAGGATTATGGGTTCCAGGCCACTGGGGCTATTCAGGAAGACCCTGCTACAAACAAAAAGAAAAACAAAAACAGTACAGTAAGGGGCTGAGGAGATAGCTCAGTTGATAAGTGCCTGAGCATTTGAGTTCAGTGCCTGGCACGGAAAACAAAAACAATACAAAAAAACAAACACAAAAACCATGCACACAAATGTCTGGAACCCTAACCCTGGATAGGGTAGTGTTGAGATCCTCTTGGCTCCCTTTCCAGTGCTGCCATTGACAAGTAAAGCAACATACCCTGCTTTTGCAAAAATTAACATCTTTTACATTTATTTGTGTGTATGTGTATTTGCATTTGCCCGTGTGCATGCATATGTGCAATCATGGAGGCCGGAAGAACTTTAGCTCTCCTGGAACTGGAATTTCAGGCAGTTTTGAGCCACCTAATATGTGTGCTGAGTACTGAGCTCAGGTCCTTAACCACTCAGTCATCTCTTCAGCCCCATCCATGTCCTCTTTTTTGTTTTTTTTCGAGACAGGTTTTCTCACTGTAACTTTCTATGTTCTGGAATTCACTCTGTAGACCAGGCTGGCCTCAAACCCACGCCTGCCTCTGCCACCAGAGTGCTGAGATTAAAGGTGTGTGCCATCACCACCTGGCCCCTCTTGTTTTAAATGTGAGTCCTGAGGATTTAGCTTATGTCCTTATTCTTGTAAGGGAAGCTCTTTTCCTGCCTGCTGAACTATCATCTCAGCTACCATGTCTTTGTGTTCACTTTACAAATTCTGTGATCATGAGCACGTACCTATATACCCAGTTTTTCCTGGTTGTGGATAGAATCCAGAGCTTCATGCATGCCAGACAAGCATGCTACCAACTGGGGCACATCCCCAATATAGTCTTTTTTGGGGTAATGGGATGAGAATAGAACTCAAGACTTTGTGTATGCTAGTAAACAAGCATTCCACACTGGGTTCTTCAGCCCCACTAGTTTAATTTCACTTGTATTTATTTTCATGCAAATTCCTACCTAGGTCTCCTGTCAGGTACTTTTTGCTTTAAATATTAGAAACCTCAACTAAAAAAATGACTTCAACAAGTAGAAACTTACCTTGCAGTAGCAAAAGAGATTGCCAAGGACTTAGATAAGTTCCTTTCATTCTCACCTGATTGATGGTTGCTATTAACATATTCAGCACCTAAAGTATTTGAAAAAAATATAATGTAAGCATGGGGAATAGAGGTGAACAGAAAATAAAAAAGTTCATGGAACTTGAAGAAAATGAGGGAGACAAAGGTAAACATTTTATTATGTCTGAAATGTTAAATATTGTGGAGAAAAAGTAGTGGACAGGATGGGTTAGTAATATAAGCTGATTGGGAGGTCTCAGTAAGATGGCTTGAGGTCTTAAAGGCACTTTGAGAGTGTAGAGTGAAAGGCTGGTAGGTATGTGGGGGAGTAGCATTTCAGGCAGAGGGAGCATGGAGGGCAAAAGGGCTCTTGTGCTTGAGTTCATAGAACTGAACTGAAAAGAGGCATCGTGGCTGAGCAGTGTGATAAAGACAAGTAAGCAAAGTATTGGGAGTCAGATTATGCAGGGCCTTGTATTGTGAGATCTTCTGTTTTGTTTTGTTTTGTTTTAATTTTAATTTTTATCTTAAATTTAGATGAGAAGAGATGCCTGTGGGAGCTTTTGGGTAGAGAAGAGACCTAAAAGGCTTATTTCAAAATCAGGCTACCGACAGAGATAGAGTGTTTACCTAGTATAGTGAGGCCTTGGGTTCAGCCTCCAGCACCCCAAAGGGGACAAAAAAAGGCACATACTAGCTGCTTTGTTGAGAAGAGAATGAGAGGATAAAGGGAGAAATAGGCCTACTATTAAGAGAGAAATGTAAGCAACCAGGAGAGAGGGTTTAGAGCAAGAGAAGAGTAAGAGTGTTGAGGTGATTCTGCATGTTTTCAGGTACAGCTGAAAGAATTTATGGAGGGATTGATAGAGATATGAGGAAAAGAGGGTTCACACCAATAACCATAGCCAGCAAAGATGGTAATTGCCCACATAATGCTTTCATTTGGCATATAAAATTTTCTGAAGCCTTCTAAGTTTTTTTCTCAGTTCTTTTGGGTCCTTGACTAGGCATGCTTCCATGTGGTAGGTGTGAATGTGGCTGGGAAAGCAATAAGTGTACATCAGCTTCGTGATAGGAGGTGGACTCCATAACAAGGAACAGGATATGAGGGAGGAGGATGTATATTATAATTGGGTAACTAATAGTGATGTGTTTTTTTGTTGGGTTGGCCATTATATAGTGACTTGTAAATAATCTTTGATGATAGTTAGTACTTAGATTATATATATGTTTGTGTGTATAGATATGTATGTATATGTGTCTGCATATAATATATATCTGTGTATGCAGAACGGGACATGTTGGGCAAGTTCAAGTCTAGAGCATTTAATGAACATGTATGTGGAACACTGAACACAATGCCTTTAAAACACTTAAGGGGAAAAGTAATGAAGTGGTCCAAAGCTCATCATTTTAACTTTTGACCAGGTGTTGATTACTAATAATTAATAACTAGGTGAATTGTAAATGGAGAAGTAGGGCCAAGAGGAAATAACTGAAATTTTGTAAAAGGAATGTTAAAAATGCTATCTTTGTTTCTTATTCAAATG
>CM053763.1:59282893-59311934 GCA_028658305.1 Pachyuromys duprasi | reverse complement strand
CTTCCTTCCTTCCTTCCTTCCTTCCTTCCTTCCTTCCTTCCTTTCCTTCCTTTCTTCCTTCCCTTCCTTTATTCTTTTTGGTTTTTCAAGACAGGGTTTCTCTGTGTAATAGAGCCCTGGCTGTAATGGACTCATTCTGTAAACCAGGCTGGCCTTGAGCTCACAGAGATCTATCTGTCTCTGCCTCCCATGTGCTACCATACCCAGTGATTGTTTTTATTTTCATTGATGTTCTGTCATTGACTAGATGTTAGGCACTTTAAACTTTTATTTTCTTTACCTTTGTATTATAATTTGTCTTACAAACTTACAGTTTGGGACTGCAGAGATGCCTCGGTGGATAAAATGCCTGATTTTAAGTGTGAGGACCAGCTTTCAGATCTTCAGAACCTATAAGAAACCCAGGCAGGTGTGACAGAGAGGGACATTGGGATCTTTTAAAAAAAAAATTGAATATCACAGTGTGTATGTGTTTAGTAGAGATATGGAGCAGAATTGAGTTACTTCTCTTTGGATGTGGGATAGTCCACTGAAGAACTGATTAAATAAGAGGTTGAAGTTCTGGAGGATTATTAACAGGTATAAGAGTCTCTGTGTGCTATAGGTCCTCTTTCAACGACTTTTATGTAAATCATTTAATTCTCCCTCCCTTATTTCTCATCCTGTAGTGTTATTATGAGACAAGTGTTACTGGGTAGTCCAGGCTAACCTAGAACTCACTACATAGCTCAGGCAGACTTTGAACTTACAGTAATACTACGTCAGCTTTTTAGTTCTGACATTACACGAGTCAGCTACAGTGCTTCACTCAAAATCCTCTTATTGTTGAGGAATCCAGTGTATTAAATTATATAAGTGATAGTAAAGCCAGAACTTTTCCTTATCTCAGAATCAAAGGTGTAGGATTTTTGTTTGTTTGTTTGGTTTTGTGCTTTCCCTCTTTTGAGAAGTCTTAAAATCTATTTGAGTTAGGTGAGTGGGTATGTGGGAAGGATCTGAGAGGAGTTGGGGAAAAGAAGCTTAAATCAATGGTTCCACTTCAGAACTGACCATGGCCACTTACTTAATCTCTCTGGGCCTGTACTTCCTTAATTGAAAATTGGTAGGGATCTAATTATCTGTTGTGCTAACTTATCAAGAAAGTTCAGTGCATGTTTCTTTTCTTACACACACACCCTAACTCATGTTGTCTGATTGGTGGTTTGTAGTTGCGGGTAGTGACCGTTTCCTCCTCAGTATGAGAGTATTCATCATATTATCATTGGTATGTATGCTGCCTCTTTTTTTTTTTTTCATGAGAGGTTTTTCTTGGCTGTCCTGGACTCACTTTTGTAGACCAGGCTGGCTTCAAACTCACAGAGATCTGCCTAACTCCACCTCCCTGAATGATGGGATTACAGGCATTCATGACTGCACTTAGCTGGTGTGTATGTTTCTTAACCTAGTTCTCAAATCCTCAGGAAAGTATCTTACAAAGTACTTTTTAGTTTCTGCCTCTACCAGTTTCTTTGTGGCAATAACAAAATACCACAATAGTTACTTAAAATAACAGAACCCCCCCACTTTTTCCTTTACAGTTTTGGAGGCTGGAAGTCCAAGCCAGTAGAGTTGATTCTTTTTGGGCCTTTCAATTTGGTTTGCAGATAGCTGTATTCCTACTGTCTGCTGACCTAGTCTTGGTTTTTTGTTGAGTTGTGATGTCTTTTTGTTTAAAAAAATTACTACTCTGGGTGTGTGTATACATGTATACACATACCTATGTGTTAGAAGACAATTTGTGGGAGTTGGTTTTCTCCTTGTAAGATGTAGGTGTGGGTTTCAAACTCCTGTTGTCAGACTTGGTAACAAGTGTGTTTACCTGTTGATCCATCTTACCAGCCCCAAGACAACATCATTTTTGTTTTTTGTTTACAAAGATTAGATTTATTCATTTTATGTTAGAGTTTTGTGTGAATGTGTATATGTGCACTATGTGTATGTACACTAGCTTTGTGCGAGGTGCCAATAATTGTCAGAAGGAACTGGGTTAATGGATGGCTGTGAACCACCATATAGGTGCTGGGAATTGAACCCAGCCAGTTCCTCTGAAATAGCAACTTCTGAGCCATCTCTTTTGCCCTACTCCCCACCCTATCAGATTACATCTTAACTCCATTTTTACTTCATTTCATCTTTAAAGGCAGCCCTGTTTCCAAATAAAGTTACATTCTAGGGTAGTTGAGCATTAGGGTTTTAACCTTTAAATTTGAGGACTGCAAAATTAGTTCAAACATGCCTCTAGCCTTATAATCGTTAGTTACTAATTTGTGCATTTTCAGAAAAACTGTCCTTCCATATTTCTGATAACAATTTTCTGTGTTAAATTTCTTTTGAGTTGCTCTGACCAAAAAAAAAATGCTTTAGAAAAGCATCTTAAAAGAGACAGGTTTTATTTCTATCACAGCTTCAGATGGTTCAGTCTGGTTGCTTGTCTATGTGCTGGAACATAAACATGGTGGTATTGTGTGGTAGAGGTAGAGAGGAAATCATTTTCAGGGTAAATTTGTCTGTTAAACTAAAGTTTAAATTCAGGGTAAACAGCAATCAGAAAAAAGGATGCTTGGGCTGACTTGTGGGCTTTTTTTTTTTTTTTCCTCTCCTCTTTATATTGCAAAGGCTTCCCTGTATATGGTATGGTGCTGCCTGCATTCAGGCAGGTCTTCTCTCAGTTAATCTGAAAATGCCACTAAAAACCACAAGGGTATGCTTTAGAAACCTCTCAGGCAGCGTTTATTCCCATCCAGGTGGCAATTAACCACCACAATTACTAAAGCTTTTAGTCACAGAGACAAAAACCCTAAAAAAAGTTAAAATGTTTCTAATGTGTTTGCTTTAACAATTGTGTAAGTAAAATTTCTATGCTTTTATTAACATTCTTAAAATTACTGTGCTGGGTTAAGTGGGAGAAGAAACAAAACCACCCTCATGCTGGGCAGTGGTTGCACTAGCACTAGGAGGTAGAGGCAGGCAGAGCTCTTGAGTTCGAAGCCAGCCTGCTCTACAGAGCAGGTTCCAGGATAGCCAGGGTTATACACAGAGAAACCCTGTCTTCAAAACCCAAAACCAAACCAACCAACCAACCAAAAAAAAAAACCACCCTCATGCGTATTTGTTCAGAATCTGAAAAAAATGTGGTCCTTTTGGGGAAAATATGGAAATAGGTTCTTCAATGCAATCAGGTTGGGATGAGGAAACCCTAGAATAGGGCAATCTCAAAGTCCAATGATGGTTGTACCTAGACATACAAGGAGTTGATCATCGGATGAAGAAAGCAAAGACTGAAATTGAAAGCCTTAAGACAGGCCTCATTAAGAAGGATTGCTGGTACCACAGAAACCAGGAGATAAGACATGAAACAGATTTTTTCCTCAGAATCCCAAGATGCTAACATATAGGTCAATCACTTGAGTTTTTTGATTTTCAGCTTCCAGAAGTGTGACAGGAAAAACTGTTCTTTTAAGCCATGTGGTTTGTGACATTTTGTTATGGTAGCCCCAGAAAGCTTGTACAGTTACCTACATCTTTAGTTTAGCAGACAAATTCACCCTGAAAATAACTCAGCCTTTCCTATAAAGTATAATTGAAAATGAGACAAAAATTATAGTCTTTATTCCTATTGGAAGTATTTTCCAGCTGCAATTGAAAAGTTTGTACATAAAATAAAATTAATTTATTACAAGAAACCCCCCTTACAAAAACACAGCATTGTTGTTTTGTTTTATAATAGCATGAGTGAATGATCTTCACTTGAGTTTTCTTATTCGACAACAGTATGATCATAGCCATCTTCAGCCTGTGCTATAGATACCATTTCAACCTCTTATTCCAAAATACGTTTCCCAATCTTAATTCTTTTGAGATAAGTGTTTCCCTATGCATTAAATTTGCTATCTCTAAACCAGGCTGGCCTCAAACATATCCACCTCCCAAATGTTAGATTTTACAGTGTAAGCTGCTATGTTTGGCGCAGTTTTATTTTCTCAGAAAGACTCCTTTTATTTTGTTTTTTGAGATGGGTTTTTCTCTGTGTAGTCTTTTGCTTTGTTGACCTGGTTGGGTTGAACTCACAGCGAATCACCTGCCTCTGCCTCCCAGAATGCTGGGATCACAGGTGTGCACCACCTTGCTCAGCTTTCATAAAGATTGTTAATTCAGGGCTGTCAGTGGATATGAGCATTGTCTGCTGCCCCAGAGGTTCAATTCACAGCAACCACATGGTGGCTTACAACCATCTATATTGAAATCTGATGTCCTCTTCTGGCATGCAAGAATACATGCAGAAAGAACACTCATACATAATAAATAGATAGATAGATAGATAGATAGATAGATAGATAGATAGATAGAGATAGATAGAGAGATTGATTGATTGATTTAAAAAAATCTTAAAAAAATAAGAGACTCTTAATTCTTGAACCCTTCTTCCTCTCTGGGCATCACATGTGTTTGTCTCCAGAACTAATCTTCTTAGTTCCAATCCATCATTTATGCCTATACTTTTACTTTCTTTCTTCCTTTCCTTTCCTTTTCCTTCCTTCCTTTCTTTTCTTCCTTCCTTTCTTCTTTCCCTCTTCTTTATTTCTCCATCCTTTTGTCCTTTCCTTTCTTTTCCTTTTTCTTCCTTCTTTCCCTTTCTTTTCTTTCTCCTTCTTTTCCTTTCTTTTCTCCTTCTTTCACTTTCTTCCTTTTTCCTTTCTTTCCCTTTTCTTTCTTCCTATACTCCTTTTTTCTTTTCCTTTTTTCTTATTTTTTTCTTTGCTCTTTCTTCCTCTTTCCTTTCTTTTTCCTTCCTTTATTTCCCCTTTCTTTTCCTTTTACGCTGTCTTTCCGTTCTCTTCTCTCTTCATTTTTTTCTCCCTCCCTCCTTCCTTGCTTCCTTCCTTCCCTTTCCTTCCTTTCCTTCCTTTCTTTCCTTTCTTCTGGGGTTTCTCTGTGTAACAGCCCTGCCTGTCCTGGAATCTGCCTGTAGACCATGCTGTCCTCAAATTCATAGAGATCTTCCTGTCTCTGCCTCCTGAGTGCTGGGATCAAAGATATGTACCTTGCTCTGTTTTCAAATTTCTAATTCACCACTGCACCTTCTGTAATCTGTTTGTTATTAGATTGTCACATTCAGACAGGTATCTTTTACAACAAGTAACCTTGGACACTAAACAAATTCTTATAGAAAATCTCCATCTTTGTGCTTCTGTGGCTGTTCTTCTCAATTCCCTTTAGTATTTCCTTATGACCACTTCTGAAAATACCACCTATACTCCAAATAGCTAGTGATTACCTTCATGTCAGTAAATGTAAGCACTTTCATATGCAGAGATCCAAAAGTAGATCTTGGATCATCTGGTTTTTCTTTCGGATTGTCCCAACCACATAGAAGCTGGACATATTTTTGTTGTATTCCTCTTAACTCATTAATCCAATTTCTGAGAACATTAAAAAATTTGTGGCTTCTTGGTCATCCTCAAACTTGTCTTAAGCATTTATTCTTTCTTCTTTAACCTATGAACACCAAACTGTTTGCAGTATCCTTTCTACTAATGTCAGGTAGATATTTTTGAAAACACAAATCTGCATTCATGTTCATCTTATTATTTATTCAATAGCTATGTAGTTCAAGGCCTTTAAACTGTTATACTTTGTAATTTTTCCAAATCATTTTTTTTTTAGTGGAGTGGTTTTACTTTCATTTTTAAACAATCAGAAAAAAACCTCAGTGAGTATAAACGGGATATTTAAAAACATTTTGTTTAAACTGAGCATGACAGCACATGCCTGTGATCCGAATACTTTAATTAGAATAGCATTATTAGGGGTAGTGAAGTAGCTCAGTTGGTAGAAATCTTTCTCTGAGTTCGATTCCTGTATAACCTGAGCATGTGGCTGGCAAGATGGCTTATTATGTAAAGGTGCCTGATGCCATGCTTGTAGACCTGCATAGTGGAAGGAGAGGACTAACTCAGAGCTCTTTCTCAGATCTCAACTTGCTAACACAGAGAATCAATGAATAAGAATGTAAAATCAGGACTTTGGGAGATGGCTCACCAGTCATAAGCACTTGCTATTCTTATAGTGGACTGGGTTCTGACACCCACATGGTGGCTTACAACCATCCATAGGTATGTATGGGGTGCATATTCATACATGCAGACAAAAATTACTGTGAGTGTTTGGTCTGCATACATGTCTCTATGTCTCTAATACCAGCACTAAGAAGCAGAGGCAGGAGGATCCTGTTCAAGGGCAAACTGGCATACACATGGATTTCCAGACCAGCCTGGGTTATGTCATTGTATGTTGTGAAACAGCAATCTTCCCGCCTCCAAATGCTATGTTAATAGAATTTGGGGAAGTTATGTCAAACATAATGCAAAATTGCTAGCATTTAAAATAAATTAGGCATCTTGAATTCATAGATTCTGTGTCCGGGATTCACAGCCAGAGATTGGAAACAGGCAATTAAAAACTTGCATTATTAACAAATATGGGGAATTTTTTTCCTGTCATTTCTCCCTAAACAATATACTAAATTATCTCTTTGCATAGCATTTGTATCCAATTAGGTGTTTAAGGACCCTAATGATGATTTTATAGGCAGGCATACATAGCAGTGACATGTTCTTATAGTCTCAACTACTTGGCAGGCAAAGATGCTGGAGTCACTTTTGGTTAAAGATCAGTTTGAGCCACATATTTGAGACCCCATGCCAAGAACATGACATGAACTTCAAGGACAAAGATTATATGTAAATATCAAAACCCTTGTTAAGAAAATGGCACATACTATAAGGACAAAGGTTACATGCAAGTATCAGACCATATTTGTGAAGAACTATCTGAGGAGTTTGGAGTTTGAAAATCATCTAGAACTAATTCCCTGAGACTATCAAAAAATAACTTAATGGTTTCAATTAATAGTTTTTGGGGAGGGCTTCTGGGTAGTAGCTGTGGGGATCATATCCAAGGTCTTAAATATGCCATGAGGATGACCTTGAAATGGATCTTATTGCCCCCACCTTACAAGTGCTGGGGTTGTAGGCATGTGCCAGGACTTCCTGAATGCTAGGCAAGCATTCTAACTAAGCCACACCTCCAGCACTAGCAGTACTGTTTTGAGGAAAGTGCTGCATTAATCAACCTAATATAATATTGCTTAGGGCACAGTGAGTCTTTTTACTGATGATATTTGATTTTTGCATTGCTTTTTACTCTATTGAAGGGCCGAAAACATTGAAGACAGTCTAAAGACTAATCTACCAAACATTATAAAATTTGAATAAAAATGAGAAATGTTTTAAAATTGAACACGTTGGTGTTTTTTTTTTTTTTTTTTTTTTTAAGCTTGTAAAATCTCAGGCATTCTTTCAGGTTATAATGCAGTTTCACACACACAAAAAGCATATGGTTACCTTGATCAGGTCATATTTATCTATCTGCCCATCCATCCATCCTATCTGCTTATGTATGTATGCATGCATGTATTTGTTTATTTACTTTTCCTGAGACAGGGTTTCTCTTTGTAGCCTTGGTTGTCCTGGACTTGCTTTTTAGACCATGCTGGACTCAAATTCATAGAGATGTGCCTGCCTCTGCCTCCCCAAGTACTGGGAGTACAGGCATGTACCACCGCGCCCAGCTCATATTTATTTATTTATTTATTTTAAAAACTTTTTAATTGATTCATTGTGAGTTTCTTATCATTCACCTCAGTCCCACTCATCACTCTATCCCCTTGTATTCCCCCTTTGCCCTTGCAACCTCCCCACAATATAAAACACACACAAACACACACACACACACACACACACACACACACACACACACACTAAAATATAGACAGTATGCCATCATGGAAGCTGCAGTCTGTCACAGTATACACAGTATACTCCTTTGTTCATACCCCTTCACTTGCAAATGTCCATTGCAATGAGTCAGTGGTTTTGTTTGAGGTCTCTGGCTTCTGTGACGCCATCAATATTGGATTCTCACTGGGACTTCTGGTTATCCTGTTGTTGCCCCATGTCATGGAGATCGTGCAACTTTGGATCAGCAGGGCCAGCCTTTTCACACAATGTTGATTTTTGGGTGGGCCATATTTATTTTTTAAATAGGCATATGGTTATTTAAATATATTTATTTGTTGTAGTAGGCTGGAGGCATGGCAAGTGGTTAAGAGTGCATACTGGTCTTAATGAAGACCTAAATTCAATTCTCAGCATCCATAATGTAGCTCATGATTAGCTTTAACTCCAGTTCTAGGACCTCTGATACTTTCTTTTGACATCCAAGAGTACCAGGTATGAACATGGTTTGCACATATCCATGCAAGCAAAGCACCCATACACATTAAAATATCTTCAAAGAAAATGTAAAACAAATATTTAATTAAATATAAATATATCTACTTTAATGAGATTGAGCAAATGATATGTTCATTATAAAACATTTTAATATTTTTTCCCTCAGCCTTGACGTTTTACCTTATAAGATGATACTATACAAATTTGATTTTGATCAGTTAACATTACTATAAATCATAGATACATATATAAAATCACATATAACTTATTCTGAAGTTTAAAAAAACAATAACAATAATACTATTATTGTTATGATGTTTTTTTCTTCAAGACAGGGTTTCTTTGTGTAGCCTTTGCTGTCCTCGAACTCTTTCTATAGACTAGACTGCTCTTGAACTCAGAGATCCACCTGTCTCTGCCTCCTGAGCGCTGGGATTAAAGGCATGCACCACAACGCGTGGCTTACTTTAAAGTGTATGTATTCATCATAAACTAACAAATGGTACAAACTGCAAGCACAGTGATAATCATTGGAAACTTTCCTATATTTCTTTCTACATAGTTTTGGCTTATAGATAAGATGTCCTGTGCAATGAAACATAAGGACATAGGTATATTTGCTTTTTTACTTTTTGAGTCTGGCTTACTTTGAAGTGTATGTATTCATCATAAACTAACAAATGGTACAAACTGCAAACACAGTGATAATCATTGGAAACTTTCTTATATTTCTTTCTACATAGTTTTGGCTTATAGATAAGATGTCCTGTGCAATGAAACATAAGGACATTGGTATATTTGCTTTTTTACTTTTTGAGTCAGGATATCATGTCCCAAACTTGTCTTTACCATCTTTACTTTAATTTCTGATTTCCTGACTCCCACTAACTACTGATATACATGTATGCTCTACAATGCTTACTTTTATGTGGCTCCTGGAATACAGTGCAGGGCTTTATGCATGCCAGCCAATTGAATGTTTTTAAGTTTTTGAGTTTTGGTGCACACACCCCTTATTCATTCATTCATTCATTCATTCATTCATTCATTCATTCATTCATTCATTCATTCATTCAGAGTCATTATTGTTGTGTAGCTTTGGATGTCCTCAAATCTGTCATACTACGACCTCAAGCTCTGGAGTGGTATAGATGTATGCCACCATTCCCAGTTGGCATAATTTTGCCTTTTTTTTTTTTTTTTTAAACAAATGGGAAAGGGGTCTGGAGAGATGGCTTAGCAATTAAGAGCATTGTCTGCTCTTTGAGAGGACCCAGGTTTAATTCCCAGCACTCATATGGTAGTTCACAACTATAACTCGAGTTCCAAGGGATCCCACATACAGACATGCATGCAGGCAAAACACTAATGTACATAAAATAAAAATAAGATGCTTAAAAAAACAAAATGAAACAAATGGGAATGCACTAAACAGTCTTTTGTAATATTGCCTCTACCTGCCCATCATGTGCACCTTGAACTCTTTAGCCCAGACTGATCTTGTGGCTATCTTTTTGCCTTAGCCACCCAGGCACTTGCATTTACAGGTGTGTGCTTGACCTTATTGTTTTATTTATCTCATTACATTTCTCCCCTTTATTTTTAAAGTTTTTGTCTAGTTTTGTCTACATAGTGAATTCCATGTCCAGCCATGGCTATATAAAGACCCTGTCTTAAAAAGTATAATATAGTATGTGTGGGTTACACATGTAGATCAGAGAATAACTTTGGAATTTGTTTTTTTGCCTTCTACCTTATTTTTGAGCAGGGTTTGGTCTCTTGTTTCTGCTGCTGCGCTGCATATACCAGTTTCTGGATGATTCTGTTTTTTTGTACTTCTTGTCTCCTACTGTAGGAGTCCTGGGTTCACAGATGCTTGCTAATCCATCAGGACATTTATATGGGCTCAGAATTATCAGACTGGTCAGGTCTATGTAGCAAGCACTTGTACTCAATTAGTTATTACCTTGACTCTCTTTTCTTTTTGAGGTAGGGTTTGTCTGTGTAGCTCTGGCTGGCTTGCAGTTTGCTGGGTAGACCACACTGGCCTCTTACTGTGACCCCTCTGCCCCTGAATTTGTCATTTTTTTCTTCTGTAAAATGTTGAATATGTGATGAATACACAAAGATTAGTTGGAGCTATGCTGGCAAAAATTGCAGGTTTATCTCAGTGACTTAGCCATGTCGACCTCGGCCTAATCTCTGATGTCAACACCTAATGTTAAAAGGTGGTCCAAGCATTGATGTTTGCCAGGAAGAGAAGGGGTGATGGATTGCATGTTACAGGGAGGTTTGGGGACAAGTAGTTGGGGGTGGATAAGTGGCTTCTGTCAGTATTGCTTTCATCTCAATCACATGTAAGGGAAGTTACAAAATGTCAACTAGCTGAATGCCTAGGAGGAAAAGAAACCAGTCAGACTGCCCATGTACTCTGTGAAGTGCCTGGAAGAGGGTTCACAAGACCCTTGTAGTCTTGATGACAATGAGAATGTAGATGGAGAGTGTTTTAGGAAAACTGTGTCTTAACCTTTAGTTGTTATGAAAAATCTTATGAATAGAGACTTTTTTCTTTTTCAGCAACTGAGGCCCAGAGAGTCCTAGAGCCAGAATTTGAACTAGGCAGTCTTCACATGGGACCTGTGCTTTAATGTAGTGAAGTTCCTGCACCAGCACATTTCCGCTGAGCAATGTCTGAAATCTTTGTTCTCATGTGATTGTGATTCCCTTCTCCTCTTTAAAAATTAGCCACATTCCTTCCTTTACTCCGTTTTCTCTTTTGGAAAAATTGCTATATATAAGTGTGCAGAGAATAATGTAATGGATCCTTATACTGTCATCACTTAACCTAAAACAACACACACTAGTCTTTTTTTTAATGTAATTTATTTATTTTTATATCAACCACAGGTTAGGTACTTTGCATCCCAGGCGTAGCCCCCTCTCACATTCCCTCCCACTCTCCCCATCCCTCCCTCATCTCCTCCCTGCCCCCTCCAAGTCCACCAACAGGGGAGGACCTCTTCCTCTTCCATCCAACCCCAGATCATCTTGTCTCCTCAGGGCTGGCTGCAATGTCTCCCCTGGGATCTAGCCAGGCTGTTACTCCCTGGCGTGTATGGGGGAGGGTCAAAGAGCCAGCCATTGAGTTCATGACTGAAACAGTCCCTGTTCCCCTTACTAGGGTCTTCAGTTGGACACCAAGCTATCATGGGCCACATCTGAGCGGGGGTTCTAGGCCATATCCATATATGGTCCTTGTACACACTAGTCTTATTTCATTTATTATTCTTTGATAAAATATATTTTATAGAAAAATAGATGTTTTTGGTTAAAAAAAGTGAGTGTTATATTTTTATAGAGATTTTCATATGTAATAGAAAGTACAATGGCTGGGCATGGTAACACACGCCTTTAATCCCTGCGTTCAGGAGGCAGAAGCAGGTATCTCTCTGTGAGTTTGAGGCCAGCATGGTCTACAAAACAAATTACAAGACAGTCAGGGCCACACAGGGAAACCCTGTCTTGGTTGTGGGAGAGGGAGGAAGGAAGGAAGAAAGAAAGAAAGAAAGAAAGAAAGAAAGAAAGAAAGAAAGAAAGAAAGAAAGAAAGAAAGAAAGAAAGAAAGCGAGCAATGGATTGTCACTCAGCTGAACAAACTGTCACATTTTAGGAAACGAATTGTTTCATCTTGCACCATATTTTTAGTATACTGGTGGTAAGAGGGAAGCATAGATACTGCTTAGTCGTTGCAGGTGTGTAATTAACTTTTTTTCCTATATTGAAAATCCATATAGTATATTCTGAGGTTTTTCTCCCTGGTTTCCTCATGGATCCTCCACACCTCTCTACCTATCCAGCATCAGCTTTTCTTTTCTCCCTCCACAGAGAACAAACACAGCCTTATTTCTTTTAACTCTTGTCCTCTTGCATAACTTTGAACCAAGTTTCAGGCATTGTGTTATTTATAAGTAATTGAGAATATTATTTTTAAAAAGTAAGGATTAAAAAAATCTTAGTTCCAACTTCATACCAAAAATTTTAAGTTAAAATTCTAAAAGAATATGTGGGGGCTAAAGAGATGGCTCAGTAGTTAAGAGCACATGCTGCTTGTGCAGAGGACCCAAGTTCAGTTCCCAGCAACTACTTGGTAGCTCACAACTCTAGTTCAACACCCTTTTCTAGTTCCAACACCCTTTTCTGGCCTTGACAGGTAGGACACACATGTGGTTCACATATGTATACTTAAACAAATGCTCATACACATAAAACAAAAATAATATTAAGAGGAAAACAAAATGAAATTAATGTGTATGTAGCTTATCTGTGTGTGTGCACACCACGTGTTCAGTTTCCACAGAGACCAGAAGAGAAAATAGAGTTATAGGAGGTTTTGAATCATCTGATGTGATTCTGGGAACCAAACCTAGATCCTCTGTAAGAACAAATACCCTTAACTGTGACCCGTCTCTCTAGCACTGAAGTTAATTTGATAGACTTCTTTTTATAAGGAACCCCCCCCCCCCCCCCGTTCCCCCTTTCAGTTTGCTTGTTTTGAATGGAATCTTGCTCTGTTGCTCAGCCTTGCTCTGAATTCTGGGTTCAGGTGATCCTCCTACCTCAGTCTTCAGGATAGCTGGCACTACAGTTGTGTGTACCAGGCCTGCCTGACCAGTATCTCTTGACTGATAGTCCATTGTAATTATTCATATAGGAAAGGCAGAGTAAAGGTTTGATTCTTTCTTAATTCCCTTCACTTAGTTTTAATATAATCAGTGTGCTCATCATTTTCCTGCAGTGATAGATGTTTCTTCTGATTTTCTGTCTCTGTGCAGTAAAGTATTGGAAACACACAGAAATGGTTTCTTGTAAGGTGTCATTGGCTAGTAGAGAAGTTCAGTGCAGTATGATGGTGCATGTACCTGCAGGGGGCCTGTAGCAGAACCACTAAGCTCAGGTCAGAAAAGCATTATGGGTTTGATCTCTACCTGTTTGATTGAAGGATCACTGGAGGAGGTTGAGGTTACTTTGCAGGCAGAGGTAGTAGCTTGTGCAAAAGCTGCACCAAGTGAGTGAGTTTGTAATGGAAGAGTCTAGCAAGCCTGGTACCAGTCAAGAGATGAGACTGCAGAGGAGGAATGGATTTTAAGTCTGTCTAAGGAAAGGAATAATTTTGATTTAGCTGTGAAGGTTGGGGGAAAGACATTGCAGGGTTTAATCTAAATGATTAATATAAGAAGTAATATACTGGGATGGAGAGATGGCTCATGGTTAAGGGTGTGTACTGCTCTTGCAGAGAACCTGGGTTTAAACCCCAGCACTCACGTTGGGTGGTTCACAGCTCCAGGGGCATCAGATGCTTCTGATCTCCACAGAAACCTATGCACATTGCACATCTTCCTCCAAAGATATATACACATAATTAAATATTAAGAGAGAGAGACAGAGAAAGAGAAAGGGGATGGGGGGCCTTGGCAGGATCAAAGTAGTTATCTTTTTTTTTGAACTGTGTATGCAGTCTTCATCTTCTTTGTTCCCATTCTTCTCTTACTCATTTCTCTCCTTTACCACTCAACCTTCTAGAGTTTTACTTAGTTTTTTGTTTTATGCTAATGTTGGGCAACTGGCAAGGCTTGATTGAGGTTCTTTACAAAGTGTTTGGGGTCTGGAGAAATGGCTTAGGAAGCAGTTCAGAGCACGTGTTGCTCTTGAAGAGGATCTGGGTTTGATTCTGGTGCCTACATGGTATTTCACAACTGTAACTTCATTTTCAGCAGATCCTATGTCCTCTCCTGACCTTTCTGGGCCCCAGGCATATAGGAGGTGCACAGGCATATACACAGGCAAACACCCACATACATTACAATTAAAAAAAAACAAACCCAAAAACCAACCAACCAATAAACAAAAAAGCAAACAAAAAACCAAGTTATTGATTGTTAAGGTGTCTCTGCTTCTGTCTTAGGATAAATTTTCTTTTCTTACCATACTAATTGGAATAAAGATGAAGCATACAAGTTTAGGTAACTATTGACTATTTAACTGTAATGTGTCAGTGAGGTAGATACTGTAGTTAACCTACTTAACATCCATTTGTGAGGTAGATACCATTATCCCTGTTTAACAGATGAGGAAAAGTGCATCAGGAAGAAAGAAATTTGATTAATTTGGCTTAAGGTTCTATTTCTAGGAACTGGGGATGTGGCTCTCTGTTGATCATTTGCCTGGCATACATAAGATCCCCAACACTTTCCCCCATTTTATAAAAGTTATATTTCTAGTAAGAAGAAAAGAAAAATCACACATACCCAAAATACAACACACACACACACACACACACACACACACACAGTGTATGTGTATAGAAAATATACAGGGAAATTGCTTCTCTTTTTTCACATAGGAAAGATGGTCATAAGATTTCTATGTCATTAACTATAGTTGTGAATGATTTTAGTAGCTGTTAAGTATCATCACTTAAATGATTTATCTGAGTAGTCTTTTCTTGATGGACAGGGAAATCTCTGCTTGTACCCTATCATTTAAAATATTACATTTTAGTTAATTTGTTTTGTGTATAGGAAGGGGCACATGGCAGATGAGAGGATAACTTGCTGGAGTTGGTCCTCTACTATGTGCATCCTAAGGGTGAAAGTGAAGTTGTCTGGCTTGGTACTTTAACCAGCTGAGCCATCTTGCAAGCCCTTCATAATCAATGTTTTGAGAGGTAAACACTGCATTAGTTACTTTTCTATTGCTCTGCTAAAACACCATGACCAAAATAATTTACGGAAGAAAGTGGGGTTTTTTGTTGTTTGTTTTTTTTGTTTTTTGTTTTTTGGATTATGCTTCTAGAATGGTGGTTCTCAACCTGTGAGTTGCAACCCTTTTGGAGGTTTCACATCAGATATTTACATTAAAATTCATAACAACAGCAGAAATATTACAGTTATGAAGCAGCAACAAAAGAAATAATTTTATGTTGAGGGGGTCATCACAACGTGAGGGACTGTATTAAAGCTTCTTAACATTAGGAAGTTGAGAACCACTATTCTAGAGGCTTAGAATTTGTCATGGTGGGGAGACGTGGTAATTGGAGCAGGAGGTTGAGAGCTCACCATGGACTATAAGTATAGAAACTGGTGATGAGTATATGGGAATTCAGTACGCTCCTTTATATATATGTATATATACATACATACATACATACATATATTTTAATAGTTTTTTTGAGACTGGGTTTCTCTGTGTAACCGTTCTGCTGTCCTAGAACTCACTCTGTAGACCAGGCTGGCCTCAAACTCACAGAGATCTACCTGCCTTGCCTCCTGAATGCTGGGATTAAAGGCATGCACCACCACTGCCATAACTATAGAGCGCTTACTTGAAATTGTGCCAGTCTTTTAACTCAGAAAGCCCACCTCCAGTGACACACCTCACCCAATAAGACCACACTTTCTAAACCCCCAAACAGTGCCGCCAGCTGGAGATTTAAGTATTCAAAGGCTTAAGCCTATTGGAGACATTTCTAATTCAAACCAGTACAAACACAATGCGTAGGTGAATACCTTTCATTTAATGACTTTGTGTGCTTTATTGTTTTCTCATGATAGAGCCTCATCTTGTATTCCTGGGCCAAGATTATATAAACTCTAATAACTTAAAAAATTTTATTTAATTTTATCTATTCTTTTATGTGCGTTGGTGTTTTGCCTGCATGTATTTCTGTGTAAGTGTTGGATCCTCTGGAACTGGAGTTGTAGACAGTTGTGAGCTGCCATGTGGATTCTGGGAATTGAACCTGGGTCCTCTTGAAGAGCAGTTCTTAAATGCTGAATCATCTCTTCAGCCCTGCTAATGACTTTTAATAATGACAAATATCACTAAAGAATAATTATAGCAATTTCTGATTTTACTAGAGATATATGTCTGTGTGGTGACACAAGCTTCAATGCCAGAGGCATGAAGTCTCTAGTCAGTGTACTTTGCTGTGAAGAGACACTATGACCAAGGCAGCTCTTGTAAAAGAAAACATTTAATTGAGTGCTTCCTTATTGAGGCTTAGTTTATTATTATCATGGCAGAGTGTGTGGTAGCATGCATGGTTCTAGAAAAGTAGCTGAGAGAGGCTGAGAGACACTGGTCCTGGTGTGAGCTTTTGAAAACTCAAAGCCTACCCTCACTGACATCTCTCTTGCAAAAAGGCCACATCTCCTATTCCTTCTAATGCCTTCAAAGAGTTTCATTCTCCAGTGACTAAGCATTCACACAGATAAGCCCTTTGGGGACATTCTTATTCAAACCACCATACTTGGCATCACAGATTCCATTTCAAAGGACAAATTACCTTTTTACTTATCTTGAAAATTGTAGAAGTTATATATTTAAGTTTAAGAAAAATATGTTCATATTTTCCATCTAGATTGGTTATTTGTATGTTTCACAAGTCATCTAGGAGAGAAAGAATCTTCCAGAGATGAATGTGGGAAAGATGGAAAGCTAGACTTATCAGTTGTTCAAAAAGGCCTTAAATGTTAAACTTGGGAGTTGGATATTTCTTCACTGTGCTGTAGATAATTTTAGGGATTTTTTTTTCCAGTTTATTTAGAGTATTTGTATTGCCACATGGATACATACCACTGTGCATGTTTGGGAGAAACTCAACTCAGGTCATCTGGTTTGGTGATAATGACCATTAGCCACTGAACCATTTTGCCTGATCCTTTTTAAATTTTGACCACTGGAAATGCAGAATTGGTAAGATATATATCTTGGGGAAGAGGTAGGTAAAGGTACTCCATTCAAGAGAAGCCAGGTATTGGAATGTTTCAGGTGATTGTACTGGGAATGGAATGGAAACATTTGCATGGAAAGAACTGGTGAAATGTAATTCACTACTAGAATGAGTTCAACGGACCAATCAAATGCTGCTTAAAGCTTTTAGCTCAAAATGCCAAGAGGTAATTTCTTTGACCAAACATTAAGATTCATGGAGTATCTAGTCCCATTTAGCATTAAAAAAAAATGTATTTTTAGAGATTAAGAAGACTGCCAGAGGTGGTGACATGCCTTTAATCCCAGTACTTGGGAGGCAGAGGCAGGCAGATTTCTGTGAGTTCGAGGCTAGCCTGGTCTACAAAGAGTCCAGGACAGCCAGGACCCTGCCACATAGAGAAAAGCTGTCTTGAAAAACAAAACAAGATTTAAAAAAAAAAAGAAAGAAAATTTATATGTATGTATATGCATAGAGGCCAGAAGAATGTATCAGATTGTCTGGAGCTAGGGTTAACGGTGGTTTTGAGATGCCTGATGTGGGTACTAGCAGCTGAACTCAGGTCCTGAAAGAACAGGAAGTACTCTTAACTGCTAAGGCATCTCTCCAGTCCACATATCTTTAAATATTTTATGGTTTCTATTTTATAAAAATAGAGGGTAAAACTGAGACTCATAAAATTATTTGCTGTAGATAGAGAAGAGAATAGAACCTATTCCCTAAACTGTTGACATTTTGGACTAGTTGATTTCTTGGCAGGGGTACTTCCTGCATTATAGGATGTTTAGCAGCAGCACCACCTGGACTACCTACTGGCTGGGTTGAGTAGTTTCTTTACTTCATATTGTGACAACAAAAAAAATTTTTTTAGACATTGCCAGATATTTTGGGGTTCAACCACTTTCCCCCATTGAAAATCACTATTGCATAAGGGCCACCAAATATGCCTAGAGGAGTGCTTGGCATGGAATCAAGTATTTTTTGCATAAGTGAACTGTCAACTTTTGACTGTGAATTAAATACAGAAAAAAAAAAATCATGTTGTCTGTTGTAGTTGATGAATGAGATGTCCACTGAGCAGCTCTTTCTGATCTTATCTAATCAATTAATTAGTAAGTTAGTTAATTAATCTGTTGTTGGTGATGAATCCAGGGCTTTGTACACATTAGAAAAATTCTCCACCATTAAGCTATATTGACTGTTCTCATATTTTATTTTCTATTCCATGTTATCATACTGATAAAAATTAATTAATTAATTAATTCAGTTTGGTCCACCTGCATAGCCCTAGAACTTGGTATATAGACTAGGCTAGGCCTGGAGAGATGGCTCAGGGGCTAAGAGCACTGGCTGCTCTTCCAGAGGTCCTGAGTTCAATTCAGGAACCACATGGTGGCTCACAACCATCTATACTGAGATCGGCGTGCAGGTGTACATGCAGACAGAACATTGCATGCATGCATGCATACATACATACATATATACATACTAAATCAATCAATCAATCAATCAATCAATCTTAAAAAAAAAAGACTAGGCTAACCTCAAACTCATAGAGATCTGAGGGCTGGGATTAAAAGTTTGAAGGTCTAGCCACTTACATGAACTAGGTTTTGTTTGTTTTTTAAATTTTATTTAATCTTTTATTACATGTGGTTATTTCTGTGTTTCTCTCTGTGCACATGTACATGTAAGAGTCATGGAGCACTAGTGAAGGTCAGAGAACAACTTGCAGGCAGGGGTTTGTTTGCTCCTTTCACCTTGTGAGTCCTAGGAGTTGAACTTAGGTTGTCAGGGTTGGAGGCAAACACCTTTACCTATTGAATCATTTTGCTGGCCCAACTAAATGAGCTTTTTTAAGTGGAATTGTCAGTTATCACTTTTAAATTTCACTAATTATAGACTACAACCTTTCTTAAGTCTGAAATTTGGAAAGAACTTATTAGAAATTTAAAAGCTAGTAATGGATACACAAGGGAGGCTTGGAAAGGTCAGTTCAAATGAGGCAAAATCCTGAATTATTACTTCCAAACTTAAGATATTAATTTGGTTCTATCCTCACAAGGAAGAAAATATATTTATTACTTGGTGTGTTGTTATGCTGGAGAAAGCTTAAATTTTATTTGTTATGCATTCCAAGTGTGCTTTATAGGGTGTTTAAACCTAAGCCTTAAAATTTAACATTATCAGGAGCCCTAAGCCAGCCTGGCTTATATGTGAGACATCTCAAAAACCAACCAAGCAAAAAAATTTAAACTTTATGTGTTTATTTTATTTTATTTTTGCTATAGGCCTCGAAGTAGAGGAAAATCTACCGTGGAGGATGAGGACAGCATGGATGGGCTGGAGACCACAGAAACAGAAAATATTGTGGAAACAGGTATTGAATCTTAATGAGAATTTTGATAAAATACATAATAATTTATACTTACATACGGCAAGCAGCATTTTATAGATATATGTAGTATGTTAGCATTTGTCTGTATAGAAAACTTTTAAAAGTCGTCCATCTGTTTAAATTATTTGATGTCTACTGATAGAATGAAAAATTGAGTTCTCTTTCTCATTTTTTTAACTTGAGTCCTTACTTAGTTTGAATTATTTTGTATATATGAGTGCCTTTTATTAAAGCAAAATTACAATCTTCTGAATGAAACTCATTTTATATCTTTTAGTATGTTGCTGACTTGTGAAGTCAAGTATTTGTTCAAAGCTTTTGTTAATATGAATATGGAGGCAAAATGCTTCATTAGCTAATGGTATTATGAAGTCCTGGGTTAAATCATTAGGTTTCTGTTGTGCTCAACTGTTAGGTACCTTAAACACACTGATGTGCACAAGTAAAATACCAAAAATAATTTCCAAAATGTTAGCAAGTTAGTTATTAACAGGTTGGGAGATTGGTGGTATGTCTGCATGGGACAATCTCTTGGGCAGTGTTTTCTGCAATGGGTGGCATTTGTGCAGTGTTCTGCTCTCTGCTGTTCATCAAGATGACTTGCCTTCATGTTTATAGAATCTCATGAAGTTTCTTAGAAAATAATTAAAAGGTTGCTTCATCTTTTCTAAAACTATTTCTTTATGTGCATGAATTTTGCCTGCATATATATATGTGCGCCATGTACACATGTGGGGTCCCCAGAGAGGTCAGAAGAGGGTATTGGATTCCCTGGAACTTGAATTACAGGTAGTTGTGAACTGCAGTGTGATTGTTTGGAATCAAACCTGGATCCTCTGGAAAAGCAGTCAGTGCTTTTAACCACCAACCATCTTTCCAGCTTCATTTTATTTTATTTAAAAAAAATTACTGTGTGTGTGTGTGTGTTTGCGTGCGCGTGCACGTGCACGTGTGCACACGTGCGTGTGTGTTAAGAGGACAACTTGTGAAAGTTCTCTTGTTTTACTATATGTATGGACTGTAGGGATCATACTCAGGGTATCAGGCTTGAGAGCAAGTTCCTTTACTTACTGGTCCATCTCTCATATGCACTTGCTTTACGTTTTAAGATATAGAAAATACTTTATGCTTACTTTTTATTGTGTAAGCGTAGAGTTCTTGGAAAGCCTTTGTAAACTAGGTAGTTTCCATTTTCCTTTCTATTGTGTTTCATTATTTAGAGTGACAAAGTGAAGCATGAAAGTTAAAGATCTTTTCATCTTTATCCTTTTCCCCTTTCTTGTTCATTTTTCTTTCTCCTTTCCTTTTCTTCCATTCTTTAAAACTTTTTAAAAATATTTTTTTAAATAAAAAATTTGTATGTCTGTTAGTATGTATTGGAGTGAACACGAACATGGAACCCAGAAGAGATACTGGATTCCTCGGAACTGGAGTTACAGGCAGCTGTGAGCTACCCAGCATGAGTACTGGGGATCCAAACTCGGATCCTCTGTAAGAGCAATAAATGCTCTTAACTGCTGCATCATCTCCCAAGACCCCTTTATAAAGTCATGGTGTCCACCCTCCCACCCCCAAAGAAAGCATCTCATTGTGTAGCCTTGGCTGTCCTGGAACTCACTATGTAGACCAGGCTGGGCTGGAACTTATAGAGATCCACCTACCTCTGCCTCCCAAGTACTGAGACTAAAGGTGCAAGCCACTATATTCAGTTTCTTTTAAACTTCGTGTTTTTGTTTTCTGAGACAGGCTTTCTCTTTGTAGCTTTGGCTGTCTAGAACTCTCTTTGTAGACCAGGCTGGCCTCAATGATATTTTCAACATGATTATTTTGTACTTCTCTGAAAGATACACAGTTCATTGCTTTTTTGGAAAGAATATTTTTGAGGTCCATCTTTAATCTTTCTTACTCCTAGATAGAAATTCAGCTACTCTCTAGGGACTTCAGGCTCTTTCAGCTAAGGAAAATAGTCTTAGGGAGGGGGAGAAAAACCAAAACAAAACACCAAAACCTTAGGTTGTAGGAATGCATATCACAACTGTTTCAGTTGAAAACTTAGGTTGTTCTTTGTCTTGTTTAGTAACATTATTAGAAGAGACAGTTGATTCACACTGCAGCTTACCTCTAAGTAGCTAGCTAGCTAGCTTTTTTTTAACTTCTTTATTGAGACAGGTGTCACACTCTCTAGCCCTAATTACCCTGGAACTCACTGTGTAGCCTAAGTTTCAGAGATCTACCTGCTCCCCCAACCCCCATCTCTCTTTCAGGATTGTTTTTTTGGTCTGAAGGCTTCTATTGAGACAGGGCCTCATATATAGCCCAGTCCGGCCTGGAGCTCCTATATATATATCAGGCTGGGGCCAAACTCCTAGAGATGTGCCTAACTCTGCTTCATATCAAAGGTGTGTACCACTATGCCTGGCCTTTTGGCCTTTTCTTATGTGTTTTTGTGATCAGCTTTTCTAGTTTCCTGAAGAATATCATTGGTATTTTTATTGAAAATTACATTGAATGTAAAGATTAATTTGAGTGCTGTAGATATGTTTTAAAAATTAAAAATAGATTTGTTTCATATATTTTGATTGTGTTTTCTACTCTTCTCTCAGTTCCTCCTCATCTCCCCTCCCATCTGGATCCACAGTCTTTCTGTCTCTCTTTAGAAATCAGATGGGCAAGGTGTGCTCACATCTGTAATCCCAGCACTCAGGGAAGCAGACGTAGGTGGATCTCCACAAGTTTTAGGCCAGGCTGGTCTACAAAGTGAGTACAAGACAGCTGAGATTACACAGAGAAACCCTGTCTGGAAAAAAAAATTAAAAAGGAAAGAAAACAAACAGGTTTCTAAAGAGTAAAAATAAAAGGATAAATGGGATGGACATTGGAAGAGGGTGAAAACAGGCAACATGACTGGAGCCTATAGCAGAAGGCCTCTGAAAGACTTAGCCCAGCAAGGTATCAAAGGAGAGGCTGAGATTCATAGGCAAACTTTGGGCAGAGTGCAGGGAATCTTATGAAAGAAGGGGGAGAAAAAAAGACCTGGAGAGGACAGAAGCTCCACAAGGAGAGCAACAGATCCAAAAAAATCTGCACCCAGGGGTCTTTTCTGAGAATGATACCCCCACCAAGGACCATGCATGGAGATAACCTAGATGTAGCCCATGGCAGCTCAGTGTCTAAGTGGGTTCCCTAGTAATGGGAACAGGGGCTGTCTCTGACATGAACTCAGTGGCTGGCTCTTTGATCACCTCCCCCTGAGAAGGGAGCAGCCTTGCCAGGCCACAGAGGAAGACAATGCAGCCAGTCCTGATGCGACCTTATAAACTAGGGTCAGATAGAAGGGGAGGAGGACCTCCCCTATCAGTGGACTTGGGGAAGGGCATGGGAGGAGCTGAAGAGGGAAGGTAAGTTTGGAAGGGATGAGGGAGGGGGGCACAGCAGGGATACAGAGTGAATAAACTGTAATTTATAAAAAAATAAATAAATTAAAAAAGAATAAGGATAAAATAAAACAAAATACAATAAGATAAAACAAAAATAAGCAAATTGGAATAGGTTAAACAATCAAACAAGGAAAAAGCCTAAGCAAAAGCAAAAAAAAAATGCATATAGATGCAGAGCAGAGATCCACATACTTTCAAACAAACAGGAATTTCATAAAACCACAAAACTGGAAGCTGTAATATATATGCAAAGGACTTGTAATGTTTTGGGGTTTTTTGTTTGTTTTTGAGACAGGGTCTCACTATGTAGCTCTGCCCGTTCTGGAACTCACAGAGATCTGTCTACCTCTGCCGTCCCAGTGCTAAGGTGAAAAGGGAGCTAAGGACTTGTAGTTTTTTTTTTTTTAAACCTTGATATATATATTTTAAGGAAACTTCTACTGTATGACGTTTTCATACAACCCCTCAAATGGCTCTTTCATTGTGTAGCCTTGGCTGTCCTGGACTCACTTTGTAGACCAGGCTGGCCTCAAACTCAGAGATTTGAGTGCCTTTGCCTCCCTAAGTACTGGGATTATAGCCTAGTGCCACCACACTTGGTTTAAATGGCTCTTAGTTTTAATTGTCTTCACCTTTATTCCCATTTTCTCCTCTCTTTTCCCTTCCTCTTCTCATTTGATCCTCCCATTCTAAACTCCTTCCTATCCATCCATAAACTATGTATTCTGTTTCTTCTTCCTGGGGAGACTCTACCCTACCCTCTAGTCCCTTACTTTCCATGTAACCTCTCTGGTTGTACAGATTGCAGTTTGCTTATCAATGATTTAATAGCCAGCATCCTATAGTCAATACATACCATATTTGTCTTTATGGGTCTGAGTTACCTTACTCAGGATGATGGTTTTCTAACTTTATCGACTTACCTGTGAATTTCATGATTTCATTTTTTTTAAACTACTGAGTAATACTTCATTTTGCAAATGCACCACATTTTCTTTATCTATTCATCCATTGAAAGACATCTAGGTTGTTTCCAATTTCTGGGCATTATGAATAAAGCATTAATGGTTGAACAAGTGTCTCTGTAGTAGGATGAAGCATTCTTTGGGTATACACCTAAGAATGGATCTTGAGGTAGATTGATTCCTATCTTTCTCAGAAAACCCCCATATTGGCTGTACAAGTTTTCATTCCCCCTAGCAAAGGAGGAGTAGTTCTCTTTACTTCATGTCCTCACCAGCATGACACACATTTGTTTTTTATTTATCTTAGCTCTTCTGATTGGCATAAAATGAAATATCAAAGTAGTTGTGATTTGCATTTCCTTGATGGCGAGTTAAACATTTCTGTACATACTTCTCAGCCATTTGAATTTTCTCTTTAGAGAATTTTTTGTTTAGATCTGTATCCCAGTTTTTATTGGGTTATTTGTTTTCATGAGATATGGGTCTTTTGAGTTCTTTATATATTTTAGATATTAGATCTCTATTGGATGTGGAATTGGTAAAAATCCTTTTCCCATTCTGTAGTCTGCCACTTTGTCCGAATAAGTGTTCCTTGCCATTCAGAAGCTTTTCAGTTCATGAGGTTCCATTTATTAATTGTTGATCTTAGTACCTTTGCTATCGTTCTGTTCAGAAAGTCTTTTCCTGTGCTAATGAGTTTAAGGCTATTCTCAATTTTCTCTTTCAGATTCAGTGTGTCTTGCTTTATGTTGGAAGTTTTGTATGGTGTTGAGTATGGATCTAAACTGGGTGGGGTGGTGCATGCCTGTAGTCCCAGCACTCAGGGAGGCAGGGCCAAGTAGATCTATGTGAGTTTGAGGCCAAGCCTGGTCTGCAAAGTGAGTCCAGGCAAGCCAAGGCTGCAACAGAGAAACCCTGTCTCAAAAAACAAAAAACAAAACAAACAAACAAACAAAGAAACAAATAAAATGCAGCCATCTAATTTGACCAGCATCCTTTGTTGAAGATGCTGTTTTTTTTTCCAGTGTGTATTTCTGGCTTCTTTATCAAATATCAGGTGCCTAGGTATGTACTTCTGGGTCTTCAGTTCAATTCCATTGATCAACATGTCTGTTTTTGTGCCAATATGATGGTGAGTTTTTGTTTTGTTTTTGTTTAGCTCTAGTTTCCCAAGACAGGGTTTTTCTGTGTAATAGCTCTGGCTGTTTTGGAACTCACTTTGTAGATCAGGCTGGTTTCAAACTCTGCCTCCTGAGTGCTGAGATTAAAGTCATGTGCTACCAGACCCAGCTACCATGTTTTTAGTACTGTAACTCTGTAGTATAATTTGAGATCTGGCATGGCGATACCTCTTGCAGTTCTTTTATTGTTCGGGAGTGTGTTAGCTATCCTGGGCTGTCTTCTGTTTCCAAATTAGTATGAAAATTGTCTTTTCAACTTCTGTGAAGAATTGTGTTGGATTTTGGTGGGGAATTTATTGCATCTATAGACTTTTAGGGGGATAGCCACTTTTACTATATTGATTCTACTGATCCATGAGCATGGGAAATCTTTCCATCTTCTGATATTTTCTTCAGTTTCTTTTTTCAGAGGCTTAAAGTTTTTATCATAAACGTATTCACTTTTTTGGTTAATGTTAGTCCAAGATATTTTATATTATTTGAAGCTATTGTGAAAGGTGTTGTTTTCCTGATTTCTTTTTTCTGTCCTTTTGTACATAGGAAGGTCACTAATTTTTGTGTGTTAGTTTTGTATCCTGCTACTTTGTTGAAAGTGTTTATCAGCTGTAAGAGTTTCCCAGTAGAACTTTTTTGGTCACTTATATATACCATCATCATCTTCAGATAAAGATACTTTGACTTCTTTTCTTCCTATTTATATCCCTTGATCTCTTTCAGTTCTCTTATTGCTTTTGCTAAGAGAGTGAACAACCTGCCTTGTTTCTGATTTTAGTTTCTTTGCTTTGAGTTTCTCTCCATTTAGATTGATATTGGTTGTGGATTTGTTGTAAATTGTTTTTATTTGTTGATGTATCTCTCTTGCATTCCTAATGTCTCTAGGACTTTTATTATGAAGGAGTGTTAGATTTTTCTGAAAAGTCCCTTTCTGCATTTAATGGGGTGATCATGTGGTTTTTGTTTTTCAATCAGTTTATATGGTAGGTTATTTATATTGATTTGCATATGTTGAATCCTCCCTGCATCTCTTTTTCCTGTGTTCTTGGATTCAGTTTGCAAGTATCTTATTGAGAAATTTTGCATCTATATTTATAAGGGAAGTTCTGTACCTTTTTTTTTTTTAAATGTGGTTTAGGTATTAGTTACTATGTCTTCACAAAAAGGATTGGGCCTTGTTCTTTTTCTTTTTTGTTGAATAATTTGAAGAATATTGGGGTTAACTCTTACTTGAAATGCTGATAGAAGTCTGTTCTAAAAGCAAGCCACTTGGCCCTGGGCTTTTTTTGGTTGGTAGGTGTAAAAGGAAATTTTATTTGCCCGTTTCAGTTGTTATCTCAGAGGCTTACTGGCTCTGTCTGCTAACCTAGGTTTAGACCTGAAAGCCTCTGGCCTGTGTACAATCTAATCTAGGCCTAGAATGTTTTCTGCCTCTGAGACTTACTGCTTAGTAATCTCACTCTTTCTTGCTCTTTTTGAGCTTATAGCTGGCTATTCAATATTCACCAATGTCTATCTAGCTTGTTCTCCCCTCAACCTGTCTCTATATATTTTTCCCAGTAAAACTGTCCTCTGTATTGCCCGTAAGTAGCTTCGCTTATAAGGGTTGGCCATATCTTGTTCTGTCAAATCTTTCTCTGATTCATCACTTTTTTTTGCCACTCAATTAGGCATCGCTTTCAAACATGGGTACTTCCTTCTTCAAACTGACTTTACTGTCATTGTTTGAGATTAAAGGTATATACCACCATGCCTGGACCTAAGCTTTTCTTTACCTGAAACTTGCTCTATACCAGGCTGGCATTGAACTGAGAGGTCTCCTTGCCTCTGTCTCCTGGGTTAAAGGTGTGTTTGCATTTCAGCCAGTTCACACACACTTAGAAGGTGTTTGGATGTGATTTCTTGCCAGAGCAGCCATGTTCTGAATTAAAATTTCTCTAAAGGTAAGTTTTTATTACTGCTTCTGTTTCATTAGGGGTATATACCTGTTTAAATTGCTTACCTGATTTTGATTCAAATTTGATAGGTGGTGTATATTGAGAAAATTATCCATTTCTTTTAGATTTTCTAATTTGGTGGAGTACAGGTTTTTAAAGTATGTCCTTATGATTCTGTGGATTTCCTCGGTGTCTGTTATGACCTCTCCTTTGTCTCTTATATGGATCTTCTCTGGGCACCTTTTAGTTAATTCAGCTAGGGGTTTGTCGGCTTACTGGTTTTCTCAAGGAACCAATTCTTTGTTTCATTGATTCTTTTTAATTTTTTGTTTGTTTCCAGTTTATTGATTCATTCCTGAGTTTGATTATTTCTTGCCATTTACTCTTTTGGATGTTATCTCTTTTTTGTTCTAGATCTTTCTGATGTGTTGTGTTATTAAATTACTAATCTGAGATGTCTATCTTTTTAATGAAACCACTTAATTGTGTTCTATAAGTTAGAACATGTTGTGGTTTCATTTTCATTCAATTCTAGAAAGTTTTTTCTTTATTAATTTCTGTCCTGACCCATTTTTCATTCAGTAATGAATTCAGTTTCCAGGAGTTTGTAAGCTTTCTGTAATTGATATTCAGCTTTAATCTGTGGTGGACAGATAGGAGGCTGGGATTATTTCAGTGTTTGTTTTGTTTTTTATCTGTTGAGACTTGCTGTGTGTCCAAGTATGTGGTCACTTGGAGAAAGTTCCATGAGGTGCTAAGAAGAAGGTATATTCTTTTGTGTGTGGGTGAAATGCTGTGTAAATATCTCTTAGGTTCATTTGGTTTACCATGTCATTTAGCTGCAGCTTTTCTCTGCTTAGTTCTTGTCTGGATGACATGACTATTTGTGAGAGTGGGTTATTGCAGTCCCCCACTATTGAAGTCACACTCTCAGTGTTTGAGGGTCAATATATGATTTAAGCTGAAGTAGTGTTTCTTTTGTGAACCTAAGCCCTGGTATTTGGTGCATAGATATTAAGGTGGATTAAAGGTGTGTACCACCACTGCCCACATCTATGCTTTTTAGGGATATTGACCTGTCAGGCTTTGTGTGCTAATGTTTCCTACCTGTATGTCTTTTTTTGATTGTTTGCTTTTGTTTTTTTTCTTTTCTTTAAACAGGACAATTGAGGTCTGAATGAGGGAACTTGGAAGAATTCTTCCCCTATAGGACTTATAAATAACTTTTTACTTTAACTGTTTGGCTCAAGCCCTTCCTTCATAGACATTTCTTAATGATTGATAAACATTTATTTCTTACTATTGGTTGGCTGGGATATTCTGTCATGCTTCAGTTTAAGTTGACTATGTTTTTTTCCTCTATGAAGTTGTTCTTTTGGTTTCTGTTGTCAGCCATATATTTGTTTTCATTTTTAGGTTTTTTGATCCACTCATTTAATCCTCCCTCCCTTTCTTTCTACTTCTCCCCCTCAAAAATTGTGTCATATTCCTTTTAGATATCTTTATTATTTTTTGGATAGATTCTAGTTGTATATGCCAGGCTAGCCTTATACTTACCATTGCCTCAGCTGTACATCATCATGTCAGCAGTGGCAACGTTTCTACTCTTCTTCGTCTTCCTGCCATCTTTTTTATTTTATGGTCTGATGTCTGGGTTTCTTTCCTCCTATCACGGGTTTAGTTTAGACTGCTTTCTTCTAGTAATGTGAGTTGCATCATTAGGTTGTTGTTTATTTGTTGATGTAGAGGTACTTGCTACAAACTTTTCTCTTTGTTCTTTTTTTTTTTTTGCTGAATTCACTACAATTGTCTTTATTGTTTTCATTGTTTCAAGAAAAAAATTTTAAAAATTTCTCTTGATTTCTTCAAGAGCATGTTAATTTTTTTCTTTTTTTTAATTAATTAATTTATTTTTATCTCAATCACAGGTTAGGTACTTTGAATCCCAGGCATAGCTTCCTCCCTCATTCCCTCCCACCCTTCCACTCCCTCCCTCATCTCCCTCCTCCCTGCCCCCTCCAAGTCC
>CM053763.1:59243769-59282393 GCA_028658305.1 Pachyuromys duprasi | reverse complement strand
GTTGCTTGTTTTCTCCTCCACTCAATGTCCATCCCATTTGTTCATCCAAACAAGCATTGATCATACCAACCTGGGTCCTCCTTCCTGTATATCCTCTCTAGGTGTGTAGATTTCAGCTTGACCTTCCTATCATATAGGTCTATATGCATGTTAATTTTTAATTTAATTTTTTTTTTTACATTTTAAGCTTTATTTTGCCATAGAAAAGAAAATATATGCTACACCTTTAATTTTTTTCTGTCTTCTGCGGCGTGCTTTAGGACATGGTCTGTCCTAGAGATGAATACAATGTGTATTCTAGAGGTGTTAGATGATATATGTAAATGTCTGTTAGGTTCATTTTCTCTATAATGTAATTTGATATTTTTACTAAAAGTGTGTGTGTGCATACCCCACTCATATAAGGGTGCCAGCAGAGGCTAGAAGAGTAGGTTAGATTTCTTAGAGCTAGAGTTATATATATGTTGCTGTGAGCCACTTGTTGTGGGGGTGCTGGAAAATAAACCACTGAGGCATCTCTTCAGACCCCATCCTCTCTTTAAAAATTTTTTTTTCTGTCTATCTGTCTGCCTGTCTGTCTATTTTTTGAGGTGAGGTCTATTTTTATTTTATATGTATGTGTGTGTGTGTATGTGTGTTTCTTGTGTCCACAGAGGGCAGAAGAGGCTTTGAATCCTCTATTGCTGAATTTATGTACCATTGTGAGCTGCCTTACTGTAGGTGCTGAGAATTAAACCTGGGCTCTTTAGAACAGTGTCTTAACTCTTCAGCCTCTCTGGCCCCTTTTAGTATTTGTTGATTTAAAAAATTTTTTTTTCATTGTGGATTCTCTTTAAGTCCTTAGCTGTGATTTGAAACTATTTCTCCTTTTACCTTTAATTATTGTTTTATATTATTGAGTGCTTTGGTCATGTGCACATATCAACAGTTATTTCCTTTGTTGAACTGATCCCCTTTTCATTATATAGTGACTTATTTCTTTTCCTTTTTTATGCCAGTCTATTTTATCTAAGTATTACTACTCCCGACTTCTTGTTTTGTATTTATCTGGTAAGCTTTCTTGATCCCTTCACTTTTAGTGTATCTGGCTCATAATTGGTGCAGAAAGTCTTTATGGATTTTGTTTTCACTTTCTTGGGAAGTGGAGAGCGTCCATTAGATAGTTTTTACTTTTTCATGAGAGGAACTTGTTTTTATATTCAAGGTTACTATTGGGGAAAAAAGTATACTGCTGTTAGCTCTTCTATTTTGTAAAGATCCTTTGTTTACTATCTTACTCTTAGGTTAATATTTGTGGGTTTTAGAATATCATTTTGTGTATATGTTATATGTTTGTGAGGGTAAACATGCATCTGCTGCTGATGCTGTGTGTATACTTAAACTTTCTATTTATTCACTTACTTTTGTTTGTCAGCTTGTCGGAACTGGTTCTCTTTTTTCATAGTGTGGGTCTCAGGGTTAACTCAGATTATCATGCATAGTAGTAAGTGCCTTTACTCACAGAGCCATCTTTTTTTTTTTTTCTGTATGCTAACCAAAAATATTGTTTTTTAATATTTATTACAATTTATTCACTTTGTGTCCCAGCTATAGCCTGCTGTCTTGTCACCTCCCAATCCCACCTTCCCTCCCTCATCTCTACCCATGCCCCTCCCCTAGTCCTCCTCTAGGAGAGGTCCTCTTCCCCTTCCATCTGACCCTAGTCTATCAGGTCTCATCAGGACTGGCTGCATGTCTTCCTCTGTAGCCTGGTAGGGTTGCCCCCCTCCCCTTCAGGAGGAGGTGATCAAAGAGCTAGCCACTGATCATAGAACCACCTTACTGGCCATAAAGTGATATCTCTTTCTCTTTTTCTGTCTCTTTCTGTCTCTTTCTGTCTCTTTCTCTCTCTCTCTCTCTCTCTCTCTCTCTCGTGTGTGTGCGCGCGCGTGTGCGTGCTCTTGTGTGCGCTCTTTCTCTCTCTCGTTTGTGTTGTGTAAATATAAAACAGTAGCTGAATACATCATTATCCTCAAATACATTATTTATAAGCAGATTATTTTTTGTGTAATGTGCATTGTCTCTTGACAAGTATGTAATTACATATATCTATATTATCATAGAGTAGTTTAACTGCCTTAAAACTTTCTCACCCTCTGAAAATCTGTTAATTTTATTGTCTCAGTAGTTGGAAATATACAGCATACAGCGTTTTCAGACTGGCTTCTTTCATGCATTAACATATATTTGCATATTCTTCTTGTCTTCCTAATTTCATAACTCTCTCCTGTGTGTGTGTGTTTTCTGTAAGAAAGTCTTATTCCATAGCCCATGCTTGCCTGGAACTTATTGTACACTGGTCTCAAACTCAAAGCAGTCCTTCTCTTAGCCTCCTTTGGCTTGGAATCATAGGTCTTATCCACAGTGTACAACTTGATGGCTCATTCTGTCACTTAATAATCTTCCACTGTCTGCTACTATAGCTGCTAATTCACCCACTGGATTGCTTATTGATAATTTCAAAGGTTTACCACATAGAGCTTTAGATTTTTGTGGGTGTGTGGCTATATCTTAAACTCATTTGGGTAACTATTAAGTAGTGTAATTGTTGGATATATGATCAGAATTGTTTAGTTTTGTGTATACCTGTATACTGTCAAGTTTCTGTACCATTTTGCATTCTCATCAGCAATATAATGTGAATATAGGATATTTTTTGTCACTTATTTACTATTTGCATGTGTTTTATGTTCAAAGTAGGTTTGTTCTTAGCATCATATTGGTGGCTCATGTTTTTATCCATTTGACAACCTTCAAATTGGTACATTTACACTAAATACCATCAGAGTGAATCTTTTAAAAATTAATTTTATTTTTAATTGTGTGCATGTGTCCTTGTGTCCCTGTGTGGGTATGTGCATGAGATACCAGAAGCATCCTATCCCTCCTTGGAGCTGTAGCTATGTTGTGGTTGTCAGTCACCTAGCATTGGTGCTGGTAGCTGAACTCCTGTCTCATGCAAGAATTCTAAGTCTTTTAACCTTACTTATCTACCTTTCTAGCACCATAGCGAATTTTGCAGTAATAGATGATGCTGCCCTACACTGTTTTTAACCTTCTATGTTTTCTTTCCTTTTTGGAGGCAAGGTCTCAGTATTGAACAGCTCAGCGTGGTCTTACTTCATTCTAATTAGTAGGATTGCAGTGCTGTGCCATCTTGTCCAGCTACCTGTTTTAATTGAACATTTTATGTTTTTTAATTTTCTTAGCATATCATATAGCCCATTGCCCTTTTTACTTGTTTACCTATAGTTTGCATTATATGTTTATATTAATACAAGACTGTGTTAATTCAAGACTGTTTGTGTGTTTGTATGTATATGCATATGTGCTTGTTTGCATATGTGTGGAAACCTGAGTTGACCTCAGATATCATCCTCTTTATTTAATGATGCAGGGTCTTCAAGTTGAATCTTCAGCTTACTGATCTTGTCCAGTACATGAGCCTCTGCCTCCTCAGGGCTGAGATAGCAGGCGGTGGCCATATCTACCTGGCTGGTAAATAGAACCTTGGGATCCAAACTCCAGTCCTCATGCTTATATAATAAGCACTTTATCCACTGAGCCATTTCCCTTACACCTTCCAAGTACAGCCTTAAAACCACTATTGTGCAGCCAGGTGCTGGTGGCACACACCTTTGATCCCAGCACTTGGGAGGCAAAGGCAGGTGGATCTCTGTGAGTTCCAGGCTAGCCTTGTCTACAGAGTGAGTTCCCGGATAGCAAAGGCTCTGTAGGAAAAAAAAAAAAAACTGTCTTAAAAAAACCAAAACCAACCAACTAACCAAACAAAAAAATCCCCAAACAGAAACAAACAAAAAACCAAGCCACTATTGTGCTGAAACGCCTTCTTCTTTTTGCATCATTGTTGACATTCATTTTACTTGTGAAATACATATATGGAAATACATAAGCATACATATCTAATGCAGTGTTGCAAATATTAATTTGGGCAAACTGGTAACTATAAACCAATTAAGAGTTTAAAAAACATTTATTTACTTTCACATTTTGCATTTGAGATACTGTTCTTTTCTTTATGTAGACTCAAATTTGTGAGTGTTCTTTCTATAGCGCTCCCCTCACCCACTCCCACCCCCTGAGACAGGGTTTCTCTGTGTAGCTCTGGCTATCCTGGACTTGCTGTGTAGACAGGGCTGGACTCAAACTCACAGAGTTCTGGGATTATAGACATGTGCCACCGTGCCCAGTTTCTATCGAACTTTTTACAATTCTTACAAAGTATGTTAGATAGCAATGACAGTCTCTTCAGTTTTTATTTTTTCTTTCTCCCAGCTCATATTCTTAATTTTTAATTGCAATGTTTGGAGTTTATTAAAAACAAAGATCTGTTCTTTCCTACCAGAATCTTTAAAACCCATTGGAAAGGAGGATGCTTTGAAGTAATGTCCTGAGTAGTGTGCTGAGAGAGGGCATGCTTGAGCTCTGTGGTGTATTTTATTAGAGGCACTTTACAGTCTAATGTGCACTTTACAGTCTAATTTGTCTGAGTTGTTGAGTACATTTGTAGAGTTCATTCAGATTTCAGTATTTAACCCAGGAAGGCCCAGATTTGATATATAACCCAAGCTGCCCTCAACCTCCTGAGCTCATGGGTACATGCCACCACACCTGGCTCAAGAATTTTCTTAGCTTTTTAAGGAGAGAATTTCCTAATTTGTTGAAGTGTCTTATTTCCTTTAACTTAGATGTTTTCTCTACTTAGTCTTATTTCGCAAACTGTATTTTCAGTTTTTACCAATAACTTTGTTAACAAACTTTATGTGCTACAATTAGAGTGTGTCTACAGTGAAAAAACTGTACAAGAAACACAGGCAGTGAAGCTCTATTTGGAGACTTGATTCTTTTATCTGTATATATTTAAAAGGGTGTGTGAGCATTTAAAAGGGTGCTCATGCACACACGCAGGAGGGCTTATGAGATCTAAGGGCAACATCAAGTGTCCTCTTCAGTGGCTCTCCACCTTACTTTTAAAGGAATTTTTAAAAAATTAATTACATTTTCATTGAAGCCAAAGGCAGTCAGTTGGCTGTGCTGACTTGACTACCTTCTCTCCTAGTTCAGTGTGTACAGATGGTGTGCTGCTGCACCTGCCTTTTTCTGTGAGTACTGGGCGTCTGAACTCATGCTGACACGGTGACTACATTACTGAGTCAGCGATTTGGTCCATATTTTTAAAATGGGTATCCTATGTCAGATGCTGTTCTTTTTTAAAAAAGTGGGGGTGGACCTCAGAGAATTGTTAGTGAATTTTTGTTTATTCTTACAGCATTAGTTGGGCTTCTAATCTTATTCATTATACTAAGTACTTTAACCCCATCATACTATGTACACACCTAAAATTTATTTATCTACCTATCTATCTATTTATTATCTGTCTGTCTGTCTGTCTCTCTCTCTATCTATCTGTTGGAAACAGGGTCTCCTTATGAAGTGGTAGCTGTCCTGAAACTCACTATATAGAGCTCACCTGCCTCAAACCACCTGCCTCTGCCTCCAGAGTACTGGGTTTAAAGGCATGTTCCACTATTGCCCATTATTTTTTAATTATGTTTTTGTGTCATCTGTGTTTGAGTATGTGGACATGAATGCATTTGGGAGCAGATGTCAGAAGCATTGGATCCTCCAGATTTGGAGTTATAGGTGGTTGTAGGTTACCTGACATGTTTGCTTTTAATCTTGTATATCCCCCAAACCCTCCATGTAGTTCAGGGTAGGCTCCAACTAATTTTAACTCCTGAATTCTGGGATTATAGGCATGACTGGTTTAGTATGGTGTGATGTAAGGATTAAATACAAGGTTTTCTGTGTGCTGGGCAAATACTACTACATTTCCACTCAAATGTGCATAGTTTTATCATGTCAGTTACGGTTCCTGCACCATTTTCTCTTTCTGAGAGAGATCTATGAAGACTAGATGTCCTGATTCTATTTTTGTGTTGAATCCATTTGAATGCAGTGCAGTGAATGTAATAGTTACCCAGAATTTTGTTATAAATAGTTGGTCTAAAGAAATGAAATATTAATTGCTTAGCAGAAATGCAGGAACCAATAAATGTGTGTTCTTTCTATTATGTCCTAAATTGTATTAAAAAATAATTTGTGGTCCTACATCAAGAATCATGGGTATAATTCACTAACTGGCTATTTAATATACACAAGGAAGATAATCTGTAGGTGACATAAGCAAGAACATAGAACAGATTGTGTGAATGTGTTTAACCAGAACATCAACTGTATACACATACTTAATAACAACTTCATTCATTGGAGTCATGCATTTTGTGTGTGTGTGTGTGTGTGTGTGTGTGTGTATTTAACTGAAGGACTGTTTTAAGACATTATCCATTTAATTTTCGGGGCAAACCAAAGTTCGGTAAATTGGCATGGTCATATTGGGAACTCCTGGCCCAGTTAAAGATGTCTATTTATTGTGGATGATTGGATTTCAAGCCACGTGATTTAAACTTTCTCTTATCTTAAAACTAACTCTTTAGGTTTAAAAGTTGTGGAGGTCTTAAAGGATTACAACTATGTATAATTACATAAAGTCAGAGGTCAGATTAATTTTTCTTTGTGTCCTCCAAGTGCAGGTCATATAACTAGTGATGTTTCACAAAGTACAGATGCTTAAGTGCTTTTAGAAGCTTTCTTACTGTGGATTAGATTCTTCTATAGTCTAGTTACATGGCACATGTGCCACCTAGTGGCCAGAGAATTAACCACTTGGTGATAAAGGTATTTCATGTTCCCTTTTTTCTCCTCTCCACCTTTTTGGCTATAGAGCATTTTGTGACTGAATGGAACTGATTGTGTTCATTTAGGTCAGGTTTAAAGTTGAGAGGTATCCAGTTTAATTTCTATTCCTGTGATAAAATACCCTGACAAAGAATAACTTAGGAAGAAGAGGTCTTATTTGATGTAGAATTCCAAGTTACTGTATTGTTTCAGAATAGTCAAGGCTAGAGCTCAAGCAGCTGGTCACATCATAGTTTCAGCCAAGAGCAAAGAAAGAATGTATCTTTGTTTTCTTGCTTTCAGCTTTCTTCTTTTAGGAAAATATTTGCCATTAATACTTTGGATTACTTATATTTATATAAAATTCATTTATTTTTATTTTTGTGTGTATGGATGTTTATGTATGTGGATCCATGTATGTCTTTGTACCATATACATACCTGGTGTTCACAGAAGTCAGAGGAGGGTGCTGAATCCCTGGAACTGTATTTACAGGTGGTTGTGAGTTGCCATGTGTTAGTGCAGTAGACACTCTTAACCACTGAGCCATCTCTCCAGCATTTTCTGCCATTCTCAGCTATTTTTCTTCTCTATAGTCAATGGTACTATCTACAATGTTCAATGCCTACAATCCTATGTCATTTTACAATTATGACACTCTCTTACCTACATTGCCATAGGCACCCTGAACTAGACAGTTCCTCATCAAGACCATTCCCAGATGATTATAGGTTGTATCAAATTGATAATTAAAACTGTACTCATGAGCAACAACTGTTTCCATAGGAAGTGACGTTATACACATGAAGTTGATGTCCAGTGTTTTATTCTATTGATCCCTACCTTGGTTGTTTGCTTTCACTGTGTAGCCCTGGCTGTCTTAGACCTCACTATGTAGACCAGACTGGCATCACTATGCCTAGCATCCCACACATTTACTTTTTGGCAGGGTCATATTGAATCAGGAGACCACCAGTTGGCCATGAGCTCCAGGAATCTGCTTTTTTCTGCTTCCCAAGTGATGGGCTTTATAGACAGATACCTAGCTTTTTATGTGGACTCTGAAGATCTGACTTCAAGTTTTAATTCTTGAATAGCAGGACTTTACTGACTGAGCCATCTTCCATGCTATCTTCTTCCAGTTTCAGATAGGAAAATTGTTAGTTCTGTCTTCTTCAAATTGGGATGCATGTAACTGAACAAATAAGACCCCATGAAAAGCAAAAAGTGGCCAGTTAAATGAGCTTGTACTATTTTAGGGCGAGTGGCTACTTTATTATTAAAAAACCATAGTAGCTAGTGTTTAAGCACACATTTGGATATTCTATAGATAAGCAAATGCTGTCTGGAATATTTTATCAGTTATCACTGGGCTTCACTTATTCATCCAGACGTGCTCTGTATGAGATCACAGGTTGGATCTCTAGTTGATATCATCCCCGCTACAGTATTCCGTTTCACTTTTCAATACCAAACTGACAATTTTTGAAGAGTAGGACTAGGAAAAACGGAGGGGTCATAGAAAGTATAATTTCCTGCTTTGAGTGGGATAGATAGTAAGATCTAACTTATTTTACCATATGAAGAGTGTAAGATAGATTAGTAAATTTAGGGGTACCTATTATGCTTTGTGGTTGGAACTTTTGCTTTCTAGGAAGCAGTTTCAATATTCGTTTTTACTGATTAAATGATGAAAAGTCAAACCAGAAAAATCTAGACCAGAAAAAAGATCCACTTTTAGCAATCTTTCAATTTCTTTAGCAAGTCCATGTTAGCATTCTGGATACAGCCACTGGACTGAGAAAGAGAACACTGAGAGCTAGCTAGCCTTGATATTATCGTCTTAGATTCCTGAATCCATTTCTTAAAGTAGATCCATTTAATGTAAACTGGCATGTTCATGTTTACAGCTTCTGAAGCATTGTTTCCCTGTCCCTTTTATGTGTACACTACTGTTAGCCTTACCCCTGGTCATTTAATGTACTAAGTACAGCCCATGGACTTTTTTGATGCCCCACTAAGTAGCAATGAAGTGCTTCCATAAAGCCATTTTATAGATGTCATTGGTTAGTATTTTGTGCATAGCACAAAGGCAGAGTTGCTAACAGAATGGGATTTCTTTCTTTCGGAAAGCTGAAGAGAGCAGGCAACATAAAGTAACTTCTGACTTTTAGGTATCTCACCGAAGCTATAGACTCTGGTTACTGTTTGCTTTGTAAGTCACTACTTCAGGTTCCTGTCACATCAAAGATTAGCACCAACATCAGCTACTTTCATTTTAAAATGCCATTGTTACTGACTCATTGTCTGATAAACAAGACAATTTTTTGAAGTTTTGTTGTTGTTGTTAAGCCAGTTTCTATTCCTCATGCTAATGTCGGTGTTCACTTGTGTGAAGTGAACTGCTCTGATAGTAAAGTAGTTGGTTATATAAAACTAAATTTTCTCTTACATAGTCTGAAAAAATTGATCCTTCTTCCCTCTTCTTCTCTTTTCCTCCTACTCTGCTTCCCTGGTGCCACAGTAGTCTCCTGTGGAGACCAGAGGACAACTTTGTAGAGTGCTTTTTCTTTCCATCTTTATGTGGGTTTGCATATTAAGGTTTTCATCTACAAAGATATCTCTCACTTGATCCTCATGTAGTATTTTGTTCATGAAAGGTTGTGTTGATGAAATTTCGTTGCTCTCTGTGTGATTGCTTATGAACCTGATTTTATCTGTCCTGGTTCTTTTGCCGTCTCTTGGAGCATTGCTCTCATTGGCAGCTTTGTGGCTTGGGTTAGCTGTTTGGTCTGTTTTAGTCCATTGGAAAGAAAAACATAAATTTACCAAGAGCAAATAATCTGTTTTATTTGGTATGGTGGAGAAATGGCATAGTTGCTACCTGTTTTATGACTTGCTAAACAACTAACATGCTTGGCTGTGTGTATGGTCTCTGGTTGATCTAGTTACATACCATAAAACTTGGAGGATATGCATGTATTTTGCACGTTGGTGTTTTTTTGTTTGGATATGACTTTGTGCTTTATTTTCTACATCTTTCAAGTTCTTTACATACTTTGGGTCTATATACTTAGTTGGAGGTGCATATGTTTTCTCTCATTTGTGATCTGTGCATCAAGTCATGGGTTCATTTATCAAATATAAATTTATAATTTCATTGTAATTACATTTTTAATCTCTGTATATTTGATATAAATATATGCTTTATTGATTTGATGCCAAGTATTATGCAAAATTTCTGTAGGGTAATCAGGATACCTTGATAAGCCTCATAAACAATGGCCATTTTTTTTGTATTTCCATTATTAAAAAGGCACATTGCTTTCCCTCTTTCTCCTTGAAACAGGGTTTCTCTGTGTAGCCCTGGCTGTCCTGGAACTGTAGACCAGGCCTTGAACTGACAGATCTACCTGCTTTTGTCTCCCAAGTGCTGGGATTAAAGGTGTGTGTCACCACCCCTGGTGTGGCATAGTGCTGTTTTAGCTGTGAAAACCCAAACTGTTTGTTGTTGCTTTATGTCACTAATTTTATTTGATAGAATTAGTACTTTTTATAACTAACAGTTTTCAGAATTATTTATTTTTTCTCCCAAATATTTTCTTAAAATTTATGTTGACTTTAGGCGATACTTATAAAAATAGGGAGATAAAATTGAAGTTGTGATGTGAGAAGTGAGAGTTGAAGTTTCAAGCTGCTAAGACAGCAATGTCTAGTGTGTTGTAATGTATGGTCTGGGATATTGGTGAAGACCTAATGCTGTATATATAGGCTTAAAGGTTATTAAGCCCAGAGGAGATTGCTGCAACCCAGATAATAATTAAGTTCTGTAGCTAGAGGGCTGTACTTGCAAAGTATGTAAAGAACTTGAAAGATGTAGAAAATAAAGCACAAAGTCATATCCAAACAAAAAAACACCAACGTGCAAAATACATGCATATCCTCCAAGTTTTATGGTATGTAACTCGATCAACCAGAGACCATATACACAGCCAAGCATGTTAGTTGTTTAGCAAGTCATAAAACAGGTAGCAACTATGCCATTTCTCCACCATACCAAATAAAGCAGATTTGGGAGTCCAAAGAAATCAACCGAAGACGAGACAGTAGATTATTTTATTCATTCATGCCTTTCTTCCTTTCTCTTTTCCTCTCTCTCTCTCTCTCTCTCTCTCTCTCTCTCTCTCTTCTCTCTCTCTCTTTTTTTTCTGTTCTTCCTCTTTCTTTCTGGGTTTTAGTGCCAGGCTGTCCTGGAACTCGCTATGTATCAGAAGGTAACTTAGAACTCACTGTCCTCTTGTCTTAGCCTCTCAAGAACTGATCCTCATAAACAGTTTTATGAAGCATATCATAGAGCATAATTTGACAAATGAATAAACGAGAAATGCCCCTTATATAATGTTTGAATAGCCGTCAGGTGATCAAATTAATACTTGGGACATGATTTATAGGTTTGTTCATTTGTTTGGGGACTGTGTAGAAATATCTAAATAAGTTTTTAATTAGAAAACAAGGATTTGTCTTAAGAATGTGGAATTGTGTCAGGAGCATTGATAGAGGAGGGGTGTCTCTTTGTTCTGGTAATGCAGTATGAAAGACAGTAGACATCTTTTTATTTAATGAGAAGAGTGATGTTGGGGTAGAGGTGTTTTGAAAACCTCACAGGGGTTAGAGAGAGGGCTCAGTGGTTAAGAACACTTGTTGCACTTGTAGAGAACCTGGGACCGGTTCCTAGTACTCATATAGTTGGCCACAACCATCTGTAACTGTTGTCTAGGGCATCTAACTCATTCTTCTGGCCTCCAAGGGCACATACATCTATGCAGACAGAACACTCATATACATTTAAAAAAGTAAGATAAAAGTCTCAAAATAATGCTTCCTAAAAAGTATGTATAAAGTTTCTGGAGTCTGAGTCCTGAGGATAATTTTAAAAGGCAACAAAATCAAGGAGCTCTCTCTCTCCTTTAAGATTTATTTATTATTTATATAGTGTTCTGCCATATATACCAGAAGAGGGCACCAGATCTCATTATAGATGGTTTTGAGCTACTATGTGGTTACTAGGAATTGAATTCAGGACCTTTGGAAGAACAACCAGTGTTCTTAACCTCTAAGCCATCTCTCCAGCCCAGAAGCAGCTGTCTCTTTACATATACATATTTAGCTTTTAGAATGGTAAGTGACTAGGATGCATACTGATTGTATCAAATTAATAGTCTCAGTTTATAAAATGTGAAAAAACTTAAATGAACCACATTGAAACACACTTACTTTATAGATCAGTTGTACTTCCCTGAAAATGAGTTTTCAAACAGTTATTTTTAGTGTGGAACTTCCCTGAGTCAATTGTACTTTGGTCTCAAGGTATAGTGAGCCATGGCTTATGTAATTCTGATAATTGTTTTACAGTAGCAAACTGACACTAATTGTGTTTATTAATGTTCCCTATTTGTAAAGTGTTATTTGTTTCACTTTTTTCATATGTGTGTGTGTGTGTATATATATGCTTTGTAGATAAATTCTTCAGTGATTGAACACAAAGTGACTCTTTATATATCCCTTTGTTTACTGTGAAGCAGAAGTCAAAGACCAGCCGGTGGAAGAGGACGCTGAAGCAGAAGTGGACAGCAGCAGACAGCCAGGCTCGAGTCTTCAGCGGTCTGCAAATTCCCTGGTCTCTGTTGGTGTAGAAGCCAAAATCAGGTCAGACAACAAAGACAGATGAACTAGAGACGATTGACAGGGGAAAGGGTGGTGAACTGCCTGTAGAGAAAGCACAGGGAGACAGAGCTTAGGATTTGGATGGGATTTTATTATTTTAGTACCTTTAAGTTTGATCTCCACATTCCCATGTGTAGTTGGCATAGAAGATGGCTGTGGTATGTTGTTCCTGAATGAAGGAAGAGCTAAGAACACCTTATAAAGAATTAAGTTCTGTGGGGACTGAGAAACAGTTCTTTCAGAGGAACCAAGTTTGGTTCCTATCACCAACATGGCTACGTAAACTGTTTATAACTCTAGTTCCAGGGGATTCTGACCTCTTGGATATTCAAGAACACATGTGATAAATATACATAACATATAGGTAAAACACTTAAACACATTTTAAAAAGCTGCTAAGAACCTTAATAAAAGTAAATTCTGATATATATACCCTTCACATACTTACAATCTTTTTGTTTTTTAATTTTATTTTATGCGCATTGTGTTTTGCCTGCATATGTGGTCATTGTGAGACTGTCAGATCTTGGAGTTAGAGACAGTTGTGAGCTGCCATGTGAGTGCTTGAATTTGAACCCCAGGTCCTCTGGAAGAGTGCTCCTAACCGCTGAGCCGTTGCTCCAGCCCCAACACATTTATAATTTTACCCTCTCCTCATTCTTTAAGAAAGGACCCCTCTCCATCCAAGCTAAGCAACTAAATAAAATTGTAACAACAAATTAAAAGAAATGGGACTGCTGAGATGGCTCAGAAGATGAAGGTACTTGCCACTAAGCTTGATGACCCGAGCTTTAGCTTCAGGAAAGAGCTGACTCAGTGCAGCGTCTTCTGACTGTGATCTGTGTGCACATGTGCTCGTACACACAAAATAATATAATGATAAAAGTAGGTTTTGTTTTTGTCTTTTTGTTTTCTCCCCCAAGACAGGGTTTCTTTTTGAAGCTCTTGCTGTCCTAGAACTCTGTGTAGACCAGGCTGCTCTAAAAGTCAAAGATCTGCCTGCCTCTTCCTCCTGAGTGCTGGCATTAAAGGTGTGTGCCACCACTACCCAGGTGTAAGTTTTTTTTTTTTTAAATTTATGATAAGGACATTTAAAAAATTAATTAAATATGTGATATCATAACCTATCAGTTTAGCTTTCATGTCTTATATTTTTTTTGGCTTCTATTTTGAAGTCCTCAATAAGACTGAAAGTATTGGTTATTTGAATATTCTTAGTCTCTTAAAATGTTTTAATTGTTTTGCTCTTAACATTCTTCCCTCCTCATTTTATCCTCTATTGAATCTTGTGAAGATGCTCCATCTTTCTATTTTGAGAGCTGTTGAGTATCCTGTCTACTTTTTGCCTTTCTTTTCTTCTCAGGAAAGTGCAACTAATCTGATAGCTCTGAGTCTTGCTTTTGTCCTTATGAGCCACAAATTCAATTTCCAGTAAGGCCACATTCCTAAAACCCAAACTCTTTTACGTATCTAGGTAACCGCTCCACTTAGAAACGTATTAGATACAACACTCATAGTATGTTCCTAACTGCTCTTTTTTTTTTTTTAAAGAGTTAATAAAATTTTTATTTAAATAAAGACATAAACATTTAAAAATAATACAAATTAATGTATTATATCAGATTTACAATCTCTTTGTAACTGTATCACTTCATTTTGTACAATAATTATGAGTGTCAGTAATAGAGGGAAGAAAATTTTAGGACTCTTTAGAAATTTAAAGAAAAACAAGAAAGAAAGAATGAAAAATTTAGACGCTGAATCATAGCCTGCATTATGTGTTTTCTACTTTAAAATGAACCAGGAATGAATCCATTAGGGCTGAATAAACTCCTGAATTTAAATATGAAACTGTTTTTATGCTAGATACCGGAAATACATTTGGGTATTTGTTGGGTTTTCCAGTTGGCAGATACAACTTGAGAATCATCAAGTTGGCTGTAGCAAACGAACTCACAGAAAATGAAAGCCATTACTGCTTTTTAAAAATCAATTTTTATTATCATTTATTAAAATTTATTCAGTTTGTATCCCAGCTTCTTAATTTAACATTTTTTAAATATAATTTTTATTTTTTATATTAAATACAGGTTATTTACTTTGTATCCCAGCCGTAGTCCACTCCCTCATTCCCTCCCAATCCCACCCTTCCTCCCCCATCTCCTCCCTGCCCCTTTCCAAATCCACTGATAGGGAGGTCCTCCTCCCCTTCCATCTGACTCTAGCTTATCAGGTATCTTCAGGAATGGCTGCATTGTCCTCTTCTGTGGCCTAGCAAGGCTGCTCCCCCCTTGGGGTGGAGTGAGATCGATGGGAGTCAAAGAGCCAGCCATTGAGTTCCTGTCAGAAATAGTACCTGTTCCCCTTACTTGGGAACCCAGTTGGATACTGAGCTACCATGGGCTACATCTGAGCAGGGGTTCTAGGTTTTAGCCATGTTTATAGCAGCCTTATTCGTAATAACCAGAACCTAGAAATAACCCAGATGTCCATCAGCGGAAGAATGGATACAGAAATTGTGGTACTATTATACAATGGACTACTACTCAGCAATTAAAAACAAGGAAATCAGGAAATTTGCAAGCAAATGGTGGGATCTAGAAAAGATCATCCTGAGTGAGGTATCCCAGGAGCAGAAAGACACACAAGGTATATACTCACTTATAAGTGGGTACTAGACCTATAAGATAGGATAAACATACTAAAATCTGTATATCTAAGGAGGATAAACAAGAAGGAGGACCCGGGGTAAGGTGATCAATCCTCACTTAAAAAGACAATTGGGTTGTACATTGGAAGTAGGAGAAAACAAGTAACAGGACAGGAGCCTACCACAGAGGGCCTCTGAAAGACTCTACCTAGCAGTGTATCAAAGCAAATGTCAAGACACATAACTAACCCTTTGGCAGAGTGCAGGGAATCATATGAAAGAAGGGAGAGTTACTATGACCTGGAGAGGACAGGAGCCCCACAAAGACCAAATATGCCAAGGCACAGGGGTCTTCTATGAGACTGTTTCTCCAAACTGCTCTTTATACTGCCTCTTCCTCTGTTTTCTATCTGCTTCTTCCTCTGCCTCCTCATTCAATAAATGATACCAATATTTACCCTGTTGTTTAGGATTTGCTCCCTGATTTGTCTCATCTTCATAGTTAGTCTCTTTTCATCTTGATTTGGTCTGCTGACTCGGTTGAATCAATTGTCTTTCAGAGATTATCTTTTTATTTTCTTTCTCCTTTTCATTACCTTTCCACAGTCTAATTTAGTTGTAAAAATTATTGGCAAATGTTAGTCAGATCTGGTTGTCACTAAGTTTAATGGCAATTATATTTAAATGTGACATTTTGGTTGTATTTAGCATTTCACGTTCTTTTTTGTTTCTGTGATGCATGGGCTGGTCCTGGTGGTCTGTCCTCAGGTTTAACTTCTGCTTCTGAATAAACTCGACCCAGTTTCTATTATTTCTTTTGAGTTTTTGTGTTGTCTGTCACAAGAGTTACCTTGATAGAGTTCCTCTTTCTGAATTCTTTAACTCCAGTATGACTCTAGGTGAAAAGTGTATTTCAAAAGTATTTGTTTTACTTAGTTCACTTCCCCCAATATTTTAGAGGTTTAAATATTTTCTAAATAAAAGAGTAGTACTTTGCTGGGCTTTGGTGGCACATACCTTTAATCCCAGCATTCATGACACAGAGGCAGGCAGATCTCTTATGTTCCAGGCAGCCTAGTCTACAGAGTTCCAGGACAGCCAAGGCTACACAGAGAAGCCCTACCTTGAAAAAAGAAATGAGTAGTATGTTTTACAAATTTCAGATCTCACAATAAATCCTTTATCAATTTTGAGTTGAGTTTTACATATGGTATATGATGGGTGTTTTGTTTCTCTGCATATGGCTTTCCAGTTTTCCTACCACTAATCATTGAAAACTCTTCATTTCAGTGGGTGTGAGGGTGCACGCCTGTAATCTCAGCACTCAAGGAGGCAGAGGCAGGTGGATCTCTCTGAGTTGGAGGCTAGCCTGGTCTACAAAGCAAGTCCAGGACAGCCAAGACTACTCAGAGAAATCCTATCTTGGAAACAAAACAAAACAAAACAAAACAACAAAAAAAGAACAAAAAAAGAAAACTCCTTATTTCTTCATTGTGTACTCTTGCTATTATTTCTGGCAGACACAGACTGGTAGTAAATATGTGGATTTCTTTTTCAGATTCCTATCTTGTCCCATTGGTGATACATAGTTTTATAATCCATTTGTAATGTGCTTTGAAGTTAGAGGACATGATGCCTTTAGCTTTGTCGTCTTCCTTCAGGGTCTCAGTATGTAGCCCAAGCCAGCGTGGAACTTGCATTCTTCCACCTTCAGTTTCTGGAGTGCTGGCATTACAGGCATGTGGACTATATTGGCTTTTAAAGTTCTTTATGATTAAAATGTTTTTAACGATTGTAGTTCCAAGTTTATAAATCTTGTATTACTTGCTTAAACTTACATAAAATTATTTATTTATTGGCTGTTGTGATTGAGATTATTTTCGGATTTTTCAAATAGCTTATTAATTAGCATACAGAAGCACTACTGATTTTTGTATGTTGATTTTGTGTCCCGTAACTTGACAATATTTTTTAGTTCTGACAGTTTTTGGATGCAGCCTTTATAGTTTTGATTATATACATTAGGTTTTGTCATTGGCAAATATAAATAATTTTACTTCTTAGGATTCATTTTATTTAATTATGTTTCCAAATTAGGCTAGCTTATGATTTCTGCCATTATATTAAAAAAGAAGTAGGAAGAGTAAGCATTGATTATTTTATTATGTAGTTATTTCTGTCCATCATTCTAGGAAACTTGTTTGTGCTTTGCCAGCTTTGTTCTCCCAGACATATTTTTAAGAATATCTCCAGAGGGATAAAACAAACAACAGGACAGGAGCATACCAAAGAGGGCCTCTGAAAGAATCGATATAGCAATGTATCAAAGCAGATATTAAGACTCACAACCAAGCCTTTGGCAGAGGGCGGGAAGTAATAATAAAAATAGAGGAAGTTAGTAAGACTTGGGGAGAACAAGAGCTCCACAAAGACCAAACTGAGCAGGGCACAGGGGTCTTCTACGAGATAGTTTCCCTAACCAAGGACCATGTATGGATATGGCTTAGAACCTCCGCTCAGATGTGGCCCATGGTAGCTCGGTGTCCAAGTGAAGACCCTAGTAAGGGGAACAGGGACTGTTTCAGTCATGAACTCAATGACTGGCTCTTTGATCCTCCCCCATACACGCCACTGAGTAACAGCCTGGCTAGATCCCAGGGGAGGACATTGCAGCCAGCCCTGAGGAGACAAGATGATCTGGGGTTGGATGGAAGGGGAGGAGGTCCTCCCCTGTTGGTGGACTTGGAGGGGGCGGGAAGGAGATGAAGGAGGGATGGGGAGAGTGGGAGGGGGCTATGACTGGGATGCAAAGTACCTAACCTGTGATTGATATAAAAATAAATAAATTACATTTAAAAAAAAAGAAAAAGAAAAAAAAAGAATATTTCCAGAGATATTTTTAAGGAATTGTGTTCTAATTTTTTGGTCATCTTTATCTCATTAATTTCTATTGTATTATTATTTCCACTCTGCTCTCTTTTAAACATCTTACCTGTTCTTTCTGTCTATCTATCTGTATCTGTCTGCCTGTCTCTATCAACCTATCTCTCTCCTTCCCTTTCTCTCTCTCTCTCTCTCTCTCTCTATGTGCAAGTGTTTTATCTGCATGCATATATGTGTAGCACACTTGTGCCATGGACGGTTGTGAGCTTCTGTGTGTGTGCTGGCAGCTAGACTCTGGGACAACAGGTCCTCTGAAGCTACTGACGCATATTTCCAGCTCCTAGTCTTCTCTCTTCTGTTGTTCTGTCAGTGTCCTCATTGAAATTTGGTCAGCCTTTTTTGTAGAAGACTTAAATCATCAACATCTAAACTTTTAATTTCTCTAAGTTTTTAACTGCTCTTTTGATTTGGATTTTAGCTTCGTTTTGTACATTTTGATTTGCATTTTGACTAAATGATTACTATCTGTATGATACTAATAATTTCTAATACATTAGGTTTTACAGCCTAATATGTTATCTATTTTTAGAATATTTTCTTTCTTTATTAAAAAGCACAAGTGTGGTCAGACATGGTGAGGAGGGAGAATCTGTATAGTGAATTCAGGCCAGCCTTTTGTTACATACTACATAGTAAGACCCTCTCTTTCACACCACAGTAGTGCGGTGGTGTGTGTGTGTGTGTGTGTGTGTGTGTGTGTGTGTTTATATTCATTAGTTCATGTATACTCATAAGAAAAATATTGTAGAGAAGTTCTGTAAAGTCTTTTATTATAGTTGTTTCTTTTTAAATTTAATAGACTTTACTTTCAAAATAATGCTTTTCCTTGAGGATTTGAGCAGATATTGCAAAATATTCTTGTTTGTAATTCTTATTTGTCCCCAGTAGTTTAGTACTGTGCAGTAGTGTGTCATCTTTGTTGCAGGTAATATATCAATTTTTATATTTCTTTTAAACTGAAGCTCTTAGTTTACATTTTGGCTCACTCCTGATGAGATAAGAGTTTGTTGGTCTTCATAGATGGATAATGTCATATGTTTACTCTAACATCCTCATCGAGACTAGCTTCACAGTATTTAAGTCTTTATTTTCTTCCAGCTAGTCTCCCAAGTCCCTTAATCCATTAACAACTCAAAAACTTACTAAACCTTATTTTCTTCATACATACTGTGTGGTACATATATACATATATAGCATGTATAAAGGATGTTTATAAAATACTAAATAAATATTGTTAGCATAAGCTTTACAGAGCCCAGGTATTTGGTTGTCAAATTTAATATTTAGGTTTTCTTTTGACATGCATACTTGGATTTAATGCTTAGGTTAATTTTCAGGAGACTGAGTGAATAAAGTATTTGCCACCCAAGTATGAGGACCTGAGTTTGTATCACCAGAACCTACATAAAGCTGGATGTTGTAGCACACCATTCTGTAATCCCAATGCTCCTATGGGAGATGGGAGATGGAGACAGGAACATTCCTGGAACCTGGCTAACAGTTAACCTGGTGTGCACATTGGGAAAAATCCAGAGACCCTATCTCAAAAAAAGTAGAAAGCAAAGAACAGTACTGTCCTATAGCTTCCACAGGCATTTTCTGGCACACTCATGCTACTATTCACATGTGAGAATCCATACTTGGATCCACAAAGATTTATTTTAAAAAGCCATGCTTTGCTTAGAGCTACTTCAGTAGAAATTTGTGTATCGTGTGTGTAAAGCTTTGGGTTGATTCTCAGTACCCCAACAATCAATCAATCAATCAATCAATCACCCCAACAATAAATAAATAAATAAACAAATAAATAAATAAATAAGTAAGTAAATAAACCACCTACAGGGACTAGAAAGGAGGCTCAGTGGGTAAGATCTCTTGCTGCTCTTCCAGAGGACCTAAGTTCAGTTCCTAATACCAGTGTTGAGTGGTTTATAGCAGTCTATAACTCCAGCTTCAGGAGATCTGATCTAATGCCCCTTTCTGACACTGATGAGAGCCTGCAGAAATATATTTCATTTCTCATGGAATAATCATAATATAGTTTTTGGAAAATATAGCTAAAAAACTTAGTTTAAAATATAATTAAGGTCATTGCATAAAGCTGCTTTTTTCCTTCACTGTCTTTCTCCCTTCATTTTTATCAGCGAACAGCTCTGCGCGTTTTGTTATTGTGGGGAGAAAAGTTCCTTAGGACAAGGAGACTTGAAACAATTCAGAGTAACACCTGGACTTATCTTACCTTGGAAAGATCAACCTTCTAACAAGGACATCAATGACAACAGCAGTGGGACCTGTGAGAACGTACAGAGCTCAGCTCCACGGAGACAAAGAGGACCGAGAAAGTAAGCAATTTTGAATTTAAATTGATAGAGAAAAATGACCTCTAACTAAGTTACTTTGGATCTTATTAATTTATAATTGAGGTTGTTATTATTGAACAGGTTTTTATTGTGTTTTATACATTTATGTAGAACTTTTTTATTTACCCCTAACCCAGCAAACGGTTATTTTCTCAATTTTTTTTTTATTTTACATGATTGCTACCAAAATTAGTATGATAACAAAAGTTTCTCTGGAAGAAAATATAATAAAGACAGCATAAGCCAGAAGGGTGCGGATAGAATTTACAAATGGAAGGAAGATAAAATATAATGAAGTAGTTATTCCTTTCCTTTCTGTCTACTGGCTTTTATTTCTAAGAAGACAATGTTGTACTCAAACCAGAATTTCAACACTATTCATATTCTTCTTATCATCCATTCATTCTTTCATTTATTTTTTATTCTCAGATTATGAATACATATGTTTTGGAGACTATTGAGCTGGCCTATACCCTCATTAAATTATGTCACTTCCTTGTTTGCCTTTGTTTCCATCCCTGTAATAGAATATACTATTAAAAAAATAAAATGTTTACATGGCTATATGTCAACATGTTAAGAGTGCTTGCTGCTCTTTGCAGAGGACTAGAGTTTGGTAGTCTGTGTCCACTACCAGCAGTAAGGGAATCCAGGGTATTCTGCCCTTTCTTCTAGCTTCTGGGAGCACCCTTACACATGTGTAGTTACAGCATCACATATGTGCATGGACACACACACACCCTTTAAAAAATTAATTTATGGTCAGGAGAAATGGCTAGGTCGTTAAGAGCACCTATATTCTATTCCCAGCATCCATGTGGCAGCTCACAACTTCAGTTCCAGGGTATTCAGTACCCTCTTTTGACTTGCACAAGTTCTCATATACTTGTGGTATGCATACACATATTGGGCACACAAAATAAACGAATACTTAAAAATTAATTTAGCTTGGAATCCTGACCAATTCTGTCTTTTGAGGGTGATGATAAAATTTTCTAAGAGTCTCTCTGTCTTTTATGGAAATTTAAGTGTTAAAGCATGCTGTGCTATACTCATCATTTAAAATTGCTACCAGTACTTGAAATTTCAAAGTGTAAATGAAATGTAAAAAAGATTTTTTTCATAAAGAATGTAAAGTTGGGATGATTTAAGAAAGCTTAGAGGCATTGTATTTGTAGTTATGATTTTTCTGCTTTCAAGCTAGGTTATATGTAAGAACCTTACTTTTGCTTTCAACTGAATTCTCACATGTTAATATGATATACCAAAAGTCCAGCAAGCTTATAATGTCTATCAGTAGTTAGCAAATACAATGGAGTAGGTCAGGCTGTATCTTACATTTCTGTGTTCCGTCTTAAATAATGACAATTATACATTCTTTTGTAGGAAATAGAATTGGGCATCATTTACTTATTTTATAAATGATTTTCCATTAATTTTTAATGAAAAAATTTATGAGATTAGATAATTTTATAAAAGTAGATACAGCTTAATGAAAGTTGAATTTAATAAGTATTTACTAAGTTTATTAAATAATAATAAAAAGTTCATTAGTGTATACTAAGAATGTTTGGCAATCATGTAAGGGTAGATGGTTTAATTTAGCTTATAATGATTTTAAATATTTATAAAATGTATGTTACTGCTGAAGTATAAATAGCTAATTAATTTTGATCTGTGTGTGTGTGTGTGTGTGTGACAAGGTCTCACTATGTAGAACAGGCTTGTTTGGAACTCTGTGTAGACCAGGGTGGCCTCAATCTCACAGTGATCCACCTGCCTTTGTTTTTAAGTGTGGGATTAAAAATGTGGTCCCTGCTCCTGGCTTTAAGCATGTTTGATAGTAGTTTTTAGCATGGTCTTTCTTAATTTAATTAAGGGGTCTTTTAATCTTTTCTTGAAATTTTGTGTTTCAGTTGGCTTCTCTTTTTAAAATTGTTATTGTTTTAAATTATATGTCTTTATGTGTGTCTCTGCCTGTAGAGCTGAGGTGATAGGTTCTCTGGTACATTTTAGGCAGTTATGAGCTGTCTCACATGGGTACTGGAAACTGAACACAGGTGCTCTCTGTGCTCTTAGCTGTCGAGCCATCTCTGCAGCCTGCAACTAGCTTCTTAATCTCTTTCCTAAACTGGACTGCTGTTATCCTTTTGTTGACATAATACACTGGAATGCTGAATTTGACTAAGCTTTTGGCTAGGAACTGATGAGACTGGTTGGTCATGCCACTGATTTTATTCATTTATTTGTTTTTTATATTTTTCTTGCCATTAATATGCTAAACACAAGTCATGTTTACTCTGCTTTTCTTTTTCCCAATAAAAAAGCAAAGGTAGTAATAAATAGGGCATTTGTAGAATTGGAGAGAGGAAAGAGTTTCCAATAGGCAATTATTCAAATGAGAATTTAAAGTTATAGCATTTTCAACATTTCAATGCATTTGTAGTGCTCAACTGAAATTACCAGTTATTTTAAATATATTTGATGTACTTATTGTATATTAAATGTACTTATTGAACTATGTTGTTACTTTTTTCTTGCAGTAATTCCAGGTATAAAAAGTTTAATATCTTTGGTTATTATGCTAATTTTCTCTTCAACAGGACTTATGTTAAATATACAGCATATAGAAGTGCAGTGAGTTATGACCTATGTCCAGTAGTGACTTAATGTAAAATTATTAGGGGGAAGTTTTAGTGGTAATTATTTTATTTTCCATATTTAATATTGAATATAATAATTGTTTTTAGCAAATGGTGTTAAGTAATAGCTAAAGTGTTATGGTTTGCCAGGCCCCAAGTCTTCCATGTGATAAACATTTCATTCAACATTGTTCTTTACTTTTTTCTCTTATGCTATCTTTCTTATTTCCCAGGCCTTTAGTGTCTGTTTTGCTTTTAATTGGTGAGGGGCAGTTGAGATTAATTCAACATCTTGCCACAAAGCAGCTGTTGACATGTGTCATGGGACCATGAGGAAGCTGCAGCTCACATGTTTACTTCCTTTTTTACACTCAAACAGGTTTTCATTTTCCCTGGGAAATAGTCTGTTTGCACACTAAGTTACCTGCCAATTCTGTGTTAAGATAATGCATGCTAAAATTTTCTTATGTTTTATATGTAAAACTGAAAAAAAACACATTTCATCGTATTTCATAAAACATGGGTTCATGGATAGAATGTATGTTAAAGAATGGAAAAAATGAATTTATAACTATAATTGTCATATTTCGTATGGTTAGGAGAGACTTTCTTAACTGTTGCTTACATGAAATAGTGTAACATCCACTTTAATATTATGAATAATAAAAACAGTGGATTCTTCAAATTTTTGCGGCTGTAACCTGGTAATTAGAGCTGATTTGAGATACCTTGTATTCATTGTTATAAAATGAAATGATTTTTTTAGTTGTTCTTTCACAGCTTGTATCTTCTTTAATTTTCTTTTAGAGAGCGATCTCCCCAGCAGAATGTAGTTTCTTGTGTAAGTGTAAGCACCCAAACATCTTCTGAGGATCAGGCTGGCAAGTTATGGGATGAACTCAGTCTGGTTGGCCTTCCAGATGCCATTGATGTCCAAGCCTTATTTGATTCCACAGGTAGGGACCTCTCTTCAGTAACAGCTTCCACTTGATTCTGGGAGCATTTATATTTTGGTACTTATTGAATAGTAAATTCTAGAAATAAGTAGGATCATGTAAGTAGGACACAAAATGTGCTGTAGTTAAGTTGACTTGATTAGTCATTTGATTATCGTAGATATTTGACAGTCAAAAGAGAAAACTCTAAAGAGCTATGTGAAAATGTAGGAAGCATTTTATACCAGGCCTTTTGCTGGTGGGAGTGAAGTGCAGGTTTTTGCCTCAAGTAGTTTACTTACTATAACAATGTGGTGATTCACAAGATGTGGCACTGTTAGAAATTAAGTCAGTTGTTGCAGTTGAACTGATGGTAGGGCAAATACTGTGCAATGGAAAATTTAAACAGATGGGTGTTCTTGCTTGGGATTGAGAGGAAGAGAAGTCTACACTTCTATGTTAATTTGCCATACTCCTCTTGTCATTAACTTCGTATTAAGTAATTCTTTTCGTTTTATATGAAGATACTAAATAGAACATGTTTAAAAAATGACTAAGTGAATTTTGCTTCTGGAGAAATAATTAGTAGTTAAATAATTCCCAAACTTCTGTGTACATCAGAATCACCTGGAAGGCTTATTAAAGCATGTATGACTGGACTGCAGCACAAGACATATTGATTTAGTGGGTCTCAATTATGCTCTGTAATTTTGCATTCCAGAAAGTTTCCCAAATATCTACTCTCAACTCCCAAGTCATAGTTAGAGCCCGTTTGAGAAAGGCTAATAGAATCCCGTAAGGACCCATTGTATTTTTGCACATCTTGATTTGTTTGTTTCATTTTTGAGATAATTCTTATTCTATTGTCCTCATTAGCCTGAAACTCACATAACTATATAGTGCTGGTGGGCCTTGAATGGACTCCTACCTCAGCCCCCTGAGTACTGAGATTATAGCCATGTGCCACTGCACCCAAGTTGAATTAGGACCTCTAGTGTTTATTACTTTGTTTTTTTCTTTATTTTAGGAACTTGCTGGGCTCATCATCGATGTGTGGAATGGTCACTGGGAATATGCCAAATGGAAGAACCATTATTAGTGAACGTGGACAAAGCTGTTGTCTCAGGGAGCACAGAAGTGAGTAGAAGAAACAAATATTTAACTACAATTTTTGCTTGATCTGGTTTGGTTTTGTTTTTGGGAATTTAATATCTGGTGGAGGATGAGCTTGACCATCCAATCCTGACCTTTACCACTTCATTATCTGTGTGGTAAAGTAGATAGAATCTAGGGATTTAAGCATCCCTAGTCCTGTCCTACAATCTTCTGACTTTTATCCAGTGTGAAATTTTACTTGGTAGAATTATTTATCAAATGTGTGCTATAATGGAAACCCCTCAAAACATAAAATTGATAACTTATACCAAGGGTGTAGTTTGTATAACATTATATTTCAGTTAACTGAAAAATTAAATACTTCACATTTAAATTAAAAAATTATCAAATGAAATGAGAATTATGAACTACATTTGATGCCATCTATCTAATCTAATTAGAGACTGTATCTAGGTGGCCCTGGCTAGAACTCATTATGTAGACCACGGTGGTCTTGAACTCACAGAGGTCCTCCTGCCTCTGCCTCAAAGTGTTGGGATTAAAGGTGTGTGCCTCTGCTCAGCTTCATGTAGTGAGTTTGATTGATTGATTGATTGGTTGATTGATTGATTGATTGATTCATTCATTCACTGGTGTTTTTGAGACTAGGTTTCTCTCTCTAGCCCTGGCTTTCCTGGAATATGCTCTGTAAGTTCAGTGTAAGAATCAATGTGCTACTGCTGTTTGGCCTGTTTCTTGAAGTGTTCTGTAGGATACAGTGTTGAATTAGTCTAAGTTATAATGAGATATAAGTACTCTAGGAATTATACAAATGATCTTTGTAATTTTGCACAGTAAATATTGTGCCCAGATACTTTTGTTTGTAAATGTTAGAAAATGTTCTTTAATTTTGAAGTAAGTTTTATTTGATACTAGTATCTATTACAATTTGTTAAAATTAAATTACATTTTGTGTGCTGTTTTTGTGCTCATGTAAATGTGTATTTGTGAGAGTATGCATTTACCTTGTTATAATGCAGATATCAGAGGAGAAAGAGGGGGATTGAATTCTGGTTATTTTCTTGACAACAGGCACCTTTATTAGCTGAGCCATCTTAGCAACTCCTCCACTCCCAATTCTATTGACTATCCTTGACTTAAGCCTTTAAAAAATGTAAGGATGTAAAAAAGATGGTATTTATTTTGCTAACGGATGTGCATGAGCCATACAGTATGCATGAGGAGGTTAGAGGACAATCTGTATGTGTCCCCATGTTGGCCTGGAGATCAACCTTGGTGACAGAAACCTTTTCCTGCTGAGCTATCTAGATGACTAGCCCAATTTAAAGATTTTTATTTTAGCTCATCAACATCTTTATATTTTAACATCTTAAAGAAATTCTTTTGGGTATTTTATTTGCTTTTGTTTGTACATCAAGATCTCCTAGAACTGGAATGTACACATGGTTGTGAGCTGCCACATGACTTCTAGAAACCAAACCCCAGGCCTGTACAGGTGCAGTAGCTGCTCTTAACCACTGAACTACGTCTCCAGGTTTCACTATTTTATTTATTTTGGAACAAGGTCTCTTGATATAGTCCTGGCTCTCTGTGTAGACCAGGAAGCCGAAAACTGATAGGTTCTTACCATCTACTATACTGAACCTAGAGAAATTCAAGGCCTAAGTCTTGGGAAAACCAAACTGAACAAAAGCCAAAGACCAAATGCATGGTAGTAAGGTTAAAAAACCAAAAGAGAAAAGAGACATCACAGTGTAGTGTTATCGCATTATGGAATGTTGTCATTATTATTAGTATTATTTGTTTTTTGAGACATGGTTTCTCTGTGTAGCCTTGGAGGTCCTGGACTCACATGGTAGAACAGGCTGGCCTCAAACTCACAGATATCCACCTGCCTCTGCTTCCCTGAATACTGGGATTACAGCAGTATGCTAGCATGCCTGCCTTTATTTATTATTTTTTTATAATCAAATTACATTGGAACACATTATACTTATTATGCTGTGACACTGAACTATGTGCATTTATTATTACTTTTAAAGGATATTATTATACATCCTAGACTGGGCTTGAACTTGGTATGTATAAATAGGAATGATCTTGAACTTCTGATCTTCCTGCTGCCACCTAGGATGCTGGTATTATAGGTGTGTGCCACCATGCTTGGTGTGTGCAGTTTTAGACATATAACCCAGGATTTTTGCATGCTGGGCAGCACTGTACCACCTGAGTTACTATACATCTAGCACTATGTGCTTCTTTTATATACTAAAACTCCTCAATGTATTGATTTAATACATTTTTGGTGGTGAATTTAGCTTTTCCTATTTACAATCACATTATAGGCATAGATAATTTTGAGTTCTTTCTTTCCAGTTTCCTTCTCTTTTTGGATTGTTCTTGCTAAGATTTTGGCCATATTAAATAGGCATCCTTTTCTTGTTTCAAATTGTGGAGAAAATGGTTTTTCTGCTTTTCTCCATTCAGTATAGCATTGGCTGTTTTTCATATATCTCTTTCGGTGATTTTTTTGTTTGTTCTGGTTTTTTTGGGGAGGAGGAGGGAGGTTATTTATTGTTTTATTTTTTCTAGACAGGGTTTCTGTGTGTAGCCCTGACTGTCCTGGAACTCTTCTTTGTAGACCAGGCTGGCCTCAAACTCACAGAGATCAGCCTGCCTGTGCCTCCTGAGTGTTGGGACTAAAGTTATAAAGTTGTGTATCACTTTGCGGGTATGTTCTCACTTTTTAAAAACATTAATTGGTTTAATGGCTTTCAGTTTTATCTTTAAAAAGTACCCACTATTTCATTGGTCTTAAGTATATTTTTATTTACTTATCCTCTGTTACAATTTCTTTCTACTTTTTAGTTTGTTTTGTTCTTGTTTATCTGAATCTTTGAGGTACATTATCAGGTTGTTTATTTGAGGAGGTCTCTTTTTCCTCACTCTGGAATCTATCTCTCTGTTTCTGTTTCTCTCTCACTGTCTGTCTCTGTCTACTCCCCGCCTCCTCCTCCACCCCCCCAACTGGGTGTGGGTGTGTGAGAGAGATGGGTGTGCAGGTAGGTGCCTGTAGAGGCCAGAAGAGAACATTGATTCCCTGGAACTGGATTTATGTAGCTGGTTGTAAACTGCCTGAGTGGTTGCTGGGAACTGAACTTGGTTTCTATGCATGAGCAAGTCCCATTTCTCCAGCTCCATGAGACAATTTTTGTTTTTTTTTTTTGGTGTTGTGTGTTTATTTCTGTAAATCTCCCTCTTAGTACTGCCTTTTCTGTCAACCACAAGTTTTAATTTTCATTTGTTTCAGTAATTTAAGTCTTTTCAAAGTCTTCCATTACTGATTGGTGATTTATAACCATTTTTTATTTCCATGAACTTGTACGGTCTCTATGATCCTTTCTGTTGTTTCTTTGTTACATTCTATTGTTGCTTAAGATACATGACATAATTGTAGTTTTTCAAAAAAATTATGGAGATTTGACTCGTGCCCTGGCATGTGATCGATCCTAGAATATATTATGTGTTCATTTCACCAGTATATACTGGCCTTCTTATCTCTCTTTTAATTTTTTTGTACATGTGTATGTGGTATGTTGTGTTTTTGTGTGTTAGTGGATGTGTGTGTGCACATGTGTGTAGATCAGAGGTTGACATCAGGTGTTTACCTCTCACTGAATCCAGAGTGCACAGATCCTGTTAATCCAGCTGGCCAGGTTGCTTTTAGGTCTCCTTTTGTTTTTATCTCCTGAGCTGATTTCTAACCCTGCTCAGCTTTTATGTGGGTCCCCAGGGTCCAAGCTTGGTCATTAAGTTTGCACAGCTCACACTTATCCATGAGGGACTTATCCAACGCTCTCTTTTTCTTTACAGTTTTTTTTTATGTAAAATTTTAATTATCTGAGGTGATGAGTGTATTTAGCCCTGGTCAATTTTCTCTTTGCTGAAGAGGTTTGTCTTTGTCTACATGACCTTTTCATTTATGTGATTCTTTACCAATAAAATAAGGTTTTTTGTTTGTTTGTTTGTTTTTCAAGACAGGGTTTTTCTCTGGAGCTCTGGCTGTCCTGAAACTGGCTCTATAGACCAGGCTGGCCTCATCTATGTCCGCCTGCCTCTGCCTCCCTGAGTACTGGGATTAAAGGTGTGTGCCACCACACCCAGCAAGATAAGTTTCTTGTATGGTACAAATGTATCAGATCTTCATTTATTCATTCACTCACTCACTCATTCATTCACTCACTCTTTCATTTGGCCAGTTTAAGGCTATTGACTGGTGACCTTAACATACTTCCATTCAAGATTATTATTGGTTAGTGTGAAATTCCTTCCGTGCTTTTGTTTTTTGTGCTTTGTTTCTTGTGTTGTGAAAGGTGTCCTTACCACCTTATTGTAGTTTGTTAGTTTTCTTTCATGTAAGTAGTTAACTTTCTTTTCTTTCATGTATGCCATTTCCAGGGTGCTTTATGTATTGCCACCTACCATCTCTTTCTGTTTTTTAAAATTTGTTTTATTTTGGCAGGGTTACTTTGTGTACCCTTGGCTGTCTGTTCTAGAACTTGCTCTGTAGACTGGCCTCACAGAATCTGCCTGCTTCTGCCTCTCAAGTGCTGGGATTAAAGCCACCACCAGGCTTGTCTTTTTGTCTTTAATCATGACACATTGAGGTGTTTCTTACAAGTCTGGTCAGGCAGATGGTGGTGACTGACCACCACCATAGTCATTAGTGTCTATCTGATTATGGGACATTATTTGTCCCTTGAATTGTAGCATTGTTTACTCTAGTTCTGTGAAGAATGTCATTGGAAACTTGAAGATTGCTTTTTAAATCTGTAGGTCGCTTTTGGTAATATAGCCATTTTAATAGTTTAAATTCTGCCATTGCATGAATATTGATGATTTTTCTGTTTTCTGGCACCATTTTAGTTTTTTAATTTTTTAAATGTTTTAAGTTGTCATTGAAGAAGTTGTTTAATATCCTTTTTTAAAAAAGATATTGTATATGAATTTTAGATAAACCAACCCACCACCCACCATGGTCTCAGTAAGTAGCCCCTCCTGGTATAGAGCTTGATATGTAGACCAACTTTAATTCCTCTCTGTCCCTCCCCCCCTATACAAATACAGGTTTTTGGGTTGTTTTGTTATTGTTTGTTTTTGCATTTGTATTTTGTTGCTTTGTTTAGATCTACAGAAGTGTCTGGCTGAGTCCTTAGTATCTTCTAAGTTTAACACATATCATCTGGAAATAGGAATAATTTTACTTCTTTTCCTATTTGTATGTCTTTTTTCATTCTTTTGCCTTATTGTATAGCCAAACTTCAATCTTTATACTGAATAAGAGTGGAGAGAATCATGCCTTATTCAAAAATTTCAAGAAAAATTTAATTTTTCCTAATTAAATAATGTCTTCTTTTCATGTTTGGTCTATTCCCAGGTTCTTAATTGATTTTTTTTTTTTTTTTGTCATGAATGGATGTTAACATTTTCAAAGGCCTTTTGTACTTCTTGATGTAATCAGGTTTTTTCTTGTCACTAAATTTTATCCTTGTATCCTTGAAACAAAACCAACTTGGTGGTGTATATACGTGTGTGTGTGTGTGTGTATCATGGTATTAAAGTAGCTTGGTGCTTTCCTCTTCACACAGCTGCCCCCTGAAGCTCTCTCACCCTGAGACTGTAGTAAGTTGACGTCAGGTTCTGTAATTTATTTATTTTTCACCAGGCCCCCAGATTAGCTCAGTCTTAAAGAATAGCATACTGGTACTTGGAGAATGAGAAAACTGACCTTGTTTTGATTGTGTTCCACAGTGCTGGAGGAGTCATAGCCTTGTCAACATCAACAATTGCCATTTCACTCTAGAAGTTGTGATATGTGTGTCTTTCTGAAGACTTATGGCTTTCAGCTGTTATACTTCACTAACTGGGTTCCAGAGCCTTGTTCATTTTCTCCTGCTGTAATTTCTGAAATATGAATATTGGTTCAATCAAGTTGAATCACATGACTCATGGTCTTTGCTCACTCCCTGCCTCTCTCTTTTTTCCTTTCTTCCTTCATACTTGTTCAGAATTTCAGGCATTCTTTCTCTCCAGTAGTTTATTTTCTTATGTTGCTCTCAGTTGTATTTTTTGTTTAAGTGGTGAAAGTTCTCAATTTTAGAATTTCTTTTGTTCCTTCTTACTTGGTTTTTCACTAGTGTCATGAATTTCCTCTCTCATTCTGCTGTATTACTTTTTTCTTGCATTTTATTAGTTTCTTCCATGTTTGTTTGAGTCCTTCTTTTGGCATTTCAAAGATTTCTTCCCCATGGGGATCTGTTGCTGGTGAATTAATGTGTTCCTTTAGAAGTATGTATAATACTGCAACTTGCATATCTTTTTCTTTTCCAGTTGCTTTGCTAGAGCATTCTTTGTTCTGTTTCTTGTGATTCTTCATTGATGTCTGCACATCTCCCACTTGGTGTAATAGATGTTGCTCCCATTTTTGAGGCATAGCTTTTATAGGAAAATACTTTATTGTTTAGGTGAGATCATATGTACTAGTTGAGTAGGCTCTTTGGTAATAAATGAGTTCAAAAGTGTAATTCTCTTGTAATTCCTGTGTATGTAATCAGTGCTCAGTAGTCTAAACTTCAGTGTTCATGAAAGTAATTTTAAGAATTTTCAATAGATACGGGCTTGTACAAGAGTATGTCCTCAGTTCCTGTTGAATCTAGTTCCAGTGGCACTGGCCTATTCATGCATCTATTGCTATCCTTATGTTGCAGGAAATGCTATACCTCTCTCTGGGGTCTGTCAGCCCAAACTTAAGAGATACTTGGATCCATATTCCAGAATTGCCATTGTTCTGAATTAAATTATTGTCATTCTAACACTGTGGGCTGCTGCCATGTCTTCCCTGGATACAAGTTATACTTGGATTTGTGGTGCTTGGATTCTAGCTGTGGTGCTGTAGCTAGAATATGATATGTTTGTGGGACTGTAGTCGCATAGGCACAGCTGTTGCTTGTGATTGATGGTAGTTCTAGTTTTGGATGTGGAAGTCAATTAATGGAGTTGTTCCTCGTTTCTACAGTATGAATGTGTGTGATGTCAGGACTTGGCAACCACGTTTTTCATGCTACCAAACCTAAATGGGTCTTTTTCTAGATACCAAGGGGCAGTGGCAGGAAATGTAATGTTTTCAGCTGAGGTCCCAAGAAGAGGTCCCTGGGGAAGAGATCTTTTTTTCTAGACTCTCAGCTAAAGTGTGGGTGGCACTGTGCTCTACAGGTGTGGTCCTGACTGGTCCCGATGCTGAAAGATGCTTATAGAACCTCTACTGCAATAGAGGCACATAAAGCCTCAGCAGATACTTAGTGTTCTGGGGACTAGCTACTGGATGCTGATAGTGGATGGTAGATAAATGTAGCTTTTGATGCAGATTGAATTCTGGGAGTCAAAAGAAGGTGCAATATGAGTTCTCTCATGTGGGCTGGCAAGGCACCTCAGCAAGTAAAGGAACACACTATTCAATCTCAGCAACCCAAGTTTGACTCTTAGAACCCACATAATGTAAAGCAGAGAACTGATTCTACAAAGTTGTCCTCTGACTTCTGCATGTGCTTCATGGCTTGTATACTCTCACGCCAGCATATACACACAAACACAAACTCACTGTATGCAGTGTTTCACTCAGTCAGTTGCTTGCAGTAAAAATATTAATCAAACACTGAATTGTTGGCCAAATATTTACCTTCCTTAATTTAAAAAAATATGGACTTTCATTAAGTATTATTGCTTTACTTTAAGTTGCTTTTATTTTATTTTGTTTTGTTTTTGTTTTCTCCAGACAGGGTTTCTATGTGTAACCCTGGCTGTCCTGGATTCATTTTGTAGACCAGGTTGGCCTTGAACTCACAACAATCTACCTGCCTTTGCCTCCCAAATGCTGGAATTAAAGGTGTGTTACCACCCCTGGCTGATTATTTTTTTTTTAATTAATTTGTTCACTTTACATCATGACTGTAGCCCTTTCCCTCATCTCCTTCTGGTTCCATCCTTCCTTTCTCTCCCTTCCATCCCTGTCCCCTGTCCTCTAGACCTTAGAAAGCTGTAAGTATTTTTTATTCTATGAATTTGTAATTCAAATGGATGGTTATTTTACTTGTTGATATTTGGATTTTCTCTGAGATGGATGATTTTATATAAAAGGATGTTTCTGCATAATTAGACATTAATGCTTTTATTTATGGGTGTATTAGTTTCTGTTCTGTTACTGTACAGAGATACCATGACTTAAAAAAGAAAGCATTTATTTGGGGGGGTCTTTCTTATAATTTCAGGGAGTGAGTCATGGCAGGGAGCAAGGCACCTGGCATGTAGGCACAGTGCTGGAACAATAGCTGAGTCCTTACACCCTGATACAAAGGTAGATTGCAGAGAAAGTGAAACTGGACCTGGTGTGGTCTTTTGAAACCTCAAAGCCCACCCTCAGTGACACATCTCCTAGTCCTACCTGTTTATCAACTGGGAACCAAACATTCAAAAGTATGAGTCTATGGGGTCCAGTCTCATTCAAACCACCACTGTAGGTATGTGCACACAGTACAGATATATAAAATGTTATGTGTGTTTGTACATAAAGTATATCTGAATAGGTGTGGCGGGTCCAGCGGGAACAAGGTAGTAGCAGTGGCCTGAGCCCAGCCCAACCTTGTCTGCTTTGGCCAGCCTGTCCAGGCCCAGAGTGTCCCACTCCCTCTATGGCCTAGCCCAGTTGGGAGCCTCCTGAGGGGGCGGCTCCACCTCCTGAGAGCACAGGCCCAGCCATGAGGGCCTTCTTTAATTGGGCCACCTACGGCTCTGCCAGGTGGTCAGGAAGACCAAATATACACTGATAGAGGAGCAAGACATACCACAGGTGGAGAGCTAATCCTTTGAGGCTTGAATTGAAGTAGATGCTGATGGAAATGCTGCTAAGGTATTTGCATATGCCTTCCACAAAAACCCAAGGAAGGGACTCAGGCAGGGTTCTGAATGGGCTGCTATGGGAATGACGCAGGAGATGTGGCTTCCAGGTTTTAGGTGGTACATCTCAGTACTATGACTGTGGACAATCCCCTGGACAACGTGCAGCTGGTACCCTGGGGCAGGCAACCCAAAACTGAAGAAGCCTCTAACAAACGAAGGAAGCAAAGCTTATATTGGCTTGCAATCCAACAGTTTCCCATGGACCCTATAGAAGAAATGTCTTGAACTTGAACGTAACCTGGTACTTTAGTGTCAATGGGGATGTGGTGGGAGAGGAAGAGAATTCCTGTACCTGCTATAAGTGTCATTACTCTCCTCCTTGGATGGTGATTGAGAAGCAGCTTTGCGAGTTCAATATTTGTGGGCATTGCCAGTTAGCTCAATACTAGGTCTGTCAGGGCCAGCAGAATGACTGGCCTGCCCTCAAGAAGCACTGTCAGGAGAGGAAGCATCCCCTCCAGCATGAGTTTGAGCCAGAGCCATGACAGACTGAAGAGCTGCCACTGCTACAGGTTCAAAATTTCCAGCTCAGGAACAGTCAGAGGCAAACTGGCCATTGAACCTGGAAGGGCCAAAAGGCCAGCAAATGGATTTAGAGCAGCTGCCATTAGACCTCACAGCAACAAGCAGCCTGTGGGACAGTGCCTCTCGAGTGTTCACCTCTGCCCCTCGAGTGTTCACCTCCAGCAGAGACAACAGGGAGGCTCCCTAGTACCTTTCTTATTATTTATATGTTAATATGTTTGTAAACTCGCATAATTTCTTTGCAAGGGGAAGGGTTAGCAATTTCAAATAGAATCATGTTTTGTATTCCTCAAAAAAAGTATGTATGAATATAGGAAACATTATGAAGTTTTGGAAAATTAGTGTCTTTTAACAGAGAAGTTATTTTGTTTATATCATGTGTGAACTTGAATGTTAGCTTAACAGACATTACAAGTTTTACTTTAAATAATTTTTAAGCTGTCATTCTGGGGATTAACATGCTAGGCAATTGATGTATCATTGAACTGTATCCCAAGCCTGCAAGTAATGTTTCACAGATGCTTGTTTTTCTCCTTTTAATTCAGTATTGATATTGTTACTTGGAAATGTTCTTTTCTTCTTTACTGTGTGTGTGTGTGTGTGTGTGTGTGTGTGTGTGTGTACACAGTTCCCAAAATTTATACTTGTCCTTGTTATATTCAAATTTTGTTGATCCTTGACATATGTTGTTTTAGTCTGAAGCAAATATTTAGAGTTCAGAGAACAGTTTGATAGTGATTAAGCCTGGGCACTTTTGTAGAAGTTCAAAGACCAATGGAAATGACATAAATACTCTTATCTGTTATGTTGGAATTATGTTTAAGTATTCTTATTTAGGTATCATAAAATTTCAGTTAGAATGGTTTTTATAATAATGACCTATTTTTTTCTTCCTAATGTTCTTGTTGAAGATTTATTGACCTTCTGGGTCAATTTTCCATGTAAATGTCTTTAGTTTTTCTCTACTCTCAGCCTCTCTTACTCTTTCTCAGTCTGAGCTTAAACCTCAAAACTGTGATCTTCCTGCCTCAGCTTCCTGGATAGCTGGGATTATAGGCATGTACCAACTCCTTCATCGTCCAAGCAAACCTACCCTTGGGTACTGAACAGAAGTCCTTGTGCCTGCTAGGTGATGTTCTATCACCCATCTATATTATCAGTATCCATCTTTGTTCGTTATTACTACATTGTAGGAGTATACTAATGACTAATAGAGATGATTGGTAAAGGATAATTTAGGGCCCTGAAGAGGTGGCTCGGTGCATAGATCACTTGTGCTATAAGCACTGGAACCAGAGTTCAGACCTCTAGAATTCAAATAACAGCATAATACCCTCCTATAATTCCAGCACTCCCAGGGTTAAGCTGGCTAGCTAGGTTAACTGAGATTATTGAGTTCTATGTTCAGAGAGTCTCAGCTTCATGAAATAAAGTGGAGAGAGATCAAGGAAAATGCCATATTCAACCACAGCCCTTATTTTGTCAGTGCACATAGACACATGTGCCCACACATGTGAACCATACAAAGCACACACATATTCATAGGAAAATGGAAACCTTAGTGATAATATTTCTTAGAGCACTTAGCTTAAAATATATTGTATAGTTGTTATATAGTAGCTAGTAGACAATTCAACATGTTTTAAATTGTTTTGAACTTGTTAATGACACAGCTTGAAATTTTTCATTTAAATTTATTTTATGTCCAAGATGGTACAAGTTTGTTATTCCAGCACTCAGGAAGGCAGAGACAGGTGGATCTCTGAGAGTTTGAGGCCAGCCTAGTCTACAGAGTGAGTCCAAGACAGCCAGGGCAGCATAGGGAAACCCTGCCCCGAAAAACCAATAAATGAATGAATGAATAAGTAAATAGCTGTAAGGTATGGGTGATTTTTGTCTGTATGTATGCCTGTCTTTCACTTGAACACCAGAAGTAGGCATTGGATCGCCTGGAACTGGACTTGTGGATGGTTATGAACTGCTGATATGGGTGCTGGGAATTGAACTCTGGTCTCTGGTGAAAAAATAAAAAAAAAAAAACAACCAGACTTCTTAACTACTGAACCTTCACTCCAAAAACCCTTCATTACACAATTTGTTGTTTTTGTTGTTTGTTTGTTTGTTTTTTCATTATACAGTTTTAACTTTTGAAATTTCGTTGTTGGTTCTGTTTTGGTTTATACTACATATTTTTGTTTTTGGATGTCACTATTTCAGTTGAGTTTAATTTTGGAAATACCATTTATAATTGAAGATTTTAATGTATACAATAGACTAATAGACTATTATTGGCTCTTAAAATTTTATCAATACCAAATTATTACAATTATTTTTGCTTATCTATCCTTTGTTTTCTTAATGGTTATGCAAAGTAGAAAAGGAGAAAGCAATTTTTCTGTTTAATTGATCTTTTTCAAGACAAAGTCTCTAGGCCACGCTGGCAGTGGAACTCACTGTGAATTGTAACCCATGCTAGTCTTGAACTCAGGGCTTAAGCCTCCTAAGTTCTGGGGTTATAGGTATGTGCTGTCGTCCACATGTACCAGGTATATGAGTGCTATCTTTAGAGTAATTGTGTGTGAAAATGTATTCTTTGATATTTTCTGTAGTTTTACAGCTAAAATTTATGGTTTAGAAAGACACAATCTACCATTTATCTACCATGTAAATTTTAATTTAATGTCACATATTCTTTATTGCCTATGTAATTTCAGCAGAAGTGCTTGAAAGGTTCTTTTTAGTACAGTTCCGTGTTTTTTCTTTCTTGATAAATTTATAATCTGCAAATTAGTGTACTGGATAAGTCTGAGTACTTTTCATATTAGAGTATTAATGTCAGATAATTTTTTTCATGAAAGATAAGATTAAAAGAACATACTAGTGTTTCTGAAATGACATAGACTTTGGGAAAAGGTTCAGTATTTTTTTTGCCTTTGCTGCGTTTGCACTAAACTCATTTATTTGCCAAAATTATTTTTATATAAAAGGTTTCTGCACAGGTTGCCATATGGTTTCAAAGTAAGGGATCCTAGATTTTAGAAATTGTCAGAAAATATTTTGTTATTTCAGTGAATTATACTTTTTTTTCCTGCAAATTTATTGCACTTTCTTTGATTAACATTTTCTTGATCTTTCTGTGGCACATTTAGAATGAATGGATTCTCATGGGCAATCCTTGGTTTGTTAATGTGCCAAAGAAAGTTAGGTTCTTTGGGGGAAGTTTTATTATAAAAATATAATTCATTTAGAAACAGTTGGTTATTATATTTTATATTAATAAAGAAAAATGAGACTTTGTTTTCTTTTTCACAAAGTAACACTTCATAGTATTAAAAATAGAATTGCAGTGTATATTGTTAGTGTGTTTTGGGGCATTAGATGACATTAAAGCATGATAAGTATAATTAGTAATCTTCAGTGGTTTCTGGGGTTGAATTCAAATTGCATAGGAAATAATTTAAGAGTCCTGCTTTCTACACTATTCACTACAGTGAACTGATAGTGAACAAATGTTCAATAGTATATGTTAATCTTAGATATGTAGGAAACACTGAAAATAAAAAAAAGCTGTTATTCTCTGATTAGCAGAGTATAGATTGAGTTATTAATATATAGGGAATACAATAGTATTTGACGAGCACACTTTTCTCTGTTAAATGAGGGTTTAGGTAGGCTTTTATTGACATTTAGGGACGCTGTTACCAAAATGAAGGCTCCTTGATATATGACTATAGGCCTTTCTGGATCAAAGAATTTTTAACCTTGCCTGCCTGCCTGCCTTCCTTCCTTCCTTCCTTCCTTCCTTCCTTCTCCTCCCTCCTACTCCCTTCCTTTTTCTTTCCTCCTCTTCCTCCTTCTCTTCCTTTTCCTCCTCCCCCTTCTTGAAACAAGGTCTCTCTTTATATAGCCCTGGCTGTCA
>CM053763.1:59166425-59243269 GCA_028658305.1 Pachyuromys duprasi | reverse complement strand
TCCCTCCCCCCCCCCCCCCACACACACACAGGGACTGAGGTGGTATCTGGCGGTCGCGATTGGTGTGCTCCTGCTGTATGCCTGCCGGTTGAGACAGAACCGGGGTCTTTCTTAGACTGGCCTGTGGACTCCCACACGGACTGAGGTGGTTATTGGCGGACCCGCAGTGTGCAGGTCAGTCAAAATTGTATTGGGTTCCTCCTCTGTCTGGCCCAAAGGCTGTGAGACCCAGTCTGGTATTGCAGCTGCGGGCGCCCAGCGCAGCTGCTCGTTCAGATCAGAGCCGTGCACCACCGCCGGTCACCCGGAGATTTTTCCGGGGAATAACTGGGTGTCCCTAGGGTTTTCCTACTTGATTTCCTCGCCGTAGGAGTTCCGCTCACCTGGCAATCACAAATGCTGGTGTTTTAGGTCCCAGAGTTCAGTCTCCTGGTCACTGAGTTGTTTCTGCTGTCCTACTCCTCAGACACGGTGTCCTCTCCTGGCAGCCATCTTGGATCCCTCCTGCCCTCTACTTTGAGTGATGTAATGTTGCATATAGTATCCCCCTTCCCAGGTAGGTTGCAGGTCTAGTTCATGCTAGAGATTCTAGTTAATTGTTAGGTCTTGTTTGTTTGCTTCTTTAATTTGAAGATTTTTTTTGGAAGTCCCTGTCTTTTGACATGTCATTTTAAAAGAACCTAGTCCCCCGTTCCCCAACATAGAAATGTCTTCATTTTGTCTTTATTATTTCCTCCTGGTTAGATTGCTGGAGTGGTGCAGGTGCCCTCATGGAATTACACAGACAGGATGCACAGACGCTTCTCAATCCCCTCAGGAATTACCTGGTTAGGAGTCTCTATTCTGTATATCTAATAATCCAACAGTAGGGACGCTGATGTTTGACATGACTTCTTGGGAACAGTGTCTTGCTTTTGTAGCTGTAGCACTCCTTTTCACTCATTGACCAGATCCCCTCATTTTGTCATAATCAGGACTGTTTCACATATTAAAATTATTTATTTACGAAGGCTGGTGAGTTGCCTGAGAGGGTGAAGGCGTTTATTGCCAAGCCTGATGAGTTTAATGTAGCAGGAGTAAACTTAATCTTGCCAGGTTGTCTATAACCTCCACAAAGAACCCAGTGTGTAGAAGAGACATGGGCCATTACTCCTACCCTAGCTGATCGATTGGAAATTGTTGGCTTCAAGGAGAGGGAAAATCAGTTTTCTCTAGGAGTGTATCCCCTGGTAGACTGATTGCTTCCTTGTTCTAGATCATGTTTCATCTCTGGAATTTGTCTTGCTATGGTTTTGGTTTCTTTTTTCTATGTTTGCTTTTCTGAGTAGCTTTAGTTGTGAGATCAGCCACCATTCAAGACACATTGCTTTTTCAAAAAAAAATTGATGTGAAAAGTAATGTATAATCCACAAATGTTTTGTTTATTTCTGAAAGATTTACATCAGAATTGCAATTACAAATGTATAGTAACATTTTTGTTTCTATTTTTCTTGGTCTAGAATTGCAGAATATGTATAGAATGTGGCACACGATCTAGTTCTCAGTGGCATCACAACTGTCTGATATGCGACACTTGTTATCAACAGCAGGATAATTTATGTCCTTTTTGTGGAAAGTGCTACCATCCAGAATTGCAGAAAGACATGCTCCACTGCAGTATATGTAAGAGGTAAGAAGAAACAGCTGCCCCATTTAGCTGCTTTCTTGATCTTTTGGTTCTTGTGATCATTTTATCTACTGTGTTGTTAAGCCTCTAACCCTTTGTCATTCTACAGTTACTTTCTTACTGAGTACTGTTATAGGTGGAATTGATTGAAATATGCTTTTTGTTTTTATTTGTTTTTCGAAATAGGGTTTCTTTCTGTAACCTTGACTGTCCTAGACTCCTGTTATAGATCAGGCTGGCTTCAAACTCAGAGATCTGCCTGCTTCTGTCTCCCTGAGTGCTGGGATTATAATACTGCATCTGACTTAAAAAAACAATTTCTAATTTATTTTATGTGCATTAGTGTGAAGGTGACAGGTCCCTTGGAATTGGGGTTACAAACAATTATGAGCTGGCATTGGGTGCTGGAAATTGAACCTGGGTCCTTTTAGGAAGGGCAGACACTGTTCTTAACCACTGAGCCATCTCTCCAGCCACTACCCTCACCTTTTTTGGGGATAGAGATTTAGCATGAATCCCTGGCTGGCTTAGACCTTGCTCTGTAGACCAGGCTGGCCTCAAACTCACAGAGATCCTCCTGCCTCTGCCTCCCAAGTGCTGGGATTAAAGGCATGCTTTACAATACCTAGCAAAGTATGTTTTTTAATGAATATGATAGACATAATGAGGCAGATAGGCAAAAGATAAGAATAAGCAAGATTAGAAATGAGCACTGAGAGAAAAAGAGAAGGAAAAACATATCAATGTAATTGTAATGATGTTTATAAATGTCATTTTCTTTGATTTTTTTTAGATGTTTCCAACCCCTATAATCAGCTTTTTCTTATCTTTAACCTTGTAACCATTCTCTCTCTCTTTTTTTTAAGCAATTGACTTCCCTTTCCTTAGGTACTGATTTGGATTTAAATTAGAGGTTTTTATATAAATATACTTATCACTGCAGATGGATTCACTTAGAATGTGACAAACCAACTGATCAGGAATTGGATTCTCAGCTTAAAGAAGAATATATCTGCATGTATTGTAAACACTTAGGAGTTGAAATAGATCCATTACATCCAGGGAATGAAGTAGAGATGCCTGAATTACCTACAGGTAAACATACATACATACTTGTGTGTGTGTGTGTACGTGTACCTTTAAAAAAAGTAATATGTCGATTAATCATTAACATATTGCTTCATTTATAATGAAGAAACTTTTTGTATTGAATCTCATTGTATTTTTAATTTCACAAGCCCCTCCTTCCTCCATTTCTTTTCTCCTTCCTTGTCTTTTTGTATTTGAACAGTTTCAGTGAGTAGTCCAGGTTAACCTTGAACTCATTAACCTCCTGCATTAGCTTCCCAAATGCTTGGATTATAAGTGTGTAATACTATACTTAGCGTTCAATTTTGCAGCTGTAGGGGGTTTTGTTTTGTTTTGTTGGTCATCTGACTCTAGTGACCAATATCAGATGAATAAAATAAAATCCAGCTTCTTTCCAACTTGTGTTTCAGGTATAGAAGGAGAAGCATGCAGTGTTTTTTGAACCAACAACTCTTTAGCTGTGGCTGTGTTTTTTTCTTCATAGTCCAACCTATCTTTTTCTGAACAAGCTTTCAATTTTGTTTAGGTAGTCAGTCGTTTGTTTGTTTTAAAATGAATTTCTTGTTGTAAACACAGTAACTAGATTCTAAGAGGGCAAAGAAAATAGACCTACCTACCAGATTGTTTTTCAGTCAATGTTATGCAAGTCCTTTTTTATCATCTACAAAAAGCCTAAGTAGAAAAGTCATAATTACTAACATATCATTATATGATAATAGAAATACGAACATTTCTTTTAAAATAAGAGCATGGTTGTTATCTTATGTATATAAAAATTCTGTCTTTTGTTTTTTGGTTTACTGGTGCTTGGTATTGAATGCAGGGCCTCTTTATCTTTGACCTATACCCTCAGCTTGTAAAGCTTGCTTTAAATATTCATACAATCAACCTTGTAATTGCTTATATTGTCCATGTATTTAAATGTAAACATGCATGTGGTTAACAAAGTAAAATCTGAAGAAAAGCTATAACATTGCTATTGATAATTTATCCTCATTAAAATAAGGACCTAATTCTTGGTTTGGATAATAAAAAGAAAAAACTCGGAGGTAAAAAATTAATCATTTTCTGTTAAGATTATTCCAATGGAATGGAAATTGAAGGTCCTGAAGATGAAGTGGTGTTTCTGGAGCAGACAGTTAATAAAGATGGCAATGATCACCTGTCCAGACCTGGAATTGTTCCAGATGGTAAGACTGCTTATATTTTTGAAGAAAATAGATAGAGTGTAAGTATTCTCTTGGAATTTATTTAGATAAGGCCTGGAAATGTGGCTCAGTGGTAAAGGAACCTTTTAGAAAAATCATCTCTGGCATAACTATATTTATAGTTCAGTTGTATTCTAGTCTTATTAATGAATATGTGACATTGTTTAGGGACCAAGTGATTTCCACTAAAAAGCAGTCCATTGTGTTCTTATAATTGTGAACTAAGCTGTTGCAGATTATGAGGTATTTCTTGCTGAGATAATTTGATATAATAAAATTTTCCATTATCTCAGCAGTGCTATTGAGATTTTTAAAATGTTTCAACTAAGTTTTTTACAGTATTGATAATAGCTTTAGTGAACTTGTATAATTAGTAAAATTTCAAATGGGGGGAAGTTGCTTATTAAATTATGAGCTTTTTAAAGTTTTTTCTTGTAGATGAAGCTTTGTTAAATTATATACTTTTAATGAATATATAAAAATAAAGTTGGGGTTTTTAATTTTTAAATAGCCACATTTAACAACTCATTTAAAGTTATACTTCATTCAGATGTAACATGAGAAAATAAGTTATAGCATATATGTACATAAACAGATTCCTAATTTTATCTTTGTATATAACATAATAGCAGCCTGTTTTGTGCTCATTTTGGAAATTGGCATTTTATAGTAAAACTCATATTCAGTTACTATAGAGACAGCAGTGTTACAGAAGTGTTAATTCCTTGTTTAAAGATTTTAATGTTATTGTAGCAGTTCAGGTGTGTACTGAAGAGCCCCAGAAAAGTAATCTACCGGAAAGCCCTGGCACAGTTGGTCTCCTCACTTCTGGTAAGCTATATGTTCAGACTCTTTAATTTTGTTGTAAGACAATTGTCTAGTAAAAGTTTTCCTCAACCTGAATGACAGTGAACAGGTTGTCTGCGAAGGGTTTGTAGTTGTTCAGTAATAACAGGTCTGTTATTTGACATTTTTCTTTTATCTTTACACATAGCCTTCATTACAGCAGAAATGAGAAGGGAGGTTTTGTAACAGATAATACATTAGTTTTAATCACAGATTTGAAAATAATAAATGAAGAATTTAGTGTCTTCATTGATATAGCCTCAATGGCATTTGAAATATATTTCTCATTTTCAGTAGTTCTATCTTGTTAGAGCCCCTCGGGCCCCATACCAATTGAGACCCCTAATGTATGTAAGGCTAGGTTGACTTTTGTTTGCTTGTATTTTGAGACAGGATCTCTCTCTGTAGCCTATCAGGTTGGTCTTGAACTCATAGAGATTTGTTTGCTTTTGTCTCCCAAGTGCTGCAATTAAATGCATGTGACACCACACCCAACTTTAATTAATTAGTACTCTTGATTTAAAGTTTATCAGTCCAAACATACTTCAGTGTTTGACATATTAATAGAGTAGTCAAGATCAATGTTACAGGTTGTGACATTGAGGATAAACAAGAATTAAATCCAGTATATGTGTTGAATATGTTAACTTATGTAGGTAATAATCAAAGGAAGGCTTGGTGTGGCTTGAAACCTATCAGAAGCAGTATCACAACTGAGTCTACACTGTATCTTTATGTTTTAAGCTAGTCTTCCTTTTAAAAGTTTAGCATTTCACTTATTATCATTGTTTTTTACTAGCTTTAGAGAGAGTTTAACTTTGCATACATAATTTTCAATCTGTAAGTGCTTAAATTATAAATGTGTCATATGTATATAATAGAAATATATTAGTAGTTGAGACTCTTGTTTTTTTGTTTGTTTTTAACCAGAAATTATTTTTAACTCTAAGGATCTTACTAAGCCATGTTTTCAGAAGGCACATGATTGATTTTAATCTATAAACTATTCAGAAAATTTTGCTTTAATTATTTCAATAATTTCTTTTCTTGATTACTTTATAAGTTGTATGTTAGCCAGATAATCTATTTATGGTTAAACATTTTGCAGTTTGCATGTGAGTTAACGTCACCTGTATTCTAAATTTTGTAGAACCATCTGACAATAAAATGAATCCTGAATTGGCAAATGAGATTTCTCATGAAATTGATAGTAAAAAAACAGAAGCATGTTCTCAAGGGATGCATGTTTGTGAGGAAGATCAAGATGAAAACAGAATGGAAGTAACAGAAAACAGCGAAGTCCCTCCCCACCAGACCATTGTTCTGCAGGAGCAACTGCAGTTGTCAGAGGACCCTGACATGGCATCTAAAGAAGAACCAAGCCCTCCAAAATTATCCATGGAGTATGCTGCACCAGAAGCCTTCCTGTGTCCACACAGTGAAAGTTCCTTATCTTTTAAGGAACCCTTGGTGATAGAAAGAGTTCAGGAGGAAATGAAACAGAAGGAAAATTCTGAGTTCCCTACTGGATGTGTGGATTTTGAAATGACTGTTGCTGTTGACAGTTGTATGAAAGATAGTTCATGCCAGGGAGATAAATCTCTAAAGTTACATGCAGAGGAAGAATCGCCATTTTCATCAGCAACTGACTTGAGCAAGGCAGATGTGTCTTCTTCCTCAACACTCTGTTCAGACCTGCCTTCATGTGACATGCTGCACAGTTACCCTTCAGCTCTCAGTGCTGCTGCTGGAAGCATCATGCCAACAACGTACATCTCAGTCACTCCAAAAATTGGCATGGGTAAACCAGCTATTACCAAAAGAAAATTTTCTCCTGGTAGACCCCGGTCCAAACAGGTAGGATGATATTAATGATGACAGGAAAGATATTGCAGCAGTCACTTAAAATGTAAAAGGTACATCTAGCTTTGGTTTAGAAGGCAACTTTTCCATCCACAGAGCTCAGTACTGATGTTTTTGCTTTTGTTTTGGAAGGAGTGCATTATTTTAAAAATGCTGTTAACTGAGACTGTAACTTTCAAATATAAAAATATGATTTATTTGATTTTAGTTCGTATAGAAAACACTTCTTAAGATGTTTTTAGTTTCAAAGTAATTTTAAACACAAGTGTAAAATTATGTGTGTATAGTAACAACATTTACTTTCTTTGTAATATATTTTAACTGCATAAACAGGAAATCTTATGCTGGACAATTTCTTATTTTGATGTTTGTTTCTGTATGTAAATGCTAAGTCTTTTGTAAAATTATTTTTCAAGGTAGACTTCCTTTAGTAGCTTTAGTTATCTTAAAAATGGGCTGCTGTTTTTTAGCAAGTGAAGGACATACCTCTTGAATGTGCTGGGTAAGCACTGTCACCTGGAGTTGCACACTGTGTTTCCAGAGGTCCTGTGTAAGGTCAGACCCTGTTGGGGTTAGCTGTCCTACTCTGAGCCTTCCCAGTGCCTGGGATTCTAAGGTGCTTTCGTTGTTGGGCTTTGTCATTGTTCTTAAGTAATAAAATATATCTTTGTATTTTAGGGATGAATTACAGTTCTTTCTAAGTAGATTAAAGTGGGATTAAATACTAAGATTAGGATAACACTATTTAGCGTTATTTGTTCTACACAATGGATGCTTTCAGATATCAGACAGTAGGGAAGATTTAGTTCATAGTGTTTGTTTGGAATTTTAAGTCTTGTGATTTAAATTATATTTGACTTTTTAGTAGTGGTAATATGTTAATCAACTAACTTCAGAGCTGTAAAGGCACTTTTAAAAAATCTGTCTTAATGGACTGATTTGGATCAAATAAATCCTATGTATTTTTTATTCTCTAAAATTAAATTATTACACCAAAGGCAAAGGGACTAGCCCTTGCTCTGTGGGAAAGAAATACACAATGGACTACAGTACTTCAAAAAGTAATGTGTGTGTGTGTGTGTGTGTACATGTGTATGTAGGTTAGAAGGTACTAGTGATCAAACTCAGGGCATCGTGCTTAGCAGTAAGCACCCTAACTATCTCCCAGACTTAGGATACTTTTGTGTGTGTGTTTGTGTGTTTCCCTTGAATGTGTTTTGACACTTGGTCTCTGTTACTCCCTTTTTTTTTTCTTCCCAAACCAGTGCTCTCTCCACTTCATCTGTATGTTGTTTTATACAATTAGCAGTTATATAGTTCTGTGTTGTGACAAAAAGTTAGCAAAAGAAAATTTTATCTCCCATATTCACTTCTGGTTCCTATCGTTTTGCATCCTATTATGTTACTGCATTATATATGTTTTGGGGAGGAAGTCTGAGGCCATGTTGGCCTGCAACTCCTTGTAGTCCAACTTCAGCCCCAAGATTGCTGTGATTACAGATGTGGATCTCCAGGTCTGACTTCCAATGTCTTTTCTAACATTGTGTCATGGCCTCACCCTAGTCTAACTTAAACAGCTTGTGCATTTTCCCTGAGCCTTGAAAGTGGAGTCCTGAGTTAGAGATAGAGGCTTTGCTTTCCTCTGCTGGTTTTGTTTGTTTGTTTTTAATTAAATTTGTTTGTTTTGTAAAATGTTGAACAGAATACTATGGGGAAGCTTTTTAAAAAGTGGTGAAAAATAGGCATGAAAAGAAATTTTTTTTGTTTGTTTTGGTTTTTCAAGACTGGGTTTCTTTGTGTAGACTTGGCTATCCTGGACTTACATTGTAGACCAGGCTGGCCTTGAACTCACAGAGACCTGCCTGTCTCTGCCTCTCTGAGTGCAGGGATTACATGTGTACACCGCTGCACCTGACTTGGAAAAAAGTTTTATTTGCTAAAATCCCTTCTTTTGTTTACATATCAGCCTCTATTTCATTTTTCATGTTTCACAGTTATTTGCATTTAAATTTTTTCCCCCTTGCTTCAGAATCTTTCTGTAGCCATAGCTGCTCCGAGCTTGGAGTAATCATCCTGTCCTGCCTCTGCTACCTGAGTGCTAGGGTTATAGGCATGTACTACCACTTGTCTTATCTGTCTGTCTGTTTGTATATTCTTTAAAGATGATTTTAAAAGTGTATGTGTTGCATGTAGTAGTATAAGCCCTTTGCAATGCTGAGCTGAAGATACATGCAGACTAGAAACACCAAACATTTTGTTTCCTTGTGCTTGTAGTGGTAGTTCTAAAGCTCTCCCCTAAATCAGCGCTAAGTGAGCCATAATATTAGGAATGTCTGCCTTCCCACTGCAGAGTGAAAGGCTGGGTTACCGCTGGTGGCTGACATTGGTGTTTCATGTAGAAAGACTTCTGTCCGTTCTGACATGAGGTGTCGCCGCTATAGCACCATCAGCCCAAGTGAGGATGTTGTCATTCTTTTGTCCCGTCTCTTCAAGTATTTTCACATTCCTGTAATCAGATTTATTTTTCAAGAGTGACCTTGGCTTGCATAGTGTTGAAAGAGAGTGAACCCATCCAGCCTTTTAAAAGTGTGAAATTCCTACGAAGTACTAAACCTCTCTGATTTTTCATAAGATAGAAGTCCTCCCTGGAACACATGACAATAGGGTTGACCTACTATATGTTTTTCTCTTTGTTTTGCTTTCTTCTTCTCTTCTTCCCTTTTTGGGAGGAAAGGAGGTAGTGAGGCTATAGCTTTGGAGCCTAGGCTGGCCTCAGAGTTGTAGCAGTCTTATCAGTTTCCTAAACCTGAGATTAGATTTGACTTTAAATAGAAAGCTGGCCATAACATTTTTTTCCACTTACTACTATTGTCCCCCCCCCTTCTATCCTTATAGTCCTGTAATACTATATATTTATAAGTTTCTGAATTCTCCATAACCAGTTTATTCTCTGTTGAATAATATTCATAATCTCTATTGGATTTGATAGCAGCTTGGTTTTGTATAGCTCTTCTCAATTTTCAGTCCCCTGTGTTATATTTGGACTTTTGTTAATTAATAGTAACAGTGTATTGTGGATTGGTAATTTGTTTTGGAGGTAAGGAAATCCAAGATTTTAGACAACTGGATGAACTTAGAATGTTTGATAGGATAGTATAGTGCAACGTTTATTGATGCGTTCTTTTATGTACACATGCATGCAAAAATACAATAGGAAAAATAGTGTTTAGTAATTAGTTGTTGAACAGAACACACAACACAACAGAGAACAAAAAAGGTCATAGCTTGTACTCATGCTTATAGCCTAGTAATGTGTATGTCCAAGTAAAGTACAGTGTGATGATGCCACTAGGCAGAACATGGCGCAGTAGGCAAGTACATACCTGCAGTGGCAACTAACATTTTCTTGATGCTTTATGTAAGTTCTTTTCCCTCAAAGTGGGGAAGTAAAAGATGAAATTTGACAATTATATTTGTATTTCAGTTTTAAGGTCTAAACAGTTACATTAGGTAATTTCTTCTGTGTCAAAATGTATACATGTAATCACGATTTTTATTCAGTTCATTTTAAAATTGCATATAATCTATCTTGTAGTGTTAAATGATAATATACTTATTAAAATTCATTACATGACTCTTAAGCTTTTATTATATAAATTCTTTATAGCAGCCAAGTAGTTTCCTAATCATTCCTGTATTGACATCCAGATTGTCTTGGTTTAGGATGCTCTTCATTTGGTTCATCCATGTTGTATGAAATGTAAAATACTTTCTGAACTGGGATACAATTTTAGCATCAAAGCTAACCTAAGTGGTGATAAATAATACATTATCACCAGAAAATTTTTATTTATGAAAAAAAATTAATACTCTTTTTATCTTGGAGGGTTACTTCTAATGGTAATTTATAGTAATTATAAAATGTTAAAAGATCAAGAAGAATTTAAGGTGTGCATTAAGGAAATATTCTTAGTGAAAGGCCAGTAGAAGTAGTGCCTCTACTTTTCTACCACTAAATAAAATGATAAGATATAGAGCATGTCAGTGATGATGGAGTGAAAGCAGCCTACAGATTCAGTAAGGAAGATGGTGGATCATTTTTGTTGCTATAGGAAGGGCTTCTGATAAGGAAACACTCAAGGTCTTACCTAAAGGGTTGGAAGTAGCCAGCCATTTTGCAAAAGATTGGAAGTGGGGAGTAGCTGTGTCAGATGGGCAATGACTGTTGAGAGTACCGTATGTTTGAAGGGTAGTAAGGAAACCAGGGCAGGAAGTGTGCACAGGTGGCGAGATAATGTCAGGGAGCTCATATATGATACGTGATGTGGATGGAGGGAAAGCAGTTGGAAAGATTTGCCTTCTAAGTGAACTGAGGCACAACCAGAGGGTTCACAATAGGTTAGTTCCTTGCTGAGTGAGATAGCTGTTAGGCAGACAAAGTCTAGAGGAGACTCTGGCAAGGGTGGAGGGAAGTAGAAAGACCCAACTGTTAGAGTAGATGGCATGCAAGATGGTGGCAGGCAGGACATGAGTGCTAGCAGTGGAAATGCTGAGGGGAGTATAAGAGCCAGAGACAAAATGATAAAAATTTTAGGTTTGCTGATGATTTGGATGGAAGGGTTGAAAGAAAGCAGAGCAGAAGAACAGAAAACATTTTTTGACCAGAGGACTGGATAACATAAAAATGAGAAAGACTAGCAAATGAAACCATCTATGGGAGAGATTGTAGATGTGATATGTGTTAGAGTTGTGTTGGTTACTCTTCTATTGTGAGAAGAAAGGGTTGATTTGGGGCTTATGGTTACAAGGGGTTAGAATCCATGAGCATCCATGAGTAGCCAGGAAGGCATGGCTCAGGGGCAGTAGCCAAGAGCTCATATCTTAATCCACAAGCTGAGCCACAGAGGGCATGATGGGAATGGTGCAAATCTTTTGAAAATTCAAACCTCAGCTGCCAGTGACACACTTTCTTTAAGGTCACACTTTCTAGGGCTTTCCAGACAAGTTCACCAACTGGTACCAAGTGCTCAAATGTAGTCTCTGGCCTACAGGAGCCATTCGCATTCAAACCTCCACAAAAGTTTTGTATAACAAGATGGAGGTATTAAGAAAATTGAAAAAATAATTATATTTCCTTGGAGATGTTAGTAAAAGCTAGAACTTGGATCTGTAAATGTAGAAGACAACTGTTTCCAAGATGGCATTTCAAAACTTGAGGGCTTTAGCTCTCAGTGAGGAAGAACTTGCATAGGAATTGGAGAAAAATCATGGAGGTGTGCTACTACCAGATCAGTAGAGCTGTCTTGAGTAAAGTGAGAACAGAGAATGGACTTTCGACAGCATGGAGGTTCCTAGGGAAGACAGCATAGTTGCCATGGGAATTGGATAGTGAGTAGGAATGATTGGCTTCTGTGTGCTGAGAGGAATATGTTCTTGTTAACTGAGCTTGGGTAAAGTGTGGTCAGGGAAGTGATGCTGAGAGAGAACTTAATCATCCTAGACAACATAACAGAGTGATTGCTGGCTTAAAACATGTGGCTTTTTAGTGTTAGTTAGAGGTGGAATTAGTTTCTCCCTTGTGTTTTCTTTTTTTCCTCCAAACTCGATCAACTCTTCAGTGTGGGTTTGTGGTCATGTGCTTATCTTTTGTTATTTAAACTATGGATTGCATATTTATTATTACTGGGATTTTTACTAGTTTGATAGTATTCTAGAAACCTGGTAAGTACAATATTTCTTGTTTTAAGATTTTGTCATTTAATTGTAAAATAATCATATGAGTTCTTAAATTGCCTGATTCAAAATAGGATCTTTTGTTGTTGGACATTTGTTGTGTTTTTCTTTAACGCATTTCTTTGGTGGAATAAAAATTTTTCTTGCTCTTCATCACATTAGTCGAGTTTACCCAATGTGGTTACTTGAAAGTGAGATGCCTTAATTTTAACAGTTTTAATGATACACTGGTTCTTGTATATTAGGCGCCTTAGTCATTTTAATTTGCAAATTTAGGACAATTTGCTTTAATCTCTTAACTATTCAACTTAACTTCTTGGTTATAATTACTGTAAGATGTCATTCCCATAAATAGAAATCATCCAAGGTGCAAACATTCATTCTGAGTGTTTTAGCCTACTGGTTTGGCTGTTTACACCAACGAATAGAACATATACTCTTTAAGATTGTCTCTTCCCTCCTTTTGTTATAGACATACTTGTTAGATGAATATAATCTCTGAATAATTTTCTTCTAGTCTTAATTTTTAGACTGTGACTGACTTATTTTCATTTTTGTACTGTAAGTACAGTTCATGAGTCAGTGCTGATGTTGTATAAACCTTGATTTTTATTATACTTAATAATTCTACTTAAATATTTAATGTAAATTATGCTTGCAAACATTTGGGTTAAAGTCACTTTAGGTGATAAGCTTATTTTCCCAAACTTGAAGCAATTTGTCCTAATTTTCCATACGTTTGCATTTGCTTTTGCTGTCCTAAATTCCTTAGTTGCTGGCTTTGATCTTTTATGTTGCTGAGTTTTATACATCTATTTTCTCACCTGCCATATCCTAGGGGGCTTGGAGTAACCATAATACAGTGAGCCCACCTTCCTGGTCCCCAGACATTTCAGAAGGCCGGGAAATTTTTAAACCCAGGCAACTTTCTGGCAGTGCCATTTGGAGCATCAAAGTGGTAAATAAAATTGCATTTACATTCATGTATCATTTCTTTCTGGTTTGTTTTGTTCTATATGTATGTTAAGAATTAAACCTTTCTTTTCTAGATTCAGCTTCCAGAGCCATTTTTTAAAATCTGAAATCTTGCCTTATAACATTTTTCACTTAAAGATCTAGATGAGAAGGAAGTTAAATTGGAGTATTTTAAAGATATATTTTTAATACCTTTTTTTTCTGCCTGATTTTCTGTTGTTGTTATAAGTATTTCTTTGAGAAGAAAATTATTGTGACATAGAACAAAGTATAATTAGGAACTTATTCATTTATGATATCATAAAATGTAATTGATTGCATACAGACAGAGGAAATATCCCACAGTGTCCAGGAAGTTTCCTTGTGTGTGTTCACCTCACAGTCACAGAGTGTTCCCATGTCAGGGGTTGAACATCAGTTCTTGATGTTAAGTAGTGTGAAACTCTTGGAAGCAAAAAGGTTCAAAAAGTAATCATCTTGGAAGTCAAAATTATTGACTAAAGATTTTTTTCTTATCCTCATATTTAATATGTTTCTAGAATAGAGCTATTTAAGTTAAACTAGTGAAAGATTTCAGAAGACTTTCAGAGTATATTTTCTTAATTTCTGTTACAATTGGAAGGGCACATTTATGCTCTTCCAGATAACTGTAATCATTCAAGGTAATGTGGCATAGTTTTAGTTAATTCATTTTAATTAGTTGATTGATTAGAGATTGTTCTCATTATATAGCCCAGGCTGGCCTTGAATTCCACCCAGATTCTTCTGCCTCAGATTCCCAAGTGCTGGGACTATAGCCATGTGCCACCATACCCAGGTTTAAATACTTAAGAGAGTAAAAAATGACTTTTTCAATGTAGCAAATGCTGCCAAATTTCACTTTTAGGCTGTACCTATGGATGTTAGGGGTAATAAACTGAGAGATTTCTATAATCTTGACTTTTAATTACGGCTTTAGCTCTTTCTCATACCCCTCCTTGCCTTAAGCCACCCTTTTATTTCTATTAAAAACAATCTGTCCAGTGTAGTCCCAACCCTGGCTATCCCTTGTTCAGAACTGAGTACTCTCACGAGACTTAAAGAACAAGGTGGGTAAAGAAAGTACAAGGAGAGGCAGTTTGGAGCTGGAAGGTGTTTGTACTTATTAAAACTGAAGGGGAAAACACAATTCCATAACCCTTTGTTCATGTGATGATTTATTCTCCCAACATAAACATAGTACTTGGACCCTGAACTTCTCAATCAGCATATGAAACTGATGAAGGGTATCATATGAAAATACAACATATTTATAAGGAACAAAAATTTTTCTTGATAACTATGTATGTATGCATGTACACACAATCTTCTTATAAGATGCATTTTTTTCAGTTATTAATATATAATTTTAAATATGACCAAGGTGGAGTCAGGGCCATTATGTTGGTTGGTACTTACAGCTTAAGATCTTACGGAATTAAACATTTTCCTATACGACTTTTTCTTATGTTAGTGAAAATTTAGGTAAGTTACTCCTATTTCAGACATTTTTAAGGTTAATTATTTTGCCTTTATGTCAATTTTATTAACACAAAGCAACTTTAAATACTGTGTTAAAATGAATTAGATATGTTCAATTTGTATAAGAGCTATTGAATAGTAAAGGCTACTAATTACATTTTCATGACAGGAAGAATAGTGCTTCACACTAGTAAAAATTAACTGTGAGCCTTAGTAATATTTCAGAATACTAAGAATTGAGGACTATGGGCCCCTTGCCACCTCAGTGACCTTGTACAAGTCACTGACACCTTTTGCCATCAAGTACAACTAACCCTCAAGTGACGATACTCTGGGTTATTGAGAGGAAAAATTGCTCAGATCAGTGCATACTGTATGCCCAGTAAATGTTCCTGTTAATCTCATCTCTGAGAGGATAGTTTTTCTTGATACCCAAGTTTATTTTTGTACTGAAAATAGTCTGTACATATAGAACTGTCTGTGTTGGGATAGTAACTCTACACACCTAGAATGAAGGTGTAGGAAACATTCAGGATGATAGAGGCAACATTGATTCCAAAGTACTTTTATTTTTAAGTTGTGGATACACATTTAAAGATGGAAATAGTAACAGTGGCCTATTAATATGTATCATCTAATTATAAAAGAAAGGTAAATATTTGTATAACATTAAATATTTTATTTTAATGACATCTGGATTTCAAAATTCTTTTGGTCTTTTACAAAATATTAACTCATCTTTATCTGTCAATGTAGGGCCGAGGTTCTGGATTTCCAGGGAAGCGGAGACCTCGTGGTGCAGGACTGTCAGGACGAGGCGGCAGAGGCAGGTCTAAACTAAAGAGTGGAGTGGGAGCTGTTGTGTTACCTGGGGTGAGATTTGCATTCTTACTATTGCAGTAGTAGCTATTGGCACAGATGTTCTCATTTCTAGCAAGTTGGTTCCATCCTAGGAGTCCCAGGAGTAGTCTTATCTCTTTTAAGTTTTACCATGTCTCTTCTTAATAAAATTTGTTTTATTTTGGAAGTCTGCTCAGGTTTTATTTTCTGATTTGTCTTTGTTTTCTTTTTCTTTTTGGCATCTTTTTATGCCAACTCTCAACAAGAGTGACTTTGTGGTGTATTTTTTTTTCATTAAAATATACTATTATTGAATTCTTTTATTTTTAAAGATTTATTTATTTCATCTCATGTGTATGAGCACTTTTCTGCATGTATATATGCACCATGTATGTGCCTGGTCCCCTAGGAGTTCAGAATAAGACATCAGATCTTTTGGAATTGAAGTTTCAAGTGGTTGTGAGCTATTTGATATGGTTGCTGGGAATTGAATTCAGGTCCTCTGCAAGAATAATATGTACTCTTATATGCTGAGCTATCTCTCCAGCCCCTGTTTGTTATGTTGGCATTTAAAGTGTTGGGTTTTTTTTTTTTAATTACAGTTTCTGTAAGTACTATAATAAGACCTAAAGAAAAAAAACTAGAAATGTTATAGATTAATACAGATTCCAGAGATATCCTCCCAAGATTTTATGACTATTTTGGATTGATAAATACTTACTGATTGGTACATTTTGAGCTATTCTTTCTTTATTTTTTTATATTATTTTTATATCAATCACAGGTTAGGTACTTTGCATCCCAGGCGTAGCCCCCTCCCTCATTCCCTCCCACCCTCCCACTCCCTCCCTCATCTCCCTCCTCCCTGCCCCCTCCAAGTCCACCAACAGGGGAGGACCTCCTCCCCTTCCATCCAACTGCAGCTTATCCTGTCTCCTCAGGGCTGGCTGCAATGTCCTCCCCTGGGATCTAGCCAGTCTGTCACTCCCCGGCTTGTATGGGGGAGGGTCAAAGAGTCAGCCATCAAGTTCATGACTGAAACAGTCCCTGTTTCCCTGAATAGGGTCTTCAGTCCTATGCCGAGCTATCATGGGCCCCATCTGCGCGGTGGTTCCAGGCCACATCCACACATGGTCCTTGATTGTAGAAACCGTCTCATACAAGACCCCTGTGCCCTGCTCAGTTTGGTCTTTGTGGAGCTCTTGTTCTCCCCAAGTTGAGCTATTCTTTAAATGTGCATTGAAAAATATATTTGAATTGAGTGTGGTATTACACTCTAACCCCAGCATTCAGGAGGCAGAGGCAGACAGATCACTGTGAATTCAAAGCCAGCCTCATCTACATAGAGAGTTCCAAGACAGCCAGAGCTAGAGAGAGACACACACACAGAGACTGAAAGGGTCAGGGACAGAGAGACAGACAGAGACATAAGAATGTATATGTATATATTTGATAAATATTGGCAGATATTTTTATAGTACCTTTGTTATTTAACTGAAATTCTGTTTGTCACTTTCTAAATGCCATCTTAAATTCAAAAAGCATGAAATTACTCAGTTTTACTACTAAGCAGAAACAAGAAAACTGGGATTCTGGATTTTTTTTTTTGTTTCATATAAAGTAAATTTGAAAACTGATCTTTTTCTGGGTAGGTGGCTCACACTGTTAGTCATAGCACCTGAGAGGCTCATGCATGTGGATCTCAATGAATTAGAGGTCTACTTAATCTGCGAAGTGAGTTCCAGGCCAGCATGGTCTACATAGTGGGATTGTGTCTAAAAAAAATGAAATTCAAAACAAAACAGACTTATTGAGACATAATAGGTGTGAGGGTACAGATATTTAACACACACACACAATTTAATACTCTTTGCTGTTTATAAACCCTTGAAAACCATACTATAATCAAGACAGTGAAGACATTCAGCTCTTAAGTCTCACCAGGATCCTGTGATGTCCCTCTGGTTCCCCAGCTCACCTCCCACCCTCCTCTTCACACATGATTAATCTGAGTTTCTTGTGGCTCATGCCTGTAATCCTAGCCCTTGGGAGGCTGATCCAGGACTGGTGCTAGTTCACATGTTTTAAACATTTTGGAAGTTCTGGTCATGCCTCCAGGTTAAATGTTCATGCTGCTTAATGGTTTCACTTAGAGTTGCAGTCAAGAGATTTTATGACTTTAAATTGCTGTTAATTGTGCCTTGATCAAAACAACTAATTAGTAATATTGATTAAAACTGATTTTACAGGTATTTAAATTTAAAATATTACAGTAATATATTTTTAGCTAAAATTTCATCCATTCCCTGCTAAAAAGTATTTTATTATTTAAATTTTTAAATAATTTAAAATTTTATTATTTATATTTTGAGTTTGGCTGTAACATGTTCAGTGTAGGTTTTAACTTTTTTAAGGGGAGAGGATAATATTTCATAATTTACCATTGGCCTCCTAGTTCTCTGTTACTGAATCTAAATTGAAGCTTTTGTGGGGTCAGGGTATGTAGTAAGAATCTAGTTGGTGCCTAGTTGGTCTGGTGAAACATAATTAAGTTCAGAAATAAGCACCTGTAGTTGGTAATTGGTCTGCTAATTCTGACATTTTGATAAACTAATAATAATAGTCTAAAATAGTGCCACTTAATAGAAATGAGTAGGGACCATATATGCAATTTAAAACTTCTTGGGAGCAACATTTAAAAAGTTACAGTAAACTAAAAAAGTTAATTTTAATGTGCCTTATGACTCCTCTATTTCAGTCATTACTATTTTCCCTTGTAAGGTATATAATGTTGATAACTAGCTATTTTTACATTCTTGTGAGTCTGGTACTGACTCTCTGACTGCTGTGTATATTATAGTGTATCTGATTTCAGCTAATCACAGTGCAGTTCTCAAGTATATAAAAGTGATTTGCACAAATTTATATTGTTATAATTTTATAGTTTCTTGATTAGAATGGCTGGATAATTAAGATTAATAAGACAGGCTTGGGGTCCTCATTTGTCTTTATCTGTGGTGCTTGTATGACTAAAGTAATCCCTGTGTTAATTAAAAAAAATCATTATGACTTTTTAAATTTTGGAGGCAAGGTCTTGCTTGATAGGCTAGCTCAAACTGAACCATCCTCCTGCCTCAACTTCGTTAGTGCTATGATTATAGTGTACATTACCATGCCTAACTATGAGTCAAAGTATTTTCTAATATTCTGTAAAGAGTTGTTAGTCTAGATATGAACAAAAATTGTATTCTGGATAAGAATATTCAGTTAAGTGTAATACAATTAAGTGACATAGCATGCTGTTTGGTGTTTTTGTTTGTTTCTTTTTTTGCATTTTGTAGGTGTCTGCTGGAGATATTTCAGCTAATAAAGATGAAGAAGAAAACTCTATGCACAATACAGTTGTTTTGTTTTCTAGTAGTGACAAGTTCACTTTGCATCAGGTTCGAACTTAATTTTCTTCCCTATTTTAATCTTTCCTATCTGCATAGATATCATCCAGTTAGACTATAGTACTATGTTAAATAAGAATATATTTTAAAAATTTGTTTAATCTTACCTCATAGGCTAGGGTCAGATGAAAGGAGAGGAAGACCTCCTCTATCAGTGGACAGGGGGAGGGGCAGGGGAAGAGAAGACGGAGGGAGGGTGGGATTGGAAGGTTTTGAGGGAGAGGGCTACAAAGTGAAAATTTCACTTTGTAAATTGTAATAAATAATAAATTATAAATTGTAAAAAATAAAAATAAAATAATTTGTTTAATCTTAGCTTTATCTTCAATTTAAAATAGCTTTACATGTTAATTTTCAGGATATGTGTGTAGTTTGTGGTAGTTTTGGCCAAGGAGCAGAAGGAAGATTACTTGCCTGTTCACAGTGTGGTCAATGTTACCATCCATATTGTGTCAGTATTAAGGTAAGTATGTTTAAGTTAAATGAGTTAACAAAAGCATTTCTCATAAAAAATTATTCTATGTATTCATTTATTCATGTGTGTCTCCCTGCATGTGTATGCATGCAGACATTTGGAAGTCAGAGGACAACTTGTAGGAGTTGTTCTCTTCTTCTGCCATGTATATGGGTCCTAGAGATCAACTTAAATTGTCAGTCTGGGTGGCAAGGGGGTTTACCCTTCAAGCCATATCACTAGTGCCAACAAAGGCACATAAACTTTTATTCTGCTTGAAGACTAATATGGTTCTTTCCGTTTTAAAATTAATTACCTGTTGTATGTAATAGGACAATATTTAAATCAAGTATTTGTTGCTAGTATACATATGTGGCAATATTTTAGTTCTTTAAATCTGTTTTTTCCGTGCATGTAAACAATTTTTTTACATTAATTGCAGTTTATTCACTTTGTATCTCAGCTGTAGCCCCCTCCCTCACGCCCTCCCAATTCCACCCTCCCTCCTTCTCCTCCCATGCACCTTCCCCACTCCACTGATAGGGGAATTCTTAAGTATTTATTTCCTCAACAAATTATCTCCTAAAAATCTGTGGTTTTAAATTGTGCAAATTATCCTGTTGTTGTATTGAAAAGGGCATTAAAATGTAGATATTTACTCTTAAAAGTTTTTCTTATGACCATTTATTGAGGCATTAATTTGTTTGTATTCTTTTGATACCCTGATAAAAGAACAGCTAGTAGCTTGTCATGTTGTATGACTATCCATATCTCTTCCATGTTCAGGTTCCTTAGCCCTTCTCCATATACATTTTTTTTCTTATAGCCCAAAACTAAATTTATTATATTTAATGTAATTCTGTAATAACCAAGACTCTGTAACTCTGAGTTGCAAGCATTTACTATTAGATACTAAGAATATTTTATGTGGTAACCATGTACTTGGTTTTAAAGTTACCTAAATATGGGCATTTTGCAGTATCTCCAAATGAAATGAGTTTTTTTGTAAGACCAATTTTTAATAAAAGTTGTAATTTTTGAGTACAGTAATGGGTGCTCAGTGGAAGTTTCAGTGTTCAGCTGTAGATGTAGGAGCCTCCTGTGTACTACACACCATTTTCTGATTCTTAATGTGGGATAAGAATGAACCTAAACTCCGCTGTTGATCATTCTTAACTTAATCCCCTCTTTTCTTGCTTTCTGTTTGATGCCATTATTTATCCAAGATGTTGATATAGGAAATAAAATTTCATGTATCCCCAGAAGGCACTAGTGTTATAACTACACTAGCTTTTTATTCCCTTCAACTAACACTAGCTTTTATGCATTTAGGATTCAAAATGAAATGTTGAAATTTATCTGAAAGGGGAGACTGGTACAGTTACTATATGCAGACATTCAAAAACCCCCAACTTGTAGAGTTTAAATACATGCTATTCTAGCTACATGTGGTTTCTTTTGTACTACTGATTGTCTTTTGGACAGAACAGAATGCTATAGTTCCACTAATTGGAGAAACCAAGGTGATGGTGAGATGCCTCAGTGAATAAAGCACTTACTGAGCGAATTTGCTTACCTGAGTCCAACCCTAGAATCCCATATAAGGTGGAAGAAGAGGACTGACTGCTGAGGGGTGTCCTGTTCTCTGACCTGTATAGGTGCATGCATGCATGCTCGCATGCACATGTGCGCGCACACACACCCACACCGTAATGCTCTCTTTTGAGACAGGGTTTCTCTGTGTAGCCTTGGCTGTTTTGGACTTTGTAGACCAGACTGGCCTCGAACTCACAAGATCTACCTGCCCCTGCCTCCCCAAGTGCTGGAGTTACAGGCATTCACCACTGCCCCCAGCTAAACCTGGGAGTATTTTAAAATACAAGAAAATAGAAGCATTATTTACATAATGTTAATGTAATGTTGTCACTTTATGCCATACAGTTTCTAAAATACTGTGCAACTGGAATGAATTAGGGTGCAGCTGACAAACTAACCCTTAGCAACAGCGCACTACTTTGAAAATGGTTCTGACTTCAGGAGCACTTGGTAGTTGCTGCTCTAGTATTGTCCCCCTGTCTTGTGCCACTTCCCTTCCTAGTCTCTGGACTGTGTCCTGTCACCTGTCAGTGGTGTCTTCACACTCTTAATTTGTTTAGATACATATTTTTCAACCTTGGGTGAGCTTTGAGTGTTATTCTGCTTCCAGATTCCCAGTAGGTGTTCTTTTCTTGCTGTAGGTCCTTATTATGTCTTGTACATATGGAAGGTTAGTGTTCAGTCAGAGTCTTTGTTGTCAATAACCAAAGTGTCACAAGATTCAGCCTCATGTTTGCCCCTCTCCGAGACCATATTCTTAATCTGTATGATCTACAGTTTAATATTTTGCCAAGCTATATCAAATTCTTATGCAGTTTCAACTCTGTCTCACATTTTATTATTCTAAGCTGGGGGAGAGGTGGCACATACTAGATCACTACCCAGTTCGCACACACACTTTTATTGGAACATAGCTGTGCTTTTTTTGTTACAGGTGTTTATAGTTGCAATAGACTGCAGGGCTTACAAAATCTCAAATACTTGCTGGCTGCCCAGTTGCAGAACAGCATGCAGTTTACTGTACAGTTCCACTCTTCATTTGCTAAGTAATATAATTTGGTAATTTCAGACATTTAAAAGAAATCAATATGCTAATCAAACTAATGAGAGTTGTTTAAACATCAGAACCCCAGCTTACTAAGCTCTACATCTGCAGCATATATTACTCTTGTCAAGCCTCTTTTTGTGGATTATTCTATAGTTCTCAGTAATAAGCTGGTGCCACTGCATTAGCAATGTCTGATATTTGCTGACTCACTACTCTGAATAGTCAAATTCAGGTTTGTCTTTCAACATAGAGTTCTGCAGTAAAATGTCATTTGCATAGTTAAATTAGAAAAATACCAGCTATTATGCAGTAAGTGTTCACTGCAGATGTGAGTAATGAATTGTGGCTTTTGTCTTTTTCTGGATTTTTAGTAGATGACTATAACCATAAGTAACTCTCCATTTTTTACTTGTTTGTTTTTAGCTCACTGCACATATACCATCCTATCTGATTGCTTTCTCCAATACCATTTTTTTCCTGGGGTAGTACTGTATTGCCTTGTCTAATCTATGCCCATAGCATCTGGCATGTGGTTCTTTGCTATCCTTAACTTTCCTGTACATAGTCCTTTGGCCTTTTCTTGAGACATATCCTTTAGGAATGATCAGGAACTAAATTTCTAATTCATATTTAAATTGCATTCTGCCTTCTTATTTAATGACTCACTTAGGTAGGTTAAGTATTATGCTTTTACAAAGTATTTTTCTGTATAATATGTACACTGCACTACTATTCTGTTTTAACATCTGGGGTAGATGGAAAGCTTTGTGCTTATGTACCTTTGTACCTTTGTAACAAATAAGACATCCTTATAGACAGTTGTTCTTTTAGAATTTGTTCTGTAGCTTTTAGGTGTTCTCATTCCTAATGAGCTGGATTTGGACTATATACCTTTACTGTTTGCTATTTCATTGTGACTTGGGAGATGTATGCTTTTCAATATCTTTAAGAAGTAATTCCAAGCTTGGCAGTGGTGGCTTATACCTTTAATCCCAATACTTGGGAGGCAGAGGTAGGCAAATCACTGAGTTTTAGGCCAGCCTGGTCTGTTTACACAACGAAACCCTGGCCTGAAAAACAAAAACAAAACAACAAAAACAAAAGAAGTTGATTGCAAGTCTAGTAACTTTCCATGGTGTAGCTTCTTTGATGATTTTATTAGGGATGTAGAGATTCTCAAAAATTCTACCAATCAGGTTTCTCAGACAGAAAAAATGAGTAAAGGTGACCTCTGTAAGTCCCAATTCCGTGTCCTGAAAGACCATAAACTGTCTCCAAGAACTTAGTATTTTGCTGATAATTTCCACCTCTTTTTTATTTGATAAGTTCCTGTACTATGACCACAGATTTCAAAAACATGAATTCATAAAAACATCATACTTAGAGATTTTGTTGCTGTAGTTTCAAATCTTGTCATTAGTGGCAGGGCAGCTTAGTCAGTTTTAAAATCCAGTCACCATATATGTAAAAACAATGGGATTAAATCTGAAGCAGTGAATAGTTTTGTGGACATACATGGTGCTAAAATATGCACCACTTCGAATGGTCATGCTGATCAGATGGGCTCCTCCAGGACTACAAATGTGCCCTACTGAGTATTGTGTCACCAATACCTGCTCCTGCTCTATAGGTATGTACATAAGCATAGTAGTAATTTATGCAATATCCTTGTTTTAAAAAATGATTTTTAAAGTTAAATAAATCAATCAATCACATGGATCCCCTCCCCCCCTTATTTTTCAGATCAGTAAAGTGGTTCTTAGCAAAGGTTGGAGATGTCTTGAGTGCACGGTATGTGAGGCCTGTGGGAAGGCTACTGATCCAGGAAGACTCTTGCTGTGTGATGACTGTGACATAAGCTATCATACGTACTGCCTAGACCCTCCATTGCAGACAGTTCCCAAAGGAGGCTGGAAATGCAAATGGTATCCTAGGATTTATGTTACCTTGTCAGTCTTTCAAGTTTTGAACTTAGTTAGTCATGTATACTTAATCATATAATGCACACTTGGTGTGATACATATTGCTAATCAGAAAATGTCCACATTTGCAAAATTACTTCCTTTCATTCTGTGTACTTATACCTTCTCAAAATTTCACACTTTAATATGAAAACAAACTTGAGACTTTTGGGGTGAATTTGGATTTCAGGTGTGTTTGGTGCAGACACTGTGGAGCAACATCTGCAGGTTTGAGATGTGAGTGGCAAAACAATTACACACAGTGCGCTCCTTGTGCCAGCTTGTCTTCCTGCCCCGTTTGCTATCGGAATTACAGAGAAGAAGACCTAATTCTGCAGTGTCGACAGTGTGACAGGTATGTGCCCTTTACCTCCTTTGCTATATTTTAAAGATTTTTTTCTCAAATGCAGTAAAGGAATTTAGAAAATTACTTTCTTTAATCATAAATTTAAGGAACCAAACTTACCTTTCTGGAATTTTATTCTATTAGAAGCTTCCAGACTACTTTCCTATTGTAAAACAAAACAAAACAAAACAATTTTAGACACTTGAGATATTCAATTGGGGACTTTTTGATGGTTTATCAATCTCTTGAAATTAGATGCATGATTAGTGCTTGCATATATGTGTGTTTTATAGAGAATTTCTGAATCTTCTCTTAGATCCTAAAAATGGTCTCCTACACTATTCCCACAATCACCATTTCCCCCCTAAAGCTCCAGATCTTAAACCTAGGTATTAGAGACACTCTTTGATATTCCTAATTAGTACACGCACCTCCAAAATGCAGACTGCTTCCATCATTTTTTTATCAATACTGTTAGCAGTTCAGCACTGTATGCACAGTGTTAGTTTTAATTCATTGGTAGTGCGGTATTTTTTGTAAATAAGTTGTATAGTTTTTGTAGCACTGCTACGAACTGCTCTAAGGTCATCATTACTTGATACACAGTGTATCTGTTCCTGGTTAGATGCAGCAGGTGGCATACTCTTTTGAATTCCTGCTTGACCTGACTAGCTTGACTGCTTTGTCTTTCAGCATTTGATATCTATGGAAATTGTCCTAATAATGAGCATTTGCTTCCTCCTTAGTGTTTATTTTCATTCCCTTTTCTTGACTTCTCAGTATAAAGAAGGATCCTGTGGGTTAATAGAGATAGTTAGGGATACATAGAAGGGAGACATTTGAGACTTGGGACTCTAGATTTGAGGACAGTAAAACCCTGTTGTAATTTTAAGAAGAGCACAGTTTCTAATATATTTACTTTCTTAAATGTATAATTTTTTTTAAGGTGGATGCATGCAGTTTGTCAAAACTTAAATACTGAGGAGGAAGTGGAAAATGTAGCAGACCTTGGTTTTGATTGTAGCATGTGCAGACCCTATATGCCTGTGTCAAATGGTAAGGGACTCACATAAACTGTATCTCTGTGATTTGTGAAAGAAGTTTTGTACTACAATATACTTCCTATTCCAATTGTATTAAAATGGTTTGTATAAACAGAAAAGGAAGCCTATACACATAGGCTTTAACATACTATTTTGCTCTCTTGAGTTTAACCTTTTGGAGTTGCTGTATTTGGAAATCCCCCATTCATTTTGTGCTGGTTTTCTTTTTTAATTTTTAATTTTTATTAATTATAGTTTATTCACTTTGTATCCTACCTGTAGCTCCCTCCCTTCTCCCCTCCCAACCCTATCCTTTCTTCTTCTTCTCCACCCATCCCCCAGTCTACTGATAGGGGAGGTCTTCCTCCCCTTCCTTCTGATCTTAGTCTGTCAGGTCTCATCAGGAGTGGCTGCACTGACTTCCTCTGTGGCCTGGTAAGGCTGCATCCCCATGAGAGGGAGGTGATCAAAGAGCAGGCCAATCACTTTATGCCAGAGACAGTCCCTGTTCCCTTTACTAGAGAACCCACTTGGATACTGAACTGCCATTGGCTATATCTGTGCAGGGGTTCTAGGTTATCTCTATGAATGGTCCTTAGTTGGAGTATCAATCTCAGAAAAGACCCCCATGCCCAGATTTTTGGGTCTGTTGCTCTCCTTGTGGAGCTCCTGTCCTCTCCAAGTCTCACTATTTCTCACTTCTTTTCTAAGATTCCCTGCACTCTGCCCAAAGTTTGGCTATAAGTCTCAGCATCTGCTTTGATACCTTGCAGGGTAGAGTCTGAAAGGGTAGAGGCCCTCTGTGGTAAGCTCCTGTCCTGTTCCCTGTTTTCGCCTTCTTCTGATGTCCATCCTCATTGCCTTTCTGAATGACGATTGAACATCTTACCCAGAGTCCTCCTTCTTGATTAGTTTCTTTAGGTGTTCAAATTTTTGTGTGTTTATCCTATATTATATGTCTAATATCCACTTCTAAGTGAGTATATACCATGTGTGTCTTTCTGCTTCTGGGATACCTTACTCAGGATGATCTTTTCCAGTTCCCACCATTTGCCTGAAAATCTCATCATTTCCTTGTTTTTAATTGCTGAATAGTATTCCATTGTCTAAATGCAACACAATTTCTGTATCCATTCCTCAACTGAGGGGCATCTGGGTTGTTTCCAGCTTCTGGCTATTATGAATGAAGGTGCTATGAATGAACATGGTTGAGCAAATATCCTTATTGTAGACTTGAGCATGTTTTGGATATATGCCTAGGAGTGGTATAGCTGGATCTTGAGGAAGCACTATTTCTAATTGTCTGAGAAAGCACCAGATTGATTTCCAAAGTGGTTGTACAGGTTTACATGCCCACCAGTAATGGAGGAGGGTTCTCCTTTCTCCACATTCTCTCCAGCATGTGTTGTCACTTGCGTTTTTTTTATCTTAGCCATTCTGATGGGTATAAGGTGAAATCTCTGGGTAGTTTTGATTTGCTTTTCCCTGATGACTAATGGCAGAGAAAAACTTAAGAAATGCTCAACGTCCTTAGCTGGTTTTCTTTTTTATACCCCATGTTTTGAAAGCTGAATGTAGGAGTGGGCACCAGTAATCCCTGTGCATAGGGAGCCTGAGGCAGCAGGATAGTGAAGCTGAGCTAGTGTGTGCTACATGGTGTATGTCTGGCAGGCTATGCTGTTTAGTGATGTCTTGTCTCAGAAAAAAAACAGTCAAAACTAATCTGTGAAATCCCTTTCAAATAATACCTTTGAAAACCCAAAAGTTAATTTTGGCGTTGGGATGGAGCATATGGGTATAGTACTTGACTGGAATGTACTAGGCACCTCCCCCGGCCCTAAGACTTAACATCCTATACTATTCACACATTTGCTGAGTGATATGTCTATACACACTGAAATTTTAATCCTGTGTAAGTCTTTTTTTTTCCCTTCAAACGTTTCCTGAGTTGTTGTTTTTCTTTTCAGTGCCTTCCTCAGACTGCTGTGATTCTTCACTTGTGGCACAAATTGTCACAAAAGTAAAAGAGCTAGGTAAAATTTGAAAAAGTTTTTTTTTAAAGCATATGCTTAATGTTTAAACAACTGCCCTGATTCTTATATGAAATTAAGTGCATTGTCTGATGTTAATTTCTAGATTTCATGTATGAGATGCTCATATTACCTCATTTTGCTGAAACAGTATTTCTCTAAATTTCAGATAATAATGAAAGTAATAGCTTTTTGGATTAACTGTTAGTGTTGTGCTTTTCTTCTCTTCAGTTGGGTGCTTAGTTGTCAGAAGAAGTAGAAAGCCTATTTAAGTAAGCATTTATATAGTATTAATTAGTATTTTACATTTTTCTCTGATAAGTTAGGATAGTGACATGGCATTTTTATGAGAGATTCTTTTTAACTAATATTTTGACAACATTTCTGACACAGAATCATTTGAACTGAATGAAATTGCTTTAATAAGGAAGTTTTCATGTTAAGAGTTTGAGTCTGAAGAATTAATGATCTTAATATTTTAGTTAGCATACAAAGCAGTGGGTTTATCATGAGTTTCAGTATGTGTATATCATTGTACTTGAGGGTACAGGATCTTTACAGAATTTCTGCCTGTTTTTGTAAGTGATCATATTGATGCTGGCTTTCCATGTGGGCATCTGAACTAGTTTTGTTTCCCTTACATAAAACGATCCTTATGTTTTGATATTTGTTAGGAAAAAGCTTGGTATTGTGCAACTGCGGCAGCACCTATAGCTTCAGTGTCTTCCTAAAATTGGTCATGAAAGCCACAATGCTTTCAGGAAGACCAGTTTTTTCATTAACATTCTGCCTGTAGTCCTAGGAAGTTGTCAGTATTTTCGATGTTATTGAACATCATCAGTTCATGCATTTTGTAGATAATTGCTGAATAGATGTATAGTTGTGTTTTCTAGCTATGTAGATTTTGTAATCAACTTATTAGTCAATTCAGAATGAAAGTTTAAACTTGTATTCTTGGGATTTTTAAACTTTAGATCCACCTAAGACCTATACCCAGGATGGTGTATGTTTGACTGAATCAGGGATGACTCAGTTACAGAGTCTCACAGTTACAGTTCCAAGAAGAAAACGGACAAAACCAAAATTGAAATTGAAAATTATAAATCAGAATAGTGTGGCTGTCCTTCAGACCCCTCCAGACATCCAGTCAGAGCATTCAAGAGATGGTGAAATGGATGATAGTCGAGGTAATAGTTATTAATTTTCCTTGAGACACAAGAATTATTATACAAAAAAACTTCTGAAAGATAAGTATTTGTAAGGGTTAGTCATAGTGCTTAAAGGAGTTCTTGCTGGGATACTTCCTCTCTTTGAGTGTTATTCTTAGACTTGTGTTTGCATGTTTTCTTGTATTGAAATGTTTTTGTGATTGAACTCTCAAGAGCATTATGTTTGTGAAGTTTGTAAGTTGGGACATTCAGAGTAATTCACTTTGCTAGTGACAGTTTGCTAGATTGTCTGCTTAAGTCCTCTAAGCTTTGTAAACTGGTGATTTATAAATATTTTCTTGATCAAAATAATTTCAGGTTTTTCTACCTGAAATTGTGAGGTAACAAAGTAATTTTAGTAGCAACATTAAATATAGCACAAATTATGTTTATTTCCGAGGATGATTTCTTATGGGTGATTATTTTCATCTGAGTCAAAAATAAAACCATAATCATTTTCCCATCATGTTTTGTCATTCAGTAGTATTTATTAAACACATATTGTATGACAGATGTTGGAAGTTGTATTAGTGGACAAATACTAGATCTTAATTCTTATGTTACAGACAAGATTACTAAATAACCAAAGTGATTGATAGGTATCTTTTTGAGCTCTTTTTTTCCTCTTTCTTTTTCTTTCCTTTTTTGTTATTTTGTGACAAGGTTTCTCTAACCTTGGTTGCTCTATAACTCACATTGTAGACTAGGCTTGCCTCTAATCTCATCTTTTTGGAGATCCACCTGCCTCTGTCTCCCAAGTACTGGGATCAAAGGCATGCATCCCTTCCCCCCATGTGCCTGTTTCCTTTTTCTTAATCATATGTCATATTCCATGGGAGTTCAGCACTCCATATGATTCCCGCCTCTATCCCTTGTGTACTTAACCATTTTCTGTTTACCTCAGTCACTTTAGGCACAGAGGATTAGTATGGCTTAGAGATCTTTTGCTTTGCTTCTTTCCTTTTCACTTTTCGCTTAAATTTTCTGTATTTGATAGACTTGCCCAGTTTCATCTGTACATTTACATTTTCTAGAAGGAGAACTTATGGATTGTGATGGAAAATCAGAATCTAGCCCTGAGCGAGAAGCTGCAGACGATGAAACTAAGGGAGTAGAAGGAGCAGATGGCATAAAAAAGAGGAAAAGGAAACCATACAGGCCAGGTAGAGTATGTCAACTAGACTCTCTCTTAAATGTATGTTAGCGTTTTGTTTGCATGTACATAAATGCATTCTGTGAGTGGCTAGTGTCCACAGAGACCATTAAAAGGTGTCAGATCTCCTGGAAATAGAGTTAAAAACAATTGTGATCCACCATGTGGGTGGTGGGAATTGAGTCGGAAGAGCAGCAGTGTTCTTAATTGCTGAGCCATCTCTCCAGGCCCTAAGTTAGACATTTCAATGTAACAAAATTTGACTAATTTACTAATATTAACAATTCCAAGAACAATAATAATGACTTATAATTGAATAAACAGGAATATGTGTAGTTTTTACATGGAACTAACTGCACTGGTACTTAGTTGGTTTTTATTTATCTTCAACTTTTAAAGCAATTCATGTATTTTCTTCATCAGTTGCTTTTGAAGTTGAATATAAATACTGTTTTTCATCAGTTCTCTTTTAAGCATTCATTTTCTAATAGTTTTATGTTTTAAAACTTCAGTAATTATGTAGGCTCAAAGTTGAACAAAACGAGTTTCTTCTGCCTTAATGAATTTGTAGAGCAGTTGATTCCATGAGTAATTAGGCCCTTTTGAAAATATTTTTAGTTCATTTTATGTGTATATGTGTGAGCTTAGTTTGGTTTATGTGCACCATATACATGCAGGAACCAATGAACACTAGAGGGTACCAGATCAGTTATCATAAAACTGGAGTTAGAGGGAATTGTGAGATTTTATGTAGGTGCTGGGAACCAAATCCAGGTTCTCTGCAAGAATAGTAAGTGTTCTTAATCACTGAGCCTTCTCTGTACCCCTAAATCTTTATTTTCCAGTCTATTTCATGGGTAGAAGAAAAGTTGCTTTGTTGTTTTTTTTTTTAATACCTTATTGTAAAAAATGGTATTGAAATGTCTCATTTTAAGAAATTGTAGCCTTTTCAAAGCCCATTTATTAATGTCTGTTTTCAGTCATGAAGTAAAAGATTAGTTCAATCTTTTTCATTTCGATTATAGATAAGAACTTTTTATTTGTAGGGATTGTTCAGCAGGTAGAGTGCTCACCATGGAAGCATGAGGACTGACCAGAGTTTGGGTCCTCAGCACTCACTGTAAAAGCTAGTTGAGCTGCCATGTACACAATCTGTGTATTCTCAAGTCAGAGACAAGGGGTCCTGAATTGGCAACCTCTGGGTTCAAGTAAATAGTCTGCCACAGTGTGTAAGGTGGAGAGATATTAAGGATAAAATCCAGTGTCAGCTTCTGGCCTCCACATGCACATATATGTACATACCCCTATGTGTGTGTTTGCCCCACATATATACTCTGGCCTACGTACCACATACCCATACACATTTTCAAAAAATGGGGTTATTAACTTATATTAAACATAACACTGAATTTTGAAAAAAGTTCACCATTAATGACAAAGCCATTCTTTGTACTATAGAATTCTAGAGAGAATTATTTATCACTGTTTGATTTCTGTTTTATATAGGTATTGGTGGATTCATGGTACGACAAAGAAGTCGAACAGGACAAGGAAAAGCCAAAAGATCTGTGGTCAGAAAAGATTCGTCAGGCTCTATTTCTGAACAGTTACCTAGCAGAGATGATGGTATAGTGCGGAATTTTGTTTTACTTTGTTTTGTTTTTGTTTAACTTCTTGGGATTAATACTCTCTTGGAATGAGTGGTCACCAAAATGATACTGCTACATACAGCATTGTAGTCCTTTTTGGTGGAAGGATTTGAATGCCATAGAGTTAAGAATATGGTTTCAATCCAGTAGACTATATTCTTTAGCGATTCTTTTTTGGCCTGTTGTGGTGGTACACACCTGTAATCCCAGCATTTGGGGAGGCAGAGGCAGGTGGTGCTGTGAGTTTCAGGCCAGCCTAGTCTACAAAGCAAGTCCAGCATAGCCAAGGCTGTGAAAAATCAAAGGAAGAAAATAAAGAGATGTTTGTTTGTTTGTTTGTTTGTTTGTTTGTTTTGGGTTGTGTTGGGAGGGAGAGATAGGGTTTATTCTTGTAGTTCAGACTGGCTATTTTTCTACATAGCCAATAGCTTCCTCAAATTCATGACACTCCTGCCTTAGCGTCCCCAGTGCTCCAACTGCGGGCACTCAATGCCAATTTTTTTCCTCCATTATTATTCATTGCTATGGGTGGCACCTAGGGTCTTCAGTGCTAAGCGTACATTCTACAATATTCCTTATCTTTTCTTTGAATTTTTGAGGCCTTACCACTCACCATTAAATGTTTCTTGTGCTAAGTAAGAAGAGCAAAGGGACTAGCTCACTTAGTTGTATCAGATACTTTCTTCCCACTTTAACAAAGGCCTCTCTTTGTCTACGACTTAATATACAATTTAAACTTACAGGCTATGTAATTGTTCAATAAATATTCATAAGGATTATATTTTATTAATCTATCAGTATATTTTGTCACCCTTGCTTAAGAAAGCTAAGTCACCGTTCAAGATAGACCTTTGTATGAGTTAATAGCGTTCTACTGGCCGGTCACTCGTGGCACACACTATTAATTCGGGCATTTGGGAGGCAGAGGCAGGTGAGTTTAAGTCATCATTGAGTTTTAAGGCCAGCCTGGACTACAAAGTGAGTTCTAGGACAGCCAGGGCTATATAGAAGAATCCTGTCTCAAAACCAAAAAGTCCTCTACCATGTTTTCACCTTGAAAAGTGCTTGTTATCACTGTAATAACAAGCTGTATGCTTACATATTTTAAGATATGTCTTAAGATGGAATAAGAAAAAAATTCGAGATATTTTCAGCATGCCTTCAAAATATTCCTTTTTTTTTCTTCAAAAAGTTAGAGGTACCTTTTTGTTTTTAGGAAAAATTATATTTATTTTCAAGAAGTTTCTGGTTTGACCTAATAGGAGAATCCATAATTAAACAATTTCTCTGTTTTCAATTATCCAGATAATTTCTTTAGTTCAGCATTTTTTAGTATGTTAGTTCAGCATTTCCATTTATGTCTAATAAAAGTAAAGGAAATTCATTTGTTGAATTTTTATTTCAAATACTATTTCTTACTCTTTTGTTACCTTTAAAATTTTTTATGTATTACAATTTCTTCACTCTGTATCCCAGCTGTAGCTCCCACCCTCATCCTCTCCCAGTCCTGCCCTCCCTCTCTCCTGTCCTCCCATGCTCCTTCCCCAGTCCACTGATAGGTGAGGTCCTCCTCCCCTTCCATCTGACCCTAGCCTGTCAGGTCTCATCAGAACTGTCATTCATAGTTTTCCTCTGTGGCCTGGTAAGGCTGCCCCTCCTCTCTCCTCAGGGGGTGGTGATCAAAGAACTAGCCACTAAGTTTATGTCAGAGATAGTCCCTGTTCCCCTTTCTAGGGAGCCCATTTGGAGACTGAGTTGCCACGAGTTACATCTGTGCAGGGGTTCTAGGTTATCTCTATGAACGGTCCTTGGTTGGAGTATCAAGCTCAAAAAATACCCTGTGCCCAGATTTCTTGGTTCTGTTGTTCTCCTTGTGGAACTCCAGACATTTCCAGGTCTTTCTATCTCCCCCCATCTTTTATAAGACTCCCTCTACTCTGCCCAAAGTTTGGCTATGAGTCTCAGCATCTGCTTTAATACCCTGATGGGTAGAGTCTTTCAGAGGCCCTCTGTGGTAGGTTCCTTGTTCCTTGTTTTCATCTTCATCTGAATGAGGATTGGGCATCTTACACAGGGTCCTCCTTCTTTCTTAGCTTCTTTAGGTATACCGATTTTAGTATGATTTTTCTATATCATATGGGTAATATCCACTTATAAGTGAGTATATTCCATGTGTGTCTTTCTGCTTCTGGGATACCTCACCGAGGGTGATGTTTCCTAATTCTCACCATTTCCCTGCAAATTTCATTATTCCCTTGTTTTAAATTGCTGAATAGTATTCCATTGTGTAAATGTAACACAATTTCTGTATCTGTTCCTCAATTGAGGAACATTTGGGTTGTTTCCAGCTTCTGGCTATTATGAATGAAGCTGCTATGAACATGGTTGAGCAAAGGTCTTTGTTGTATACTTGAGCATGTTTTGGATATATGCCTAGGAGTAGTATAGCTAGATCTTTAGGTAGCATTATTCCTAATTGTCTGAGAAAGCACCAGATTGATTTCCAAAGTGGTTGTACAAGTTTACTTTCCCACCAGCAGTGTAGGAGGATTCCCCTTTCTGTACATCCTCTCCAATGTACAACAAGCCTATAGCCAACATCAAACTAAACAGAGAGAAATTTAAATCAATCCAACTGAAATCAAGGACAAGGCAAGGATTGGAAAGGAAGAAGTCAAAAAGTATCACTAGTTGTAGGTGATATGTTAGTGTACATGAATGACCCCAAAAATTCTACCAGAAAACTCCTACAGCTGATAAACACCTTCAGCAAAGTGGCTGGATATAAAATTAACTCAAAAAAAAAAAATCAGTAACTCTCCTGTATACAGAAGACAAATGGGCTGAGAAAGAAATTAGGGAAACAACATCCTTCACAATAGCCACAAAGGACATAAAGTACCTTGATGTAACTCTAACCAAGCAAGTCAAAGCCTCATATGAAAAAAACTTCCAGTCTCTGAAGAAAGAAATAGAAGATGATACCAGATGATAGAAAGATCTCCCATGCTCATGGCTTGGCAGGATTAACATAGTAAAAATGGCTATGTTAACAAAAGCAATCTGCAGATTCAATGCAATTCCCATCAAATTACCAACACAATTCTTTATAGATCTTGAAAGAAAAGTTCTCAACTTCATATGGAATATCAGAAAACCCAGAATCACTAAAACCATCCTCTACAATAAAAGATATTTTGTAGGTATCTCCATCCCTGTACTCAAGCTATATTATAGAGCAACAGTAATAAAAACTGCATGGCATTGGTATAGAAACAGGTTGATGGAATAGAAGACCCAGAAATAAACACACTATGGGCACCTGATTTTTTTTTTAATTTATTTTTTATCTCAATCACAGGTTAGGTACTTTGAATCCCAGGCGTAGCCCCCTCCCCCTTTCCCTCCTACCCTCCCACTCCCTCCCTCATCTCTCTCTTCCCCGCCCCCTCCAAGTCCACCAACAGGGAAGGACCTCCTTCCCTTCCATCCAACCCCAGCTTATCCTGTCTCCTCAGGGCTGGCTGCAATGTCCTCCCCTGGGATCTAGCCAGTCTGTCACTCCCCGGCTTGTATGGGGGAGGGTCAGAGAGTCAGCCATCAAGATCATGACGGGCACCTGATTTTTGACAAAGGTATCGAAACCATACAATGGGAAAAAAAAAGACAGCCTCTTCAACAAATGGTACTAGTCTAACTGGGTATCTACATGTAGAATAATGCAATAAATCCATACTTGTCACCCTGCACAAAACTAAAGTCCAAGTAAATCAAAGACCTCAACATAAAACCAGATATATTAAATCTGTTAGAAGAAATAGTGGGCAAGAGCCTTGAACTCATTGGCACAGGAGACAACTTCCTGAACAGAACACCAACAGCACAAGCTCTGAGATCAATAATGAATAAATGGGACTTCAGGAAATTGAAACGTTTCTGTAAAGCAAAGAACACTGTTGTCAGAACAAAACGACATTCTACAGATTGGGAAAGATCTTCATCAATCCTGTATCTGACAGAGGGTTGATATCCAGAATATATAAAGAACTCAAGAAGTTTAACAGCAACACATCAAGTAATCCAATTAAAAAATGGGGTACAGAGCTAAACAGAGAGTTCTCAATAGAGGAATATAGAGTGGCATAGAAACACTTAAAGAAATGCTCAATGTCCTTAGTCATCAGGGAAATGAAAATCAAAACCATTCCTAGATTTCACATTACACCCAACAGAATGACTAAGATCAAAAACGCAAGTGACAACACATGCTGTAGAGGGTGTGGAGAAAGGAGAACCCTCCTGTTTTGCTGGTGGGAAAGTATACTTTTGTTACCTTTTTGTATTTTATAGTTTTATATTATACATTCTACTTTCAGTTATCTTTTATTGGATTTAGAATATAAATTTTCTGAAGCCTTTGCCCATTTGATAGCATTCTGTGTCTGGCTACATTATTCTATTATTTGTCTGCTAATGGAAAGGCACACATTATTTGCTTATTTAATTATTTATCCCCTAGAAAGTCCTTTTTTTCTTTTTCTTTCTTTTTTTTTTTTTCTTTGTTGTTGTTCTTATCCTTTCTGGGGGATAGGGACCATCCTATTTTGTTTTTTTTCCCCCAGTTTAATGGAAGGAAGGCTTCATTTTGGCTTATGCTTTTATAAATGTGAGTATGTGAGCCCATGATGTTTGGTGAGGTGTGTGTGTGTAGGGTTATTTAGAATTTTTAAGAACTTCATGTGGGTGTTTTCTTTCAGAAACATCAATCTGTTACTTTCAGTCTTGAGGTCCTACTTTCCTAAAGCTATATAAGCTAAAATGCTCAATATTAAAGCACTTTTAATTCCCTGTGTTATACAAATTCAGGGTTTTTGTTTTGTTTTACTGCTACAAACTTTAGAGTCATGTTCTATTTGTAAGTTCTCAGGGGAGTTGTCTGATATTTGATAGAAAAGCTAAAAACAAATTCCATGGTATATTAAAAGTACTTTCTATTGGTCCTGGGTAGGTAGTTTGTGTTGGTGTGTTTGTACTTCTTTTTTAATAAACTGTTTCAGCTGCAAAAAGATGATATCCATACTCACTGATTTTTCTTTAGTAGTTTGTTTAGTAGCCATTTTCTCATCGTTCCTAATATCTGGTGTTTTCATCCTTTGAAATCTGTAAATGTACTCTTTAACAAGTTATGTTTTTGCTTTGCATGGAAATGCTAGTTATTGAGACCCTCCCTAACCCTGATCTCACCCCCGTAAAGGATAGGAATTGTGCTAATATTAAATAGATAAGGAATTGAATTTTTAAGATGTTTATAATTTAGATCTGTGTGTAAAGCAAACACTTGTCTCTATATATAACTATGCATATTGATATGCTATGAAATGATCTGGAAAGTGCCACATATTTATAAACATGGCTCTTTTTTCAGGCTGGAGTGAGCAGTTACCAGATACTCTAGTTGATGAGCCTGTTTCTGTTACTGAAAGCACTGAAAAAATAAAGAAGAGATACCGAAAGAGGAAAAATAAGCTTGAAGAAACCTTTCCTGCTTATTTACAAGTAAGGTTATGCTTTAATTTGATTATGTGGATTGCTATTTTAGAAAATACTTTTAAAAAAAAATACTTGTTTTTGTCGACATTCTGCTTATTCTATGTTTTCATTGCTTGTCATAAATGACATTCACTCTACCAGGCTCCACCAAAGAATGAACAATTTGGTTTTTTGTGTGCTTTGAATTTTTTTTTCATGAAGGAATATGTGTATGTACATGCATGTGCTTGCAGTCATGGGGATCAGAGCTAGAGCCTTGTGAGCACAGACAGTTATCCTGTACTGAGCTGTGTTCCATCCCTATAAATTTGTTTTATCTATCTATCTATCTATCTATCTATCTATCTATCTATCTATCTATCTATCTATCTATCTATCTATCTACCTACCTACCTACCTACCTACCTACCTACCTACCTACCTACCTACCTACCTACCTACCTATCATGTTTTTTTACTTTTAACTGTGCTTTTGGCCACAATGAAGACACTTTCAGGATGAGAAATACTACTTAAAAGCATACATATATACGCACGTGCCAAACCCAGCTCCTATTGATATTTCCACTTATCAGTATAATTTAATTAGAAAAGTTCTCAGCAGCCAAAATCATAGCTTTAATAATTGTTTGTCACATGGAATTAAGCCAAAGAGAACCAAAGAACTGTTATTGCAAATATTTGATACAGGCTGTATAAAGTTCAAACTGGTTTTGAATACCTGATCTTCCAGTCGCAGCCTTGTCAGTTTTGGAATTGTAATGTGTTTGTTATTATACTTGGCTAACACAAACTTTTTTAACTTTAGTTTAGTATTTTGAGACAGAGTTTCTTGTGTAGTCCTTGCTGTCCTGAACTCACTTTGTAGACCAGGCAGGCCTTGAACTCACAGAGAACCACTTGCCTTTGCCTACCTTTTTTGTTTGTTTTTGTTTTTGTGGGTATTTTTTTTGTGTGTGTGCTTTCCAAAATACATCTATAATTATGAAGAAAATAGTAAATGTAGGCTACCAAAAAAAAAAAAGGAAATCTTTCTAGTTTGTTTTGTAAACATTAAGTCACAGAAGAATTCAAATATATATTGGCGAAAATGCCATTTTAGAAGCAGGATAGATTGCAAATATCCCCACCTCCCACTACCTAATAATTAGTTTCCTAGTATTCCTTCTACACCTTTATATCTTTACATGTAAAAATTAAATTAGAATACATTATCATTGTCTACCTTAATTTTACTATTTAACACTATTCCTGTGATCCATGTCTTTTATAGAATTAGCTTCTAAATGTATGCCTTGCTTAAATTATGCATATATTTACCTTAACTTTCCATTAGTTACTTTTTTTTTTTTTTAATTTAAGACAGTGTTTCTGTGTGTAGCCTTGGCTATACTAGAATAAGCTCTATACACCAGACTGGCCTCAAATTCAGAGATCCTCCTGCCTCTGCCTCCTGAGTGCTAGTTTTAAAGGTGTATGCCACCAGGCCTCTAACATGTTTTTTTTTTTTTTTTAATACATTTTTAATTATCAGGGAGCTTGCTTAGGTTTCTTCTTTAGTCATTAGGTTACTGACATTCATTTTGTGTGTGTTTGTAGAAGTATAGACATGAACACATGTACTGTGGGTAGAGGTGAAAGGCCAATCTTAGGGCTGTTCCAAAGCTGTCTACCTTTATTAATTTTTTATGCAGGCCCTTTCATTGTTATTTAGGATTCATTGATTGAGATGGGATAGTTGGCCAGTAAGCTCCAGGTGTAGCCTCGGCACTGAATTTACAAGCATAGGTCACCAGAAGTTGTAACAAGAATTCTGAAGATTGAGCTCAGATCTTCATGTTTATGCAGCAGGCACTTTAGCTACTGAACTATCTCCCTGCCCCTACCCCAACAGCATCTTACTGGCTATATACTGTTAAAGAGCTTAGCCTTTCAGTCAGAGTTTGTGTGTCTGTGTTTAGAGCTGGGCATGAACAGTAAGCCTGTGTATACTTGCTTAGAAATTCACCTCTGAGAACACAACTCACTTTCTTCAGATGCAACTTATTAGCAGACGGTGTGTCGGCCTCTCCAGGAAACTATTAAAGTTCCTGTGGCATCAAGCAAAATTTTATAAGAACATAATGGATGGAGGAGGAGAAAACCTATGGTGGCTGTGAAGGTCCTGATGCCATGTATGTCAAATTAATATCCTCTGATGGCCATGAATTTATTGTAAAAAGAGAACATGCGTTAACATCAGGAATAATAAAGGCCATGTTGGGTGGGCCAGGGCAGTTTGCTGAGAACGAACCAATGAGGTCAATTTTATAGCCATGCCTTTGCTCGTGCTATCTAAAATATGTATGTATTTTACCTACAATATCCACTGTGCTAACAGCTCCACTGAGATTTCTGAATTCCCACTTGTACATGAAACCGCACTGGAACTATTGATGGCTGCGAGTTTCCTAGATTGTTAAAGAAAATAAATTATAAAAAAGAAAAAAGAAATTCACATCTGATCTCTTCCTTTAATATTTAATAAATACTTCCCATCTTTTTATTTATTATTGTATTGTATATGAGGGTGCCTGCTAAGGTGTAGGCATTAATGACAGAGAACAGTTTTTGGGAGTCAGCTTTCTCTTTTCACTGTGGAATCTATCAGGCCCACACAGCAAATGCTTTGACTTGCTGAGCCATCTCACCAGACACTACCTCACTTTTTGCCATAGAGTATCGTCGCTCATCCTAGAGGTTACTCACTGTTTTGACTGCTCTGGCTGGCCAGTGATCCTCTGGGCTCTACCTGTCTCTGCTCATTGCCCTATATCCACTCAGCCCTGAGTAAGTAGAACCTCTTGCTTTAACTTGGTGCCTAGAGAATTTAAATTCTTCTGCTTACATAACAATCATTTTACTCAATGTCATCTCCTCAGCTTCTCTACTAATTTTTAAAACATAATTTTATTAGTAGGAAAAACAATCTCCTTTTTTTTTCCTTTGGATTGTCTTTGTGCTTCTTTTTCTGCCCTTCCGTCTCTTCCCCTCTCGTCTCTTAATTCGTACTTCTCCTTATTTGAAACAGGCTCTCACTAGGCAGCCCTGGATCACTGTAGCTTACTATGTAGACTAGGCTGGCCATTAAATTCATAGAACTCTGTCTCCCTCTGTCCACTGAATGATGGGATTAAAAGACATGCACCACTATAGCAAGCTCTTGACCAATTGAGTCATAAAAATAGCGTATACTCCCATATTCCTGCTGTCATTCATTTATTCATACAGCATCTCTTGTAACTTATTGGTCTTGGCCCTGGGGTTCATGCATCTTGACATACACTGTACTAACTGAAGTATCCTAAACCTGCATTTAAAACTGTTCTAACAGTTCAACAACAACAATAACAATAAGCATTTAATTGCATATTTTTGACAAGAAAAAGTGAAATACTAATTTTTTTTAAATTTAATGTGTATGGGTATTTGACTCTGAGTATGTCTGTGCATCCCATCATTTCCTGGTACCCACAGAGAACAGAACAAGGTATATGATTCCCTGGAACCAGAGTTCCATACATTTGTGAGCCCCCATATTGGTGCTGTGACTCTCTGAAAGAGCAACAATTACTGATCCATCATTCCATTTCCCCATGTTAACTTTCTAATATGAACAGGTGACATATCAAAGAACTTAGATTTTTTAATGACCAGCATAAAAGGCACAGTTGGCTCCTTTTCCTCCTTTCTTGACATTCTTCTTTGGGATATACTGAGAAGCTGGTCTTTTCCTTCTCCTGTCGATCTTTTTGTTATCTGTAATCCATATTTAGGAAACTCCTTTAGCTGATTATCAAAGTATGGAAGCTAGCTGTTTGCAAAAGAGCACTTAAATATATTCTTTCCTGGACATTTTTTCCTTCCCTGTTTGTTTGTTTGTTTGTTTGGGGGGTTTTATTTTGTGTGTGTGGTTTGTTTGATTGTTTTTTTCTATTTTGCTCGTGCTGTCTATCTACATATTTTGGTTTTTCAACACAGGGTTTCTCTGTGTAGCCTTGGCCGTCTTGGAACTCCTGTGTAGATCATTCCCATGTGGTGTAGATTAAACTAGATTCTGCCTCCTGAGTGCTAGGATTAAAGGCATGTGCCACCACTGCCCAGCATATTTTGTTTATTTTAAAGACAGTTTTACCTGGATTGGCCTCAAATTGATTGATGGATGATCTTGAGCTACATACCTCATTTCCATCTCCTTAGTGTTGGAATTACAGGAAAGAGCCAGCATGTCTGGCTCAGTATTTCTAAAAATACTGAATCTTAATCTGGAGAGATGGCTCAGCAGGTAAAAGCTTTTGCTTTCAAGTCTCATGATGTGAGTTTGATCCCTGGAACTACAGTGGGGAAGGAGAAAGCTGACTCCTACATTGTCTCTTAGATGATAATCATGTGTCTGTAAGGTCTGTACTCTTTGTGGTTGTGGTTCATTCTTAAGAGTTACTCACAATGTCTGCTTGAAAACCACATGGAGCTTCTCTCTGATGTTAATTCTAAGGAATGGAAAACAAATTCATTTAAATATTATAAACTTTGATAAGTAGCAAGAAAGTCATCATGAATCATTAAAATATTGTATTTTTTAAAATTAAAAGAGTTGTTTAATGGTGGTCTCAGGTTATTAAAGTTTATACTTAAGGGACTACACCAGTGATTGATTTGTAAACATTAAATAGGCTTTATGTTCTTCAGCATTCTTTATTATTATAGCTTTATAGATTTCCAAATACAGTTTTCATTTTAAAAATTTCAAAAAAAATTAAATAAGATAGAATCTTTATCAGAACTCAATTCAGTGTGGGTGTTGTGCAAGTGTGCCATGGCATGCAAATAGTGAGAGGGGACCATTTCATATACAGAGTGCACTTTGTATCCTGTTTGACACAGGTTCTTCTGGTCTGCTGATTTCATCTGTAACTTACTGGCTCATTGAGTACATGGGGATTCTCCCATCTATGCTTTCCATCTTGCCATAGGAACACAGTATTGCTGACATGTGCTATTTTGTCGGCATTACATGAGTTCTAGGGATTCTAGCTTAGTTCCCCACATTGGTCCAGAAACATTTTTAACTATTTATTCCACTCCTCAGCCCTTTAATGTCCTTTCTAAAAGTAGTACTATTAACTTACCTTTAGTTAAGTTTTAAAACTCCATAGCCAGAAACAACGTGGGGAAGAAAGGGTTTATTTGAGCTTAAAACTCTCAGGTCACACTCAGTTTCTCAGGAAAGTCAGGGCAGGAACCTATAGGCAAGAAGTAAAGCAGAGGACATAGAGTGGTGCTGCTTACTGGCTTATTTTCCACATCTTGTTCAAACCTGCCCTCTTATAGTACCCAACCACTCCCAATGAGCTGAATCCTCCTACATCAGTCAGTCAAGGAAATGTACCACAGGCTTGCCCACAGGCCAGTTTGGTGGGCATCATTTTCTCAATTGAGGTTCCCTCTTCCAAAATGACTGTAGCTTGTGTCAAGTTGAAATAAGACCAGCCAACACAAACATTTTTTTGACCCTGAAATATTGTATATTCTTACAGAAGTCTGCATTTGCACATTTTGTTGGACTTATCTTTCAAGTATCTTCAGAACCTTTGTGTGATCATATGGGTCTATATGCGTATAAATATCTATTTTTTATTGTGTGTCTATGTGCTTGTGCACATTGTGCATCCAAGTCCATGTGTGCATATCGCCTGGCACACAAGTGGGGTCCAGAGGACAGCTTGCAGAAGTTGGCTTTTTCCTTGCGCTGTGTGATTCCCAGAAACTGAATTGAGATTGTCACGCTTCATGGCAAGTGCCTTTATCTGTTCAGTTACCTCACTAGTCCTCTCTATGTGTTTTTAAAATCCGAATTTCGTTCTGGAGATCTACCTCAGAGGTATTCAACCTAACTCATGAGGCCTGCGTTTCAAATCTCCAGTGCTGCAAGTAACAACAGCCCACTGCCCCACTTCCTTTTGTAGTGTGACTATCTGTGTATCTACCTGCTGTGAACATTGGACCATTTTTACTTAAAGTATTGCCAGGCATGGTGGCACATGCCTGTAATCCCAGCACTTGGGTAGGCAGAGGCAGGCCAGTCTTTGTGTGTTTGAGGTCATCCTGGTCTACTAAGTGAGTTCAGGACAGCCAAGGTTACACAGAGAAACCCTCTCTCAAAAAATGAAACGTATCCGTGAAGCTTCTATTTATGATTGTGTGGCAGGTGAATGATAAATGTTGTAGCTCCTGTAAACTTTTTGGAGTCCTTTATCCAGAAAGGCCACAGAGAAGAAAATATCCTAATTCCAGGTTGCTGAGTTGAAGCAGTTGAAGAGGAGTCCTGAGGTCCTCCTTTTGCCTTCTGTGTTGATCTCTGAGGAGTTCTGAGAAGAACTTACTTTAAAGAACTACCTCTCTAGAGAAGTGTTCATCTGAGTAGATGAACTGAAAGCCAGCACCCTGTCATAGCTTGCAAATGTTCCATACATGGTCTGAAGTTCTTCAGACTTATATATAAGTACTCTGATGGGGATATATACTTCAGTATGAGATTACTGTAGACACTAGAGGTGTGCAGATCCTACAGTAATGGATCAGAATCTTGTGTTATCCTTAGCAGGTATTCCACAAATACTGATGACATTCATGAAGCCGTGCCTATGCCTGTGCTGTGAATTAAAGAGCCAGTAACACTGCACATCTATCAGTTTTAAAATTTGATTGTAAATTACTCTCTAAAAAGTGAATTATTTTGTAGTTTCTAGAAACATTCGACACAATTATGTTTATATTTGCTTAATTTGGTTTTTGAGAAATCTATCAAAATTAATTTAACCATCTTTACAAAATTGACAGGATCTTTATGTATTTCTGTATTCAATTTTTTTATTGTTAAATGCAAAGCTTTTCTTGTCAAAATGATGACAAGATAATGTTAGCTTTATAGAATTTAGAACTAATTTTCTTATGTGTTCATCTTTGTCTAGGAAGCATTTTTTGGAAAAGATCTTCTAGATACCAGCAGACAGAACAAGCTGAGTGTAGATAACCTATCAGAAGATGCAGCTCAGCTTTCATATAAAGCAGGTTTCTTGGATCCTTCCTCAGATCTGCTACTGAGTTCATCTTCTGCCTCAGCAAAACCCGGAACTCAGGGTATGTAGATTAATTCACAGGTGTTTTCTTTATGCCACATGACATTTACTTTCTAGTTATTATAAAGCACTTCTAGGAATAATTTTGTTTTACCTCATATGCTTACTAAAATCAACTTTATTGAAATAGAATTTATATTCAGTAATAGGTTTTTTTTTTAGTAGAAAGTTCTATAAGACTTCTCAAATGATTTGTCAAATTAATATACCAGTATAATAATGACCAAAATCAGGAGTTATGAGAGAAAAATTTCAGTTTAAACTTTTCCCAGGACAGTATCAGTTATACAACCCAAAGATTCTAATGTGTCAAAAACTGTAAAATGAATGCCCACAGTCAACAATTTTTGTAAATACAGTAATATACCTACGTATAGTTTCTATTGTGCCATTTAGTTCATTGTTGTGAAAAGGGACTTTTAAATGCCTTGTAGTATTTTTATCATTACCTCCAACCTTGTGAGGTCATGGATATCCAAAATGTCTTCTAGCTGGGCTCAGTGGTGCACACCTTTAATCCCAGAACAGAGACCCAGGCAAGCTGATCTTTGTGAGTCCTAGGACAGCCAGGGCTACACTGTGAGATTTTTGTCTCCAAAAAACCTACACAAACAAATGTATATCTCCAGGTATTCTTAAATTGTTGGTGAACAAAGTTGCTCCTCGCTGAGAACCACTGTGTAGATGTAGGAAATGTAAGGACTGTTAAAAGTCAGAAAAGGGATTGCTGATAGCTCTGTAGGAATATCATTTGCCTTACAGTAACAAGGGCCTGAGTTTGACTTTGAGAACCCATATAAAAATGCCAGATATGGTAGTGGTTACTTGTAATCCCGGTACTGAGGAAGTGGAAACAAGAGGATCCCTGTGGCTTGCTGCCTAGCCTTCTAGATTATTTGATGAGCTCAGGCCAGTAAGACTCTGTGTCAAAGGGTGGTGATGATGACACCTGAAGTTGTCCACTACTACTACTACACACACAGACACACACACACACACACACACATACACATATTTACATACTGTCTACCCAAATTTACATGTACAGTTCTTTAAAACACAGTCATGAACAAGACTGGAGATGTAGGTCAATTGGTAGACTCTTTCACTATCATGCATGAAGCATTGGGTTTCATCCCCAGCATCTCATAAACTGGATTCGGTGGCATATGCCTATGATCCTGTTTCAGAAGTAAAAGCAGGGGGATCAAGTTCAAGATATACTCTATTATATAGTGAGTTCAAAGGCATCAGTGCAGCATGAGATCCTTGCCTCATTAAGAAAAAATAAAGTGAGGGAAAGAAGAAAACAGGCGTTTTTGTGTATTACAGGCTCTAAGAGCTTTGTTGGATTTTTAAGAGTTATGATCGAAGTGTTTGTTTTTTTTTGTCTAGACTTCTATAGTATTATCAGTTATACTATGATGTTATTCTGACACGCCATTTGTTAGTCCTTAATATTATAAACTCAATTTAGAAAAAACTCTTAAGTAAAAGTGGACTGAATAAGTATTATTCAGTAATTATTAAGTAATTAAGTAATTAATTATTAAGTAATTAAAACTCTTTTTGCTCAGCATTGCTCTGTCATGATATATAGTTTACTTTCTTGTACTGTAGGTTTTCCATCTGCGAATACAAACGGCTAATAAGGGACTTGTACCCAATGTTTTTTGTGTCTCTAGAGTTGTTGTAGATACCAAAGAACAACCTGTGCAAACTTTTATTTTTGATTTGACTTCATTAAAACAATTGCAGGCAGTTTTACCTCCTCTTAGGTGCATTAAAAAAAAAAAAACAATTCTACATCACCCATAACAAAGAAGGATGGAAAAATGAAGTATTCTTCTTGTTCCTTCTTAGCAGATTCAAACAAAAAATATTTTGTTATATGTTGTTTTAAGTTCGCACTCATTCTTACTTATATGTTTTAGCATTGCATATAATAACTGGGTATTTCAATGGATATGTTATAAATATTATGACATGTGACTTGAGCTAAATCAAAGTTACTTGCACTTGACTTTGTGAGGATAAGGTCTGAGTTGGATGGGGACACAGGTGAGAGAGGTTGATACAAATGTTTTTTCCACAAAACTTAAGAGGCGACGATTTTCAGTAAAGCATAACTTAGCAGACTAGAATAGCACTTGTTTCAAAACATAAATTTTTTTTCAGTTAACCTATTCTTTGCCTTTATATGGAACGTTTAATGAGTGCAAGTTGCCATTTTGAACATTTCTTTTCATGTAGCCTATTCAATCATCAGACAAGGACACACTTTAAAAAATTATATTTAGTTTATGTGTGTGAATGTTTCGTCTGAATATGTGTGTGCGTTTTGTTCACAAATGATGCCTAAGAAGGCCAGAAGAAGGCACAAATCCCCTAAAACTGCTTGTCAGCTGGCATGTGGGTGTTAGGAATCGAACCTGATTGCTGTAAAGAGCAGCGAGTGCTCTTATCTGCTGAACCATCTTTCTGGTCCCATGGATGGACTTTTAAAAAGTTTAAAAAATTCATGATCTAATTTTTATATAGTAGAATTTCATTACTTTAAAATTAGCAAAAGAGCTTATTCAGTAAGTATTTGTTCTGTAAGATAGATACTCTGAGTTTGATACTAGAACCCATGTTAAAAAATTCACCATAGTTATATGTGCTTGTAATACCAGTATTGGGATTACAAGTATCTCCACATAAATGGAAATGTGGAGATAAGAACATTCCCAGGGTTGTTTTTTTTTTTTTCTTTTTGGTTTTGGCAGCTAGCCTATCCGATATACTTAGCAATCTTTAGGCCAATGAGAGACCTTGTGTCCAACAGCACAAGGTCATTGAGTAGCACCCAATGAATGACACTTGAAGTTGGCCTTTAGTGTCCTCTTTATGTTACAAGGGCAGGCAAGCATGCACACACATATACACACACTGAGAAACCATAGATGACCCCTCATATGTGCTGTTTTTTTTTTAAAAATGTACCAATTTGTAAAGAGTATTTCATACATGTATTTGATTTGAGATGCTGAAATACATATTTAAATTTTATATTTATTTTTCTTACATATGTGGATGTTTTTATCTGCATGTATATATGTGTACCATATGCATGGCTGGTGTACTGGGACATGGGAGAAAGCTAGGATATACTGGAACTGGTGTTGTAGATCTTTATAAACCACACTGTAGTTGCTGGGCAACCTCTAGTTCTTTGCAAGAGCAAGTGCTCTTAATTACCGAGCCATCTCCACGGCCCTGTATTGTGTGTGTGTAAATATTTTAAAGATTTATTTATCTTTATATATGTGGATATTTTGCCTGCTTATATGTTTTGTTCATCACATGTGTGCACTGCCCACAGAGTGGCATTGAATCTCCTGGAACTGGAGCGAGAGTTGGTTGTTAGTTACCGTGTAGGTACTGGGAACTGAACCTGAGTCCTCTGCAAGTGCAAAAAGTGCTTTTAAGCGCTGAGCCTTCTCTCTAGCCTTTGAAGTGTTACTTTCCTGCTATTAAAAAAAATCTGTTGCTTTTAATTAAAATATATTCAAAAGCTTAAAATATCATATACCTTTAGCTGAGAGGTGAAAGCCTTAGTAAAAGTATCATGATTAGGTTAAAAATCCTGAGAATAATTCCCCCCACTTTTTTATTTTTTACACTTTTCCTTTTAGTTATCCATAGGCTTGACCCCAAACACAACATCAACTACATCAATTTTTCTACTACACAGTGGTAACTTGTGTTACTTGTCCTTCACACTGCACAAGGTCCCTTGACTTCTAGTGTCTCCACCAGTCTATTCTGCTTATGTCTTTCAGTATTGCTATACTTCCCCATCACAGGAAAGCCTAGTTTTCAGCACAGTCTTCAGAACATTCCCCAGGCTTGTAATGTTATCTTTATTTCTTTGACTCTCCCCTGTGATTCCTTTAACCACCCTGGCCTTCTGTCAGAAGTCCTTTCTGTCCAGGAGCTTTATAGCTAATTTCCATATTCCTACAGTATCTTTTGTTTTATTTAGGTCTGTAAACAGTGGAGAAAGATAAGAACCAACAGTCAAACCAGTCAGGAAAACAACGAACAAAATTACTTGAATTAACAAATTCCTCTCAATAGTAACTCTAAGTGTAAATGGTCTTTTCTTTTGAAACCGAATGTCAGTATGTAGCCCTGGCTGATCCAAAGCTCTCTATGGGCTTCAACACTAGAAATTGTCTTACTTCTGCTTGTTGCCAAGCTGATGGTCCTAGTTTGATTCCTAAGAGCCACATGGCAGACAAAGAGAACCAGTTCCTGCAAGCTTTCCTCTGACCCTCTTACACAGACTGAGGCTTATGCATGCTCTATCTGCTCTTCCCCCATACAAAATCTGTTTTTTAAAAAGAGATTAATTTTGATTACTTTTAACCAAAGTAATAAAAAATGAGAGCAAGAAGATCCAAAGTAATTAGTGATGATATAACATTTTTTGCTTGTTTGTTTTGTGTTTGGTTTCTCTGTGTTGTTACGGCTGTTCTGGAGCTCACTCTGTATGTAATCGAGGGTGGCCTCAAAGCCAGAGATTTTCCTGCCTCTGCCTCTCAAGTTTAGGGGTTAAAGGTGTGCGCCACTACCATCCAAATCAAGAGAATATTAACAACTTAAATGTATCCATAGAAATCAAAGTTCAACATCTCTTCATGATTCTTTAATTGATGTGGAGAGAACCTACCTCATCATTACAATGTTATAATAGAGAAAACTCAAATCAACATACTAAATTTGCTAAATTGAAAGCATTCCCTCAGGCAAGAGTAAGTACCGTCTCCACTTTTTGTACAGTGTAGTGCTTGAAATAATAAGGTACAGAAACAAAGCAAGATAAAAATGTTTAAAAAATAGGGCAAAAAGAAAGTATCATTATTTGCGGTCAGTCTAATCCTGTACTAAAAGGTTTTACCAGAAGACTCTTAGATATGATAAATACGTTCAGCAAAGTATCAGGAAACAAATTATACACACAAAAAATCAGTAACTTGGATGGGTGCAGAGATGCACGCCTGTAATCACAGCACTCGGGGAGACAGAGATAGGAGGATCCCTATGAGTTTGAGGCCAGCCTACAAAGTGAGTCCAGGACAGCTAAGGTTACACAGAGAAACCCTGTCTCAAAACCAAACCAAACAACAATAAAAACTAAGAACAAAAAGAAATCAGTAGCTTTTTCATAAACTAATAACAAATTTGCTAAGAAACAAGTTAGGAAACTGGTCCTGTTCACAATAAATTAGAACAAAAATATACAGTTGTAAGTGCAATGAGGGACATAAAGGACCTTTACAGTGAAGGAAGAAATTTGGAAAAGGAAAGATCTATCATGTTTATCAATGTACAGAATTAATATTTTGGGAATGGCCTTACTGCTAAAAGTCTGTAGACCATTGTACTCTTTATAAGTCACAGTGTATTATTTAACTGAAAGCACAAAAACCCTTGAATAAACAGCACAGTCTTTAGCAGAAAGAACAATGCTGCTATGGAGTTATGTACCACAATACCAGATTTCAAATTATGCTATGGAACCATAGCAATATAAATACGATCCTGGCACAAATAAACCCATACAGTTACAGTTACTCGATTTTTGACAGTTGTCCAAAACCAAATGTGGAAGAAAAGGTAACATCTTCAACAAGAAAAGCTGGGAAATCTGCTTATTTGTATGCAGAATATGAAATTCAATTTCTCTTACTCTAGAAAAACCAATTAAAAGTCGATCAAAAACTTATTGTATGACTTGAAACTCGTCATTACTAAGATAATGCTTTGTAGAGGCATAAGGAAGGAATCTTTTTTGAAAAAGGATACTAATAACACAAAAAGCAATTTCAGATATGATGTAAGATTTTATGAAATAAAAATGGATCTGCACAGGATAGGACTTAGTAGACTGAGAATATGGCCTACAGAGTTACAGAAAATATTTTCCACTCTGTATCTGATAGAATTAATGTATAAACACCATAAAGAACTAAAATTTAAATATAACCCCTTCTACCAAAACACCCCAAGTTCGTCAATCAACAGGGAAATTACTTAGACAGTTTTCAAAGAAAAATATCAATCATCAATAAATGCATGAAAAATGTTCAACAGTCTTAGCCATCAAAAAAAAAAAAAGCAAATTAGCTGAGTGTGTTGGCATACCTTTTTAACCCAACATGATAGAGGGAAGTAGAGGCAAGCAAATCTATGTTACTTCAAAGGCAAACTTGTTTGCATAGGAGTTCTAGGGCAGCAAAAGCTACCTGGTAAGATCCTGTCTTAAAAAGTGACATGTGGGGCCAGTAATGCAGACTGAAAGTATGCTGAGATTCCACTTCATTCCATTCACAATGACAGCAGCATATGCTGAAAAGGACACAGTAGAAGTGAAACTCTTAGAGATTGCTGGTGGGATTGGAGACTGTTATAGCCATTGAGGAGTCATTATGAAGGTTTGTGCAGAAACTGAAAACTAGTATATGATCCAGTCGCGCTGCTACTCAGTAAATACCTGAGAGAACTGAAGTCAGACTACCACAGAAATACTTGCACGGTCATGTTCATTGTAATTCCATACTACTAAAGATGTGGAAGTAGGTTTATGTCCATCAACAGATGCTGGCTGCAAAAGAAGCACATATACACACATATGCACATATGAATGCATATACACATAATGGAGAATAAACAAAATGGTTTAAGCAAAATAACCAGAGAGAGAAAAATCAAATTTTCACATTTTTTTCCTCAAATTCAGAATTTACATTTAGACAATGTGTACATATATATGACATGGAAGTAGGTGGGGCTTATGTCGGGCAAGAAAGGAATCTAAAATTAGGGGAGGTGGTTACAAGGTTAGATAACAAATACATCATGTTTTCTCTTGTGAGATTAGATAGAATGTATATGCATACACATGTGTATGTATGATGCATGTACATTAACAACATAAGGGAGAAGATGGAGACAGAAAGTACCACCTGGTAGGGCAGTGAGATGAGCACATATAGTACACATAATTTTTATGTTAACAAAAATTAAAGACTGAAAAATGAATGTATCAAAATCTATTTGTGGCCAGTCATTTCTGGAGATGTCTTTTCTGCCTATTTTTCAGACATGTCCCTCAGGGTTTATTTTATTTCCTTTGTTAACAGTTCCATCTTGTTCTAGTGGCTTGGACAATGTTAATAGATACTGTTCTTTGGTATCAAAACAGTCTTTTAGTGAACTATTAATGAGTAGTCAAGAAAACAGGAAGAGAATTTAGTATTAGTGTGGTACCTACCTTGTGCTTTAGTAGACATTTCAAAATGCTGTTTTGAGTTTTATGTTTTTAAAATTGTCCTGTATTTTCTAGATGTCATTCTTAGTTATACCATTTAAGTAATGAGCTACTTTTTATTTTTATAAGATCTTGATTTTATTTTTATTGCTTAAAGGTCTTTATTTTTTATTATACTTTGTCAACATACATCAGTCTTGAAAAAATTCTGAAATTTTGATATTTTGTTAGTCAAAAGATAGTACCTTTGCTTTTAATTCTTTAAAGTCATGATGGTCTTAAATTTTTGTTACTGCCACTTGCCTCAGCCGCTGCTGTACTCTAGATACTAGGACATTTAGAGTTTCATGCCTAGGAAAATACTTAATTTTCATATACTTACTACATTTAGGTACGGCTGATGACCCATTAGCTGATATTTCTGAAGTCTTAAACACAGATGATGACATTCTTGGAATAATCTCAGATGATCTTGCAAAATCAGTTGATCATTCAGGTATACATGAATACTGTTTGCCTGATTTCTGTTTTGTGATTTGAGAGGTGTGTGGATTCAAAACACGTTGATTTTTTTTTTCCCCCAGCAATGGAAGTGAGTTTGTTCTGCTTTGTTTGATTTTTTCTTTATTTATTTTTATCTTTTATTTTGTCAAAGAAGCCAGTATTTGTTCTTCCTTGACTGTCTGGCTTGAGGAGGGGACATAGCAAGTTTGCTCATTTCTGTTACCTTCCTAATTGCATCAGATTTAAGGCATGTTGCCTTAAAAGTCTTGCAGCACTTTCTCTTCTTTTTGTGTGTTTTCCCTTCCTTCCCACTTCTGTGGTAATCATCCATTTTATTTGGTTTGGGTCTTGTAGGTCTTGATTTATGCACTTTCCAGGTTGGGAGCTCACCCTTCCCTTTTGGTAAGAACTGAGCATTGGATGGGTCTGACTAGAAGTAGTAGTCTTTCTTAGTAGTGGACTCAGCTGGAGCAGCCTATAGGTGCATGCGTGTTTGTTAGTAGTGCTAATGCATCACTAATCCATACTTTGCCTTTCTCTTCTTGTGTACAGCTAAAGCATAGTGCTCTCAATGACTTCCTTAATAATTTTAATGAATGGTTTTGCTGTTACATATTATATAATAGTAGTTTACAATATTGCCTGAATAATAGTTTCTAATACAAAATTAAATAAAAGCATACTAAGATGTAAGATTAATGGCACTCAGATATAAAAAATAGATGATAGGCTACTATTATTAGATATTAGATAAGGTGATGGACATAATTTAGATTTTTAGAATTTAACTACAAGATGTTTAGAAATAATTTATAATTGAAATTACTTTTAAAAGGTGATTATAAACTTTAATAATGAGCGTATATCTTTGAATGAATTTATGCTGAAACTTATCATTCCTGTTTCATATTTGCATTTGACTGTTGACTTGTACAATGATAACACTTTTTTATGTTAGATAAGTTATTCATGTAATGGCCTCTTATGGGAAATTAGATTTTACAGATATTGCCAAGTTGAAATCAGATTTGTTCTTTTCTTCTTAAGGAAATATATTTACTTTGGTGAAAAGATAATTCATAGATGTATTGTAGCTACATTTAATAATGTCCTATTCAAAGTACTACCAGAATCTTGATAATTGTAATTAAAAAAATACAGGTTTCATTGAAATCACAGTGTTGTGTGTTAACACATATAGATAGTATTGTCCATTTTGTACATGTTCTGGACTCACCTTTTTATTTATTCACCTTGTTCTTTTAGATATTGGCCCCGTTGCTGATGATGCTTCCTCTTTGTCTCAGCCAAATGTCAGTCAGAGTTCACGACCATTGAGTGAAGAGCAGCTAGATGGGATCCTCAGTCCTGAGCTAGACAAAATGGTCACAGATGGTAAAATATTTACCCTACATCTAGGCTTTCTAAAAGAATTGAGTAAATATGACTTTCAAAGCTTTTGCATGCAATTTTATGTTTGGCCTTGTTTTCATAATTTTACTATTAATTAAAAACTACTTTATATTTGTACATTGAATAGGTAATTGTTAATATTTCGTTTATTCTAGGAGCAATTCTTGGAAAGTTATATAAAATTCCAGGTATGTTTCTATTATGTATTTCCAAAGTAAAAGCTTTATAAAAGATGGCATTCCCCATAGAATGACCTTAATAATTTTCATGTTATTTCTGTGATTATCTTACCCAGAGCTTGGAGGAAAGGATGTTGAAGACTTGTTTACTGCTGTACTTAGTCCTGCGACCACTCAGCCAGCTCCATTGCCACAGCCTCCCCCTCCACCACAGCTACTGCCAGTGCACAATCAGGGTATTCTGTTACTGTCTAAGCATGAATTCGTGTGTGTTTGTATTTGCAGGTGTATGTAAAACTGTGCACAGAGGGTCAGTCTCATGGTGTTCCTTAAGAGCTAGCTGTTTTGTTGGGAGTGCCACAATGCCCAGCTTTATTCACTTATTAGTGAGTGTGTAGAATATGTGTGCTCGAGCTTGTGTTTGTGTACATGCACACACACACACAAATGCTTGCTTTCTTATGTGCCTGTGCATTTACACCCTGGGATGCACGTGGAGGTTAGAGGATAATGTGCAGGAATCAAGGCTTTTTTTTTCTACTAGGTGATTCTCAGAGCTTGAACTCAGGCTGTCCAGTTTGGCAAGAATGGTTTTTATCCACTGAACCATCTTGTTGGCCCATTTTTTATCTCCCATTAAATTTTTCTAAGTTATTTTACGTTTTATAGCTGTTTGGGTACATACATTGTGGTGCACATATGGAAGACAGAGGACAACTTACAGGAGTACGTGCCTTCCTTTTGTCATTTGTGTCTTGAGGATCTAACTCAGGTGGTGAGGCTTGGCAAAAAGCAGCTTTATTCATTCAGCCTTTTAACCACCTCAATCCTAGCTATTTTTTCCTCTTTACTAACTGATGTATCTCCCCATGTTCAATATGGGCATGCACACGCGCTCCCATGCGTGTCCTTAGTGACACATATACAAACTTACCAGGAGCAAACCCACTTTTATAACGATTGAAAAATACTACCTCTAGTCACGCTCCTACTCCCCTGGAATGCTCTAAGTCACATGATTCATCTTGATACCAGAACAGACTTACTGCTTTATTTGCCCTAGGTAAATTGTCAGGGTGCCTGGCCTCTCTTCTTCCCCAGTCCCACTACAGCTTCCTTTTCATACCTACATGTGACTACTCTCTTTGGGTGGCCATACCCTCCATCCAGCAACTGCACCTGATGAGTCTGGCCTCAGTTTGACTGTTACTTCCTCAGAGGTTAAGCATACTTATCTTTACCCCATATCCTTTTATTTGTAATTTGTGGCACAACTATACATGCTTTCTGGGATGATCAGTTTTCTTAGATTGTGATCTCCTCAAAGACTGGACTCTTATCCTGTTTACCACAGGACCTATGTTCAGATACAGTCATGTAGCTTGTGCCCATTTTAAAAATCCTGTGAGGTGTGGTTTTGTTTTGTTTTGTTTTTTAATTTGCCTATTTTGTTTGGCCAACTTTCTTTTACTTATTAGTAAGAATTTGCAGTGAAACGTAAGTTCAAGACTTCAGGTTTTTCCTTTCTGGAAAACTGAAATACAGTAATCAAGAACTAAGATCTATAGGAGTATATTGGAAAAGAGATTTAGTATTGTAGCTGTCAACTCTCCAGGAAAGGAGTTTAGAATTCTACAGAAGTATATGTTTTAATAATTGAAAAAAAATAACATCTGTGTTTTTGTGTACTGAATTGTGTAATACAATGGTATCTTTATAAACTTTTACCCCTTTTCATACAAAAGTAAATTTACAGATAAATTCTTTTACTATCCATTTTTTGGATATACCAAAAATTGCATAGCATAAATACTGGAAATGTTTGTAATTTTGACCAGTCTAGCTGTTATATGTAAATCCATGTTGAAGTTTGCCATACTAAGCATTTAATTTAGTTTGGCTAAAATACTTGCCCATAACTGTTTCTTGCTCTGATTAAGCGGCTGTCAACCTGTGGGTCATGTACCCTTTAGCAAATCTCTACCTTCAAAAATATTTACATTACAAATCATACAGTACCAAAATTACAGTTATGAGGTAGCAACAAAAGTAATTCTATGGTTGGGGATCACCATAACATGAAGAACTATATTAAAGGCTTGCAGCATTAGGAAGGTTGAGAACCACTGCAATTATTTTCTTGTGCTTTTTAAATGGTTAAGAATTCTTCAGTATTTTTCTTCTCAATATATAAGCAAAATTTCTTCATGTGTTTCATAGTTGAAAGTATATATTTTATACATCAAATCAGTTACAAATATACCCACTCATGAAGACTTTGGTTTATTAGGAAACTACTTCATGTGCAGTCTTAATTTTAGAAAAAAGCTTTAGCCAGCTGTGGTGGCACACAACTGTAATCCTAGCACTTGGGGGAGGCAGAGGCAGGTGGATCTGTATGAGAACAGCCTCATCTACAAAGTCAGTCCAGGGCAGCCAAGGAGAGAAACCCTGTCTTAGGGGTGGGGGTGGGAATGGGGGAGAAGTTAACAAAAAGTAAAAAGGATACAAAGGATCTCATGTGGTCTTGTTGTTAGAGAAAGAATATAAAATTAATTAGATGGATGAGTACAGTACCTGAAAGATGTTATCTCTGTGAACTGTGGAAGTAAACCCATTTAAAATGAGAAGAAACTGAGGCAGAGTGTAGTATTGTTAACAATAATACAAAAAGTTAAGAAGCAGAAATGTGGAATTTCAAAAAGGTTTAGATAAAGTAAGTGGATTTTTTTTTTAAGTTAAAAGTTAGGTAAGTGTTCAGTTCTTTCCATGAAGTCATTCTCAAAATGGTTCTTTTCACAAAGTGCTTTAACTTAGATAGGTGAGGCAGAGCTGAAGAATGTGATCCTCTAACAGTATGTCAGGTGTGCTATGCTCCAGGACACTTAAGCTGATGTAAGACTGCTGCATGCATGTATGTATGTAATTATGCATGCATATCTGTGCATTGGTATTTTGCCTACATGTATGTTGTGCGAGAGTGTCAGATCCCCTGGATCTGCAGTTGCAGACAGTTGTGAGCTGACATGTGGGTGCTGGGAATTGAACCTGGCTCTTCTGGAAGAGCATCTCTCTAGCCTTCATTTAAGTCATTTGACAGATGTGTCAGACAGTTGAGTGGGTAAGGCCCTTATGTAACTTGACTGAATTCAGTCCCTGGAATCTACATTAGAAGATGAGAACCAGCTCCTGCACACCTCTTTCCATGTCTTTTCTGGGGAAAGACAGCTTATTTAAAGTAGTTTAGACATGTTGGATGATCGTAGTTAGTGATACACTTGATAGTGGCGAAGCATGGGAAAATTTCCCTAATGTTTATTTAAGGAGAATATGATAAAGTGTTTGACAAGAGAGTTGAAAATGCTCTTGGAAGCTGAATTTCAAGTAGTGAAAAGACAAAATTATAATTCATTGTTTTCATAACTAATGGCGTATTTAATAGTTACTGCCTACCAGAGAGTATATGTCAAGAGAACAAAATACGTATTATCCCAATCACTGTACATAAGAATACGTTACAAATTCAATTGGAAGTTCTGCTTCTAACATGTTCCAGACTTAGAATTAAATGTTCCAGACTTGCACTATAAAACTGTTTCTATAGCATAATATAATTAAGGAAGTGTAGTTGTTAGAGAGCATATCACCCTTTAATCTGTATTATATAATATAATTTTTCAAAAAGTACTACTTGAAAATAGTATTACCAGGTTTTATTTAAAAATGTTTTTGCCACTTGTCATTTATAAATAGTTTGTAAAATAGATTGTTTTTCCTTCTTTAAGATGTTTTTTCCCGGATGCCACTCTTAAATGGCCTTATTGGACCAAGTCCTCATCTTCCACATAACTCTTTGCCTCCTGGAAGTGGATTGGGGACTTTTCCTGCTATAGCACAATCCCCTTATACTGATGTCAGGTATTTAAAAACATTACTTTCTATGGAAACTTAAATTATACTATACCTTTGTTCTATCTTAGTCTTTTAAATTATTGTGTATGATATTAGTATTTGTTATATTCACCCTTTTGCTTAAGATCATCAAGCATATTCAAAGCTATTTTGTAACAAATCCTAAGGAGAGCGGTACTTGTACACAGTATTAGTAGAAAGTTACTTTGTTTATAAAGTGAAAGGGTTTTGCTATTTTTCCAGGGATAAAAGTCCAGCATTTAATACAATTGCAAGTGATCCTAACAGCTCTTGGGCACCAACAGCTCCACCTGTGGAAGGAGAAAATGACACCCTGTCGAATGCCCAGAGGAGCTCACTGAAATGGGAGAAGGAGGAGGCTCTTGGTGAGGGGGCAACAGTAGCGCCAGTTCTCTACACAAATATTAATTTCCCCAATTTAAAGGAAGAATTCCCAGGTTAGTCATGCCTGTCGATTTTGCCAGCTTTTCCTTGATGCCATGCCTTTGTTTTAAAATGTACACTAGAAAATCTTGTCATCGCATGTTCATCTGACCAGATTGCCCATGATGCAAATATTCCTTTAGTACCTAGTAACCCAAGGCCTTGCATTTGTATATTTCCCAGAACTGGTTTTAGTTAATGAGATTGTCAGTTTTCTAGGTCCTATCAATGCTCAAGTATGAGGTAGTTAGTCTATGCACTTCTCTTTTTAGATTAAATAAACGTTTTATTAATTCTTTTGTTTCCTCATGTATACAATGTATTTGGATCATATTTATTCATACTTTCAGTGCACCCCCTCCATATTCATTCCCCTCCCCTTTCAGTTTTAAAAAGCAAAGCAACCCACCAAATCTAGTTTGTGCATCCTCCTAGGGGTGTTGGACCCACCCACTGGAACATGGTCTACCCTAAGGAAAATTGACTCCTTTCTCCCGAAGCCATCAACCATCATTAGTTCCTCAACTAGGTGTGGAGGGTCGTGAACTCCTTCCCTCCAAGAGAGCCTAGTTCCCACAGAGCCTAGAAGAGGGTGTTGGATCCCATGGAACTGTACGTACCGATGGTTGTGAGCCTCTACGTGGTCACTAGTACCCACATTTGCATCCTCCAGAGCAGCAGCAAGTGAGCCACCTCTCTGTCCACTCCTCATCATGCACAGTCTCAGACATGGAATCCAAGCCCAAACACTATCTTCATTTGTTTCTTCTACATCTGATACATTAAACCTGAAAGCTAATTGACTGTAATGTTTTGAGCGTGCTTTGTTTAGACAAAGACTGAATCACCTGTTGTGATTTTATGCTGGAACTTAAATATTTTGATTTCAGATTTCTGATTTTTATATTATTGATATTCAACCTGTTTTTTTGTTGTTAAAATATGATCTGAGTAAAATGATGAGCAGTTCATAAGTAGCTTTTATTACAACTCTATATCACCATATTTCTGAGAGTGTCTTCTGTGCCTTTGCAGATTGGACTACTCGAGTGAAACAAATTGCCAAGTTGTGGAGAAAAGCCAGCTCTCAAGAAAGAGCACCATATGTGGTATTTAAATAATTGCTATGTGTTAGATCTTTAAGCACAATATTTGAAACTTATTTTTATTAGGTAATGAAAAGAAAATACTTGTTAATAGTTAAAAACTAGCAGTTAGCTTTATTTTACTTATTTCACTAAAGGCTATAACATTTTTTTAAAAGCTATGTAACAGACCAGAGTATTTTAAGAGCACAATTTTCATCTCACCTTAAAGTTGTTTTATCTCCTATCAGAAAGTCCTGCATTTAAAGATGAAATTAGTTTTCTTTTTGTGTGTGGTATTTACAAGAGAATCTTTATGCATCTTGATAAAAAAAACATATTGAGACTTCCTTTAAGGAGTTCTGAACTATCACCATAGCTGGAAATGATTAGGGAACTTATATTTCAGATAGTGAATAATTTTCTTCTAAGGAGCTGAGCTGAACCCTTGCTTTAGCTGCGGTCACAATAAAACTTTGTTTTGTGGGGAAAAAATGCTATTGTCCTTTATGTGAATGGCCATGTATCAGTTTTCAGTTATGATAACTTTGGCTGGAACTAAAGGACAGTTCTATGGCTTGTTTTATCTTAAATTTTATAATGATAGAATTTTTTATGTCTAATTTTTCTTGATGGTAAGTTTCAGATTTCCAGTTGTTTTAGTTTGAGGATCAGTTTGCTATTTTATTATTTAAATTTAGGGACATGCTAATTTTTTTGTGTTCTAATGATGTCTTTGAATTATACTAAAATATATTGTATTATACTGGAGTTTCTTGCAGTAATTCAAATACTTACATAGAAATGTCTTTACCTGCTAGTAGCATGCACTGTGTAGAAGGTTGGTTACTTACTGTCCAGGTCCTTTTCTTAGCAGACACTGTCAGTTTTAAAGCGTAATACTTCAACTATTTAGCACAAGTTTAATATCTTTTAAAAAAACGGGATATTTTTTCTTTTTGTCAAAGCAAAAAGCCAGAGATAACAGAGCTGCTTTACGCATTAATAAAGTTCAGATGTCAAACGATTCTATGAAGAGGCAACAACAGCAAGACAGCATCGATCCCAGCGTCCGCATTGATTCAGATCTTTTTAAAGATCCTTTAAAGCAGAGAGAATCGGAGCATGAGCAGGAATGGAAGTTCAGACAGGTATTAGAGTTTTGGATGATAAAGCTTTTAAATTGCATTTTAGATTTTTGTAGAATAGAGGTATTTATTTCGTTTCAGAATATAATTCTTAATAGAACCTGAAAAGTTAAATATAGATTTCCATTTTTGGTAAAGCATATATTCAAATTGGTTTTAGATACTTGTTGAAATATTATTCACAATATACTACTATAGGCATAAATGGGACATGCTATGATGATAATCTATTTTGTTGTTAGGAATTTATCTACAGGGAAGCAGTCTGCTAGCTACTGATACCAGATGATGAACTTTGTGCTGCCTTTTTCTTATGATAATTGTTTTCTTATATTCTTTTTTTCCTATCATAATAGCAAATGCGTCAGAAAAGTAAGCAACAAGCTAAAATTGAAGCCACACAGAAGCTGGAGCAAGTGAAGAATGAGCAGCAACAGCAGCAGCAGCAGCAGCAGCAGCAGCAGCAGCAGCAGCAGCAGCAGCAGCAGCAGCAAATTGCTTCTCAGCACCTTCTAGTAGCATCTGGTTCAGATACTCCAAGTAGTGGAGCACAGAGTCCCTTGACACCTCAGCCTGGCAATGGGAATATATCTCCTGCACAGACATTCCATAAAGACCTATTCTCCAAACATACATCCAGTGCCCCTGCTTCTACACCTTCAGATGATGTGTTTGTCAAGCCACAGCCTCCACCCCCACCTTCAACCCCGTCTCGAATACCTGTTCAGGAAAGTCTTTCTCAGTCCCAGAATTCTCAGCCACCTTCTCCACAGATGTTTTCACCTGGGTCATCTCACTCTAGACCACCATCTCCAGTCGATCCTTATGCAAAAATGGTTGGTACTCCTAGACCGCCTCCAGGGGGCCATAGTTTTCCCAGAAGAAATTCTGTTCCACCAGTGGAAAACTGTGTGCCTTTATCTTCAGTACCTAGGTCCATTCAGATGAATGAAACATCTGCCACTAGGCCTTCCCCAGCCAGAGACGTATGTGCTTCCTCCATGACAAATAGTGACCCCTATGCAAAACCTCCAGATACACCTAGGCCCTTGATGACAGATCAATTTCCTAAACCTTTTAGCCTTTCTAGGTCCCCTGTGGTTTCAGAACAAACCACAAAAGGTCCTCTAGCTGCTGGAACCAGTGATCACTTTCCTAAACCATCTCCTAGAACAGATGCCTTTCAAAGGCAACGGCTACCTGATCCATATGGGCGACCCTTGTTGACACCCACCCCTCTGGATAATGGGCCTTTTAAGACCCCACTGCACCCACCTCCGTCTCAGGATCCATATGGGCCTGTGTCACAGGCATCAAGACGACTCTCTATTGACCCTTATGAAAGGCCTACCTTGACACCAAGGCCAGTAGATACTTTTTCTCATAGTCAGTCCAATGATCCATATACCCAGCCTCCCCTAACTCCACACCCAGCAATGAGTGAATCTTTTACTCATTCTTCAAGGGCTTTTTCTCAGCCTGGAACCATATCAAGGTCAGCATCTCAGGACCCATATTCGCAACCCCCAGGAACTCCACGCCCTGTTATAGATTCCTATTCTCAAACCTCAGGAACAGCTCGATCCAATCCAGACCCTTATTCTCAACCTCCTGGTACTCCACGGCCTAACACTATTGATCCATATAGTCAGCAGCCACCAACCCCAAGGCCTTCTCCACAGACAGACATGTTTGTTACATCTGTGGCAAATCAGAGACACACTGATCCATATGCTCATCATCTTGGGACGCCAAGACCTGGAATTTCTGTTCCCTATTCTCAGCCACCAGCAACACCAAGGCCAAGGACTTCAGAGGGTTTTATTAGGTCTTCCAGTGCAAGACCAACCCTCATGCCAAACCAGGATCCTTTCTTGCAAGCAGCACAAAACCGAGTACCAGGTTTACCTGGCCCTTTGATAAGGCCACCTGATACATGTTCCCAGACACCCAGGCCACCCGGGCCTGGCCTTACAGACACATTCAGTCATGCTTCTCCGTCTGCTGCTCGTGACCCCTACGATCAGCCTCCAATGACTCCCAGGCCCCAGTCTGACTCTTTTGGAGCTAGTCAAGTTGTCCGAGATCTTGTTGACCGTCCAGGTCCTGGGTCGGAGGGAAACTTGAGCACATCTTCAAACCTTCCTGTAAGCTCCCAAGGGCAGCAGTTCTCCAGTGTCTCCCAGCTTCCTGGACCTGTGCCAACCTCAGGAGGAAGTGACACACAGAACACCGTGAATATGTCTCAAGCTGACACAGAGAAACTGAGACAGGTAAGCGCTGCAATGTTTTCAAATGGTAGTTTATTCTACACAATCTTAAAAGTTTAAGTTATACTTTAGAGTTTATCAAATCCAAAGAAAATGATAAAATTAAGAACAATTAAATTGGATTTAACCTAGATCTAATTTTATTATTCATGAATTTGTTGGAAGATCTTTAAATATGAAAACTCTCACTTTAATTGTGACTATATGGCCATGTAATAAAAGACCAAAATCACCAGGATTTGTTGTCATTTATTTAGTTTTGGGGTCTGTGTGTTTACTACTTAAATTATGATCCATGCTCGTTTAGATGAACAAATGGGATGGACATTGAATGGAGGATAAAACAAGCAACAGGACAGGAGCATACCAAAGAGGGCCTCTGAAAGAATCGATATAGCAGTGTGTCAAAGCAGATGTTAAGACTCACAACCAAGCCTTTGGCAGAGGGCGGGAAATCATAATAAAAATAGGGAAAGTTAGTAAGACTTGGGGAGAACAAGAGCTCCACAAAGACCAAACTGAGCAGGGCACAGGGGTCTTACACGAGACAGTTTCTCCAACCAAGGACCATGTATGGATATGGCCTAGAACCCCCGCTCAGATGTGGCCCATGGTAGCTCGGTGTCCAAATGAAGACCCTACTAAGGGGAACCGGGACTGTTTCTGTCATGAACTAGATAGCTGGCTCTTTGACCCTCCCCCATACACGCCAGGGAGTAACAGCCTGGCTAGATCCCAGGGGAGGACATTGCAGCCAACCCTGAGGAGACAAGATGATCTGGGGTTGGATGGAAGGGGAGGAGATCCTCCCCTGTTGGTGGACTTGGAGGGGGCGGGGAGGAGATGAGGGAGGGATGGAGAAAGTGGGAGGGAATGAGGGAGGGTGCTACGCCTGGGATGCAAAGTACCTAACCTGTGATTGATAATAAATAAATTACATTAAAAATTTTTAACTTTAAAATGTTTTGAAAATTTAAATATTAATGTAGTCACATAATGGAAATGTTAAGAGTTTAAAAATTGTTTAATTCTAAATCCTAGCAATTTTGTTTCTTCCATTTAGCGGCAGAAGCTGCGTGAAATCATTCTCCAGCAACAACAGCAGAAGAAGATTGCTAGTCGCCAGGAGAAAGGGCCTCAGGATACACCAGTAGTACCTCACCCTATGCCCCTTCCACACTGGCAACCAGAGAGCATCAATCAGGCTTTCACTCGACCTCCACCTCCCTATCCTGGGAACATTCGGTCACCTGTTATCCCTCCTCTAGGACCTAGATATGCAGTCTTCCCCAAAGATCAGCGTGGATCCTATCCATCTGAGGTTGCTGGTATGGGGATGAGACCTCATGGATTCAGGTAATGCTTTTAATTTCCCGCTAGATTTGAGTTGATATCAGAAGAAAGAACTGGACAGATAGCATTACTATTAGGCAAGAATAGTAATAGTAAATAGTAATAGTTTTTTATTTCTTTCAGCACTATGAGATACAGTCATTATTGTAGACTATAAGGAGAGATCACAGACTTATTTCGTCTAAGAACTCTAAAGACTCTTCATAGAGCTTTTGTCATGAAGTATTGACAGAATTAATTGTATTAATGATTTAGTTTATCATGCCAGCTAAATTTTATCTTCCAAAATGTAGCTACTGTATCCTAATGGAGTTTCTTCTGATGTGACAGATGATGATGACACATTTAAATTGTAAAATGTTTATAGAGAATTGTAGATTGGAAAGGTGCCTCCCTTTAGAAACTTTGAGTGATATAGTTGAGTTGCAGAGTGGTCCAAAATGTAAGACTAGTCTTGTAAGGAGAGAGCTCTTTAACATGTGCTTTTTAGAGGATACGTGATTTAGTCTTATATCTGTGTCTATTATAGTCTTTATTTCCCTTTTTTATTTTACCTTAGTTGTAGTTTGCGCCCATTGCTCTTTTGTGTATGTTACAACCTGTGTGGGGAGGAGACAGTGTTTACGTACATGTGCTGGTAGAGGTCAGAGGTTGATGCTGAGTGTTTTCTTCTGTCACTCTTTACCTTATCTTTTTGAGATAAGAGCTCTCATTCAGCCTGGAACTCACCGATGTGACAAGATGAGCTTCCAGTGAACCCTAGAGATACTCTTGTCTCCCCTTTCCACACCACTAGGATCACAGGTGTGCACCACTGTGCTTGGTGTTTTTACATGAGAGCAAGGTATAGAAAATGCGGTCATCATGCTTCTTCAATAAGTACTTACTGACTGAGCCATCTTCCAGTCAGTGTCTTTCTTTTTCTGATAAAATTTTTTATTTGGTTTTGCAAGCCACAAGATACATGTGTTAGCTAGAGAACAACTTTGTGGAGTCCGTTCTCTCCTTCATGTGTTCTTGGAGTCACACTCAGATTGTTTAAAGATTGTATAGTTCTACCCATTGAGCCATTTTTCTATCTCAGTTTTGTCTCTTTCAAAATAGTTTTAAAAGTTTTTTTATAGAATGTATTTTGATCATGCTCTTTTCTTCCCCCAGCTCCTCTCAGAGTCTCTTATGTTTTCTCTGTCATTGGGTTTAGCAACAGTATCTTTTTTTTAATCTATAGACTAACTTAAAACTTTTTTCTTTTAAATCTCAGTTCTAAATTGATCATCATTCTTAATTATTTGGGATTTTGTTTTTGTTTTGTTTTTGTTCTTTTGCTTTTAGATTTGGATTTCCAGGAGCTAACCATGGACTCATGCCAAGCCAAGATCGCTTCCATGTACCTCCTCAGCAAATACAAGGATCTGGAATTCCTCCACACATAAGAAGATCAATGTCAATGGAAATGCCTAGACCTTCAAATAACCCACCAATAAATAATCCGGTTGGGCTTCCTCAGCATTTTCCACCACAGGGTGTACCAGTTCAGCAGCATAACATATTAGGCCAAGCATTTATTGAGTTGAGGCATAGAACTCCCGAAGGAAGGTCACGGTTGCAATTTCCTGCTTCTCCTGGCAGTGCTATAGAGTCACCTCATCCCAGACATGGAAATTTCCTTCCCCGACCAGATTTTTCTGGCCCTCGACACACAGACCTTGTGAGACGGCCTTCCCAGTGTCTACCTAATCAGATGCCTGTGCGGCCAGATTTAGAGCAGGGTCCACCATCGCAGCAAGAACAAAGCCATCCTGCCCACCAAGCTTCTATTGTTATGCGGCCTCTAAGTCATCCCTTAGGTGGTGAATTTTCTGAGGCTCCTTTGTCAACATCTACCCCAGCTGAAACAACACCTGATAACTTACAGATCAGTCAGTCTTCTGATGGTCTGGAAGAAAAACTAGACTCTGATGATCCTTCTGTGAAAGACTTGGATGTGAAAGACCTTGAGGGAGTTGAAGTCAAAGACTTGGATGATGAAGATCTAGAAAACTTAAATTTAGACACAGAGGATGGCAAGGGTGATGACCTGGATACTTTAGATAACTTGGAAACAAATGACCCTAACCTGGATGACCTATTAAGATCAGGGGAATTTGATATCATTGCATACACAGATCCAGAACTTGACTTGGGGGATAAAAAAAGCATGTTCAATGAGGAATTAGACCTGAATGTTCCAATTGATGATAAGCTAGATAATCAGTGTGTATCAGTTGAACCAAAAAAAAGGAATCAAGAAGACAAAACTCTAGTTCTCGAAGGTAATGATTTGCCACAGAAAAAGCCCAGCGGTGCCAGCGGGATAAAGACAGAGGTCCTGTCTCCGCATTCCAAAGAAGAGACGCAGGGTGAGATTAAAAAAAGTGATGACAGTAAAGGTGATGCTGGCACTTTGTGCTCACAGGCTTCTGCTCACACAGACCAGAGTGACAGGGAAAAGACTTCTTTGCTGCCTACCGATCCAGAGATGCTTGAGAAAAGAAATAATCGGGAAAATGCTGGTTCTGGTGTCAATGCCATTCAAGGGTCCACTCCACTGCCAGCTCAGGATGTGATGAACTCTTGTGACATAACTGGATCAACTCCCGTCCTCTCAAGTTTACTTTCTAATGAAAAATGTGATAATTCAGACATTAGGCCTTTGGGGTCTTCCCCGCCAACTCTGCCAATTTCACCATCCATTCATGGTTCAAGTTTGCCTTCTACTTTAATAGCACCACCTGGCCCTCTTTTGGATAATACCATGAATTCTAATGTAACAGTGCTCCCTAGGGTAAACCATGCCTTTTCTCAGGGTATGCCAGTAAATCCGGGATTCATTCAGGGTCAGTCACCAGTGAACCATACTTTAGGGACAGGGAAGCCGACAAATCCAACTGTGCCTCTCACAAACCAGTCCAGCACCAGTGCCATTTCTGGACCACAACAGCTAATGGTTCCTCAAACATTAGCCCTGCAGAACAGAGAGAGGCCCCTCCTTCTAGAGGAACAGCCTCTCCTTCTACAAGATCTTTTGGATCAAGAGAGGCAGGAACAGCAGCAGCAAAGACAAATGCAAGCCATGATTCGTCAACGGTCAGAACCATTCTTCCCTAACATTGGTAGGAAATTCCTTGTATCTCAAAGTAATTTACTGGGGGCATTTGAGTACATGTAGCATGCTTGTAATAGTTCATTATTGAGATTACATTTGGAGTAGAACACTGATAATTTTGGGTCTTTAAACTGAAAACAGGAATTTCAAATTCCTTCCAGATAGATCTGTCAAAATGATGGAACCATGAAATTATTTCCTCATTCAGGTCAGCATTTTATGGTGTCAGTGGAAACCATTCCTTTCCTCCTTTTTAGTTTTATCAGCCAGTTGTTACCACTGACCCTTCAGCATCATGAGAAGATAAATGTAAGGAAATTATGATAGAAATAAAGTGGATTGGGGTCTTTTGGTGTTATTGTGTTAGTTTTTTTTTTTTTTTTTTTAAGTTTTTCTTACAGAAGCTTCTTTCAACTTATTTTTGTTGATTTATTAATTTTAAGAAAAATATAAATCCCTGCAGCCCAAATACTTCAGTGTTTTGCCTATAAGAATTCAAAGTCAACTGGCACATATCTAAGGAATATTTTTTTCGTTGTACCAACATGCAGTAAAAATTCCATCATAAGGTTCTTTTTCACGTATATGCAGACAGATGCTCTTTCAGTGTCTTCTCAATACTTTTTTATGTAGGCATATCCTGGAGACATTGGTGAATTTTTTTTCTTTCTTTTAACTAATTTAATGCAATTCTTTAGTATTGGAAATAACTGCAAATTCTCATTCCTCTTTTTCCTCATTACTAAAGAAGTCATTCTAATAAGCATTGTACATGTTTGAACCAATGAGAATTTTATTGCTGCACATTATTGTTATGATCACCTTTAGACTGATAGACTTGTTCTACCTGTTATAGGACTAATGTATTAAAGTAGGCTTCAGTTATAGATGCCTGAAGTGCAGCTAAGTTCAGAATTAGGTTGTTAGTATTTTTATATTCCCCTATGTAGTATAGAAACATCTGGTTATTAAACAATAAAGTATAAGAATCTACTAATTATGTAATGGTTATAATACAGTTTACCGCTTCTTAAATCTTGAACCATGAACTTAAACTATGAAATAAGTAATGTCAAAATACATTTCTTTTTTTAGATTTTGATGCAATTACAGATCCTATAATGAAAGCCAAAATGGTGGCCCTTAAAGGCATAAATAAAGTGATGGCACAGAACAATCTGGGCATGCCACCAATGGTGATGAGCAGGTAGGTGGAAGTGCTATTTTTCTTCTGGGCATATGAGTGTTCATGAACACACTACTGCTTCTTAGAAAGGGCTTATAAAAACTCAAGACATGAAGAGTGTTTAAATTCAGCTGGATATGACCAGCCATAAAGTGTTATGCAGATGCAGAGAACTGATTTTCATTAGTTTTAAGGACAATAAACATTGGGAAGACTGACTTGGCCATTGAGGAAATTCAAGCATTCTCTCTCTCTCTCTCTCTCTCTCTCTCTCTCTCTCTCTCTCTCTCTCTCTCTCTCTCTCTCTCTGTGTGTGTGTGTGTGTGTGTGTGTTAAAGAAATGTTAGTGCTAAGTCTTTTTCATTTGAAAAGCTCATTAGTTAAGGAAAATACAAATTCAGCTCTGAAATCAAAACTTCTTACTGGTTTTGAATTAGAGAAGGGAAAACAGCAACTTATGGGACATTTGGACACTGGGAGTTGGATAGTTGCATAGTTTTAATACCTAACAGAAAAATGAAAATTGTGCATTCAAGGTTATTTAACTCCACCAATTCCCCCCCCCACCCCCCACCGTACAGGTTCTTTTTGTTTTTTTGTTTTGTTTTTTTTTACCTTATTACAGACCTGCTGAATCAAAGATGGTGTCTGCATGTTTGGTTTTTTTGACCTGCACCTTGAATGATTCTTTTTATTTTTTATTATTAGTTATGTTTTATTAACTCTGTATCCCACCTGTATCCTGCTCCCTCATTCCTTCCCAATCCCACCCTCCCTCTCTCATCTACTCCCTGATTCTTTGGTTATATTGCTGTTTCTGACTTCTGTCAGAAGAGTAAACAGATTCTCAATTTATTGTAATGATCTTGTTGGAAAATTATAAAAGGGGCTATAAATGATTGTAGAATTGAATATAGAGTTTAAATAGGCTGAATATATAGGCATATGCTATAGAGAACTGTGTAATACTCTATGATTAAGACGCTTTTTTTGAGACCAAAGAGATAGTGGTATGTAAAGATTTTTATTACTGAGCTAGATTTATTAGCATGGTTCCTCTTAAACCTTTTTAACCTTAAAACCTTTGAAATTCTTCATATATATATATATATATATATATATACACATATATAATAGAAATACAAAATTGAAAAAGAAATGAACTTACTAATCTGTGATTATATTTATGATATATGTGTATCATAGTATGTTAATAAACTTAGCTGTAAGTTTTGTAACTACCATAATTCCAAAGTAATGATTAGCCATGACCTATTAGGAATGTCCAACACTTGATAGGAAATTGATGTTTCCTACCAGTGAGAGTATAGTACTGCTAATAAATAATATTGTATTTTAACTTGATACTCAAGAGTCAAGAGTCTAATTTTTGCTTGACTCTTATTAATGTAAAACATGGGCATCAGAATCAGAACTCTCAGCACCTCACGTATGTTCAACCTAATTTTGTCTGTGCCCGTTGGGCATGCAATGCTTTGTCAGCCATGTGGTAAGTGTACTAGTGACTATTCTGAGTCCTCTGCAGAACTAAGAGTACTCTCCGTTCTGAGAGTACAGTGGTCTGTTCAATGATGATGGCAGACAGAGTAATAACCCGGTTGATAATGTTTTGTACCAGAGCTGTAGTAGGGAGAGGGAGATAAATGTATCAGACTTCTCAGAAAGAAATCACAAATATATAATCTAAAATCTAATACTTACATAATTTTTTTACAGTCTTTGGGATATATTTTGAAATTGTGTTCTATGTGTATCTTAGTATGTTAAAGCTAGTCAGTAACTTAATAGAACAGACCTGTTTTTAAATAAGTCATAGTGCTCTTGTGCCAGTTATTGGTTTAATTAGAATAAATAATGTTTCACCAGATGGCTTTAACTATAGAGGTTAGTCATCAGTTTTATTTTTTAAATTTGGTTTGATCATTAGATACAAATACATTATTAAATTTTTTTAAGATACTTCTTTTCATAAAAGAGCTAAGCAGCACCCCCTACCCTCACCCTCATCCAAATCCTTAGTGTCTCATTCTGTAGTCTAAGCTGCCTTGGAACTCTTAAGGAGCTCAAGCTGGCCCTGAACTTGTGGCATTCCTCCTCCTTCGGCCTCTTCTCATATGCTATCATGCTGTCTACCTGTTCATTTTTAATAAAAATTGCAACTGGAAAAATTTTTTCTTTAGTTTATACTTTGAAGCTAGATTTTTTCACCATAATTATAAAATATTTTTGGCGAATCCTGGAATTCACTCTAGAATAGTTTATCTGGCTTCTTATGCTGCTTTACTGGTTCCTATGAAGACAGCTGACTAATCAGTCATTCTGAGCTTTCACCCAGAGTGATAGAAGGGTGCTGGGTGTGTGCTTGATGGGTTTCAGAGAGGGGATCTGTTGAGCACCCAGAAGGGGGCTGTAGTAAATTTCCATTGGGGAACATTGCTATTACTCTACTCTTCCCTGGAAGAGAGCGTTACAGTTATCTGTGTTACTGGCTCTAAGCTCACCATTTGATACTGTGTGCTTTCCCTTGCAGATTCCCCTTCATGGGCCCATCAGTGGCTGGAACACAAAACAGTGAAGGCCAGAGCCTGGTGCCACAAGCTGTAGCTCAGGTAATGCTGCTTAACTCACTCATTTATGAAGGACACATGGACCTAGGTCTTACCAAACCCAAAGTATAGTGAAGCCCCTCCTAGAAAGGAACAGGAGCTGATCTTCTGGCAACACCGTCAGATAAAGATGTGTCACTGCCATGTAAACAAAAGAGAGAGTTTTAAAAACTGGAATTCTGTAAAGGACGCACATAATAATGATAGAAAGTCACTTGGAAGGAGAGTAAGTGCGTTGGTCTTCTGGCTTTATGTTCATTTATTACTCCAGAAAGACATTTTATATCCTGTCAATTGGAATTAATCCATCATAATTAATCCATCATGTTTAAAACAGTAGGGGGAAAAATATCGGTAATCATTCTGTTAGGTATAATTATTCCTCAAGATGACTTTGTTTTTTTCAATATTGAACATTTATAATGAACTCTAAGCGTAAACATTGACGCTATGTTCATGGTATGAAGTCTGGGAACAATAGCTCCCTTGGTGTATTTTCTATGCTGATTTTAAAAACATGTTTGTGCCTGGTGCAGGGGGACCTTGCTCTGTGCTTTTGGAATTATCTTATGCTCTGCCAGTTATAACATATTGTTATACCAATAATTTATGTTTTTTCCTTATTAAGAAATAGAAACACCCTTTGATACACTGGAAAGGCATAAGTGTTGTAGCTGAGTTTTAAAAATTCTTATTTCTACCATGTAGTCAGTGTGTACTTTCAGCAAGTTCTTGAGCCTCTTAACGGCTCTATTAAATGTGGCACCAGCTTTCCTACAATACTGTAAGATTGAACACGCCACATTCTGCTGGCTGTTGAATGTAGCTCGTGTATAAAAGAACTTGTATCAACTGGGAAAATATTTTTTTCAAGATTGTATTCATCAGTTCCTTGCCAGGAAATTGTGAAATTATCACTTATTCAATCACTGTGAAAGAAGCAAGGTTTTAGAACACAAGACTAACATTCTAAAGAGTGAATTTTCTTTCTATGTATAACTACATCAATCTTGTTATAATTAGCTTTTTGCTATACAGTATTGTTTAGTGAGCCTAGAACATGTATTTATGAATTGACTGACAAAAGAAACCAGGTAGGCATCATCAAAACATCCGGTTTCATGTGGATTTTTGGCTTAACCATGACCAGATTTGATTTACCCTAATATTTCAGATGAGTAATTCATTATTTGCTTTTCAACTAAATACAGAAAATATAGTTCAGAGATAAAAATAAATGTTCAGTTATTAAACTGTTGCCCAACTAATTTATTCTAGTTTTTATAAGAAAAGAAACACTTTAAAGATGTTTTAGAAAATTAAAATTTTTCTATTTTTTCATTTTTCCTTCATTTGAAGTTCTCCCCCTCTTAATTTGAAGTATGAAATTAAACATATTTGTAAATTTTACTTATTTTAGGATGGCAGTATAACACATCAGATTTCTAGGCCTAATCCTCCAAATTTTGGTCCAGGCTTTGTCAGTAAGTATAAATCTAATAAGTTACCTGTTTTCTGGGGATTGCTTGTTTGACTCTCTTTGTGCTGTTCTGAAACCTCGGAGTTAGTGTAGAGTGTTGCTGTAAGCCTGAGTGCCCTCCTCTCTTACCGGAGTTCACTGTCCTCTAGGCATCTTTACATCAAGGCATGTGTTTTCATTGCTTTTTTCCGCTATGCATGAAGAATTAATTAGAAATAAATACTTTAATGCAGGAAAATCATCTACCCTATTTTCTTCAACTTTGTTGCTCTTTTTTAAATAGATTTGGCACTTTACAATCTATAGCATTAAACCATGTTTGCTCTCATGACAGTCTGCCTATGACAAGGACACTAAATGGGGAAAACAAAGGGAATATGTTTAAAAGAAGCTGGGTTGTAGCATGGTATGAAGGTCAAGTGCGCAAGATGCCACTGAGCCCTTCTAGCTGTCCTTAGGGGTCCCAAGGTGGTTCAGGATAGCATTTAACGTTCCCTCAAACTGAACCTTTCTGAAATCTTCAGACTGTTTAGCTAACTTTTTTCACCATTATCTTTCATTTTGCTCACCTCTGCTCTCCTGGTTCCAGAAACCAGAAAGGCTTTCCTTGCGGTAGGTCTCATTCTACCAGAAGCAGAACTTCTGAAACTTTGTGAAAAAGCCTGTTCTTGACAAATGCCCTTCAAATTGAGTGCACTAGATTGCACATTCATACATAACTGGTACTTCTGGGTTTAGGAACAAACCCAAAGTCTGACCTTTTGAAATTCCCCCACATTAATTATGATCTTAATTTGAATACATATTTGTATTAAAAACAAGTAAACTACTATAACCAACTGGCTTTTTCTGGCTGTATTGTGCCCATTGGATTTGGTTGGATCTTAATGTATGACAATATTCTGTTATCATTGATGTTATTTTCAGCTAATGTCCTTCTAGGATTGTGTTTTTCTTTGTCTTATAGTCAGTCAAAAAGGAATACTCAGAATTTTTCATTACATGAGATGACCTTTTTTGGGGACTTGGCATCAATGAAATAAAGTGCTCTAAGAGAGCAAGGGGGGAATATTAGTATAAGGCAAAGATGTAATGGGGAGAGGCCTCAGCAGTCTTTAAGAATTGAAAATTTTTGCTTGGTTAGCTATCACCTCCCCTTGTAGATGTAGAAATTACATAATTAATGGAAGTTACCAGTGTTTTTAACTTAATATATTTTCTTTATAAAATGTAGACTCTTTTTTTTTCTGGGTTTCATCTCCCTGTTTCATACATTTTTTTCCTCCACTACTTAGATTTAGGGAAGACATTATAAACTTGAGACAAATCAGCATGGGAAATGACTACCTAATCCATGCTCTGGACGTTAGTGGGATATATCTTCCTTGCCTCTTCAATCTGTACAGTTGTTAATAAAATGCACATACAACTTTATAGAGAGTTTGTTTTATAGATAAGATCATTTGATGGTTCATTTGGAAGATTGGGCTTGCAGAATATAGAAGCATTAAGTTAACTCGTGTTTCAGTGAAGCATTCTCTGGCTTTCTTGAGTAAATACAATTTTCAAAAAGCTGATACTTCATAGTTATAAAGGACTCTAATATTTAGAATTTTTCAATTTTTCTTTTAAATATTCACAATGAAACTATCTTCTTACAAATAAACTTGTTTAACTTTAAATAATCATGGACTATTTAGAACATTAACACACTTGAAATTTTGATTTTTCCCCCAGATGATTCTCAACGTAAGCAGTATGAAGAATGGCTACAGGAGACACAGCAGCTTCTTCAGATGCAACAGAAGTATCTTGAAGAACAAATTGGTGCACACAGAAAATCTAAGAAAGCCCTTTCAGCCAAACAGCGCACGGCCAAGAAGGCAGGGCGAGAATTCCCAGAAGAAGACGCAGAGCAGCTCAAACATGTTACTGAGCAGCAGAGTATGGTTCAGAAACAGCTTGAGCAGGTAATAGACAGGTTTGTAAAATGGAAACCATCTGCAGCTGGAGAGCTGTTTTAGTGTGGCGTTCATTCAGGATTTTGGTTTATGCTGTTAAATGGCAAGCAAATTACACTTTTCTAAGGCCTCTTAATAAACGAGGAAGTGGCTGCCTAGTCCTTCTAAGCAATGCTTCTCATTTACTGCCTCACTGGCTGCCACTAAAGAGACTGACTCTTACAACTCTGGGTTAGATCTATTTTATACACTTTTAGTAACCATGGAATGATTGGTAATATTACTTATTTCCGTTGAATTAATAAATCACTGTACCAGGTGTGATGGCACATATCTTTAAACCCAGAACCTGAGGGACAGATGCAGGTAGATCTCTATGAGTTCCAGGCTATCCTTGTCCAAATGGTGAGTTCCAGGACAGCTAGGGATATGTAGTAAGACTCTCTCTCTCTTTTTTTTTAAGAAGAACAAAGAAAAAAATTAAATCGCTGTGTAGTACATATGCTCTCACATCATTTGATGGACTAAGGCTTTATTGAAGATGAGGCCCTACAATGGTACTCTAGGTTGAAACAAGAATCAGATCTGTCAAGTACTTATTTACCTCTATGTTTAACTTTACCATGCCCTTGGCTCTTCGATTTATAATGAAAGTTCAATAACTGATTGTTTTTCGTAGTATATTTTTATGTTTACTTCTCATTTTGATCTTAAGAATCACTACTGATAATAGAGTGGTACAGTGCTTGCCTAGCATGCATAAGATACTAACCTCACTCTCCAGTGTCATCAAAACAGTAACAAAGTAAAAGAGGGAGTAGAAAAATGGGAATATCTTGAAAAGGGACCTATTTCCAAAAAATGAAATTATTTTCCTGTTTTCTTATCTCAATATACCAAGTATTTTTAAGAATTGTTCAAGGCCAAAAAGTTGTAACTTTAAAATCACTTTAAATTTTAAAAGTTTCAAATGAAATTTTCAAGATGAATTCAGAGTTCACTCATAGTTATTTACCTAAATGAATTAGTATCTTAGGGTTCTTTCAAATGCTTAACTATGAATGGTTATAGTAGCTTTATTCATTGTCATCCAAAACTAGAATAGGTTGGGAACAGTGGCACATAACCTGTTATCCTAGCTACTAGAAAATGCTGAGGTTAGGACTGGCACATAAAACACAATGAAATTCTATCTCAAGGAGGGATAAAAGGTACCACTTCCCAACACCAAGGTTTTGAGGTAATTAAAGTTTGGTGTACCCTTTTGATTGAAATAATATATAGCAATAAAAATAATGAAACTGCTGATACATGCATACAGCTTGCATTTTAATATTACATTGAGTAAAAAGAAACCATTTTCAATAATTTATATAACGTTGAAGTAACAGAGTTACAGAGATGAATGGTATATTAGCAGTAATTGTGGAGAAGACAGGAAGAGGGTTTGATTCTAAAGAGACCATGGGGAGTTTTCTATATTGGAAAACTTTCTTGATTGTGATAATGACTATAACTTCTGTGTGTGCTAATAATTCCTAGAATGTATGCCAGAACTTAAACTTTGCCTTTGTTTTACATTACAAGTTATAAAGAACTCCAAATATTAATTTTAGAAGCAGACAAAATTGGTTCAGTGTATATTGGTTCATAGAAATATCAGTGTTCCCTGTGTGGTGAACACTCCAGGAAACACCCTTTCTCTTGTCTTATTTGACCTTGTCTACAAATTGAAGGAATTGCTATTATCACTACTTGACATTTAAAGAAACTGGTAAGTTGTTAGTCTAAGCCATATGGCATACTTGCTCATTTGTTAACTGTTAGATTAGGGCTTTGGACTCAACCGTCTTCCTTCAAGTCTCAAGTGTCAACACAGCGAACCTACAACTTGATGACTGTACTGTTCTCATTGAATAACAAACAGAATGAGAGCTTCTTTTCTTTTTAGATTCATTCTTTGGACCTGTGATTATTGATGGCAAATACTCTTTTTAAAGCAGATACTTACATAATGTATTTTTAGTCATTTTTCTGCATTTGATGATTGTATCTCAAAAGTGTCCTTCCTGCTGAGTAAAAGCAGTATAATTTTGATGAAAGCCTGTTTTTTGCAAATCATTAATGAAATTTATGTAAGCTAATAGTATGCTTTATTTTAAAAATTACACAGGTACATCCTTAATACGCAGTTGCCATTAACACAGTAAGAAGATAGGTCATAGACTTTGTAGTATATGTGGAGAGTGAACCTCAGTCTTTGCACTTACTGGGTGTCTTAGTTTCTCTTCCTGCTGCTGAGACAATAGTAACTTAAGGAAGAAAGGATTTCTTTTCTTTTCTTTTTTTTTAATTTATTTATTTTTATCTCAATCACAGGTTAGGTACTTTGAATCCCAGGCGTAGCACCCTCCCCCATTCCCTCCTACCT
>CM053763.1:59089350-59166325 GCA_028658305.1 Pachyuromys duprasi | reverse complement strand
GTCCTCCCCTGGGATCTAGCCAGTCTGTCACTCCCCGGCTTGTATGGGGGAGGGTCAAAGAGTCAGCCATCAAGATCATGACTGAAACAGTCCCTGTTTCCCTGAATAGGGTCTTCAGCCCTACACCAAGTTATCATGGGCCCCATCCGTGCGGGGGTTCCAGTCCACAACCACACATGGTCCTTGATTGTAGAAACCGAAAGGATTTATTTTGGCTCACAGTTCCTGGTTGTACAGACCGTTACAGTGGGGAAGTTAAAACAGCAGAAGCTTGAGGGAGTTGGTCACATTGCAATTGTGGTCAAGAAGCAGATAGTCAAATGTGTGCACACTGGTGTTTAGTTCACTCTTTACATTTTAAACTCTTTACATTTAAAACATTTGGGTCCCCTAGCCAGAGAATGGTCTTGTCTAAAATTAAGTTGGATCTTCCTACATTTGTTTACGCAGTCAAGGTTATCCCCCATAGGCATACCCAGAGCCTCAATTCCCAGGTGATGCTAGATTGTCAAATCGACAGTGCTAGCCATCATACCAAATAAGCTCTCTTTCACAGAGTTATAATCCCTATGGATGGGAATGTTTTACAAGTAGTTAGAAATGTCAGAGACCGGTTCCTGAGAGACTTCATTGTGAAACATAAAGGCACTGACAACCTGAGTTTGATTGCTGGAAACTCACACAGTAGGAGAGAATCAACACTGAAAGTTGGTGTCTGACCTCCACATACATGTGTGTTCACAATCCCACACACAAATACTCTTTTTTTTTGGTCAAATGTCAGAAGAAAGGCATGGAGGACCCTGTATGTATCTCACATACTGTTCCACATGCTCTGTACATTTCACTGCCTGTGGTTATCAGTCTTGTGTAATTTTTCAGTTCTAACAAGTAAACTGGTAAGAAAGACCAAATTGAGGTAGGACTGGACTGGACTAAGATGGCGTGCTGGGTAAAGATATGTGCTGCCAAGCCTATGGCTTGAGTTTAATCCCCAGAACTCACATGGTGGAAGAAAGGAAGTCACTCCTCCAAGTTGTTCTCTGACCTTCATACCCACGCTGTGGTATGTGGGCACCCGCACACACATACGGAAGTTTAAAAAGAAAAACCCAAAAGGTAAATGTTGTACAGTACTGGAGGGGGGACCAAGCACTTCCATTTTGTAAAGTGTATGCTAGCTGTCTCCGAAATCCAAGAAAGTAAATTCTATTATAATTAAAAGTACTGGATTAATCCAAAAAGTAATATTACTACATATGTAGAGCGACTGCTTTTTACCTTCCCTAGTTTTCTAAGTGAGAGGGTGTGGGCCTCTGAATGTGCTTTGCATTTGACTGCCCTTTCCCTATAGTGCCTAACAGAGATGTTTTCTTAAATGATTGAGCTGGCAAGATGGCTTAATGGGTAAAGGTGTGCACTGACAAGCCTCATATGGCAGTATATATTAAGAACTTCCCCTTTCCCGCTTCCTAAAAAGTCAGATATAAGCGTGCATAGTTTTAATTCTAGTACTCAGGAGGCAGAGGCAGGTGGATGTCTGAGGCCAGCCTCAAGTTCCAGGACAGCAAGACTACAAAAAACAAATAAAAAAAATCTAGATACAAACTTTAAAATAATCACTTCAGTTTCAGAAATTATAATTTGAACATGTCACAAATAAAATTTAGGGTGTTATAAGTCTTTTTAAAAAATTGTTCTTTTTATTATAGTTTATTCACTTAGTACCCCAACTGTAGCCCCTTTCCTCATCCCTTCCCAATCCCTTCTGCACCTATGCTCCTCCCCCAGTCCACTGATAGGAGAGGTCTTTCTCCCCTTTCCATCTTATCCTAGCCTATCAGGTCTCATCAGCACTGGCTGCATTGTCCTCTGTGGCCTGGTAAGGCTGTACCCCTCTCAGGGGGAGGTGATCAAAGAGCCAACTACTAAGTTCATGTCAGAGATAGTCCCTGTTCCATTACTAGGGAACCCACTTGGACACTCAGCTGACATGAGCTACATCTATACAGGGGTTCTAGGTTATATCTATGCATGGTCCTTGGTTAGAGTAGCAGTTTCAGAAAAGACCCCTGGGCCCAGGTTTTTTTTTTCCCCCTGTCCTTGTGGAGCTCCTGTCCCCTCCAGGTCTTTCTATCTCCTCCTCCTTTCCTAAGATTCTCTGCACTCTGCCCAAAGTTTGGCTATGAGTCTCAGCCTCTGTTTTGATACCCTGTAGGGTAGAGTCTTTCAGAGATCCTCTGTGGTAGGCTCCTGTTTGCTCTTTTCTCCCACTTCAATGTCTGTCCTGTTTACCTTTCTGAATGAGGACTGATCATCTTACCCAGGGTCGTCCTTCTTGATTAGCTTCTTTAGGTGTACAGATTTTAGTATGTTTATCCCATATTATTTCTCAAGTATCCACTTATAAGTGAGTATATACCATATATGTCTTTCTGCTTCTGGGATACCTCACCCAGGATGATCTTTTCCAGTTCCCACCATTTGCCTGAAAATTTCATGATTTCCATGTTTTTAATTGCTAAGTAGTATTCCATTGGGTAAATGTACCACAATTTCTTTATCTGTTCCTCAACTGAGGGACATATGGGTTGTTTCCAGCTTCTGGCTATTACAAATAAAGCTGCTACAAAATGGTTGAGCAAATGTCCTTGTCTACTTGAGCATGTTTTGGAGATATGCCAAGGAGGGGTGTAGCTGTATCTTGAGGTAGCACTACTCCTAATTGTCTGAGAAAGTGCCAGATTGATTTCCAAAGTGGTTGTATAAATTTACATTCCCACCAGCAATATGGGAGGGTTCCCCTTTCTCCACATCCTCTCCAGCATGTGTTGTCACTTGTGTTTTTGATCTTAGCCATTCTGATGGGTGTAAGGTTAAATCTCAGGGATATTTTGATTTGCATTTCCCTGGTAGCTAAGGGTGTTGAGCATTTCTTGAAGTGTTTCTCTGCCATTCGTTAGTCCTCTATTCTCTGTTTAGCTCTGTACCCTATTTTTTAATTGGGTTACTTGATTTGTTGATGTTTAACTTCTTGAGTTGTTTATATATTCTGGATATTAACCTTCTGTCAGACATAGATTTGCTGGAGATCTTTTCCTAATCTGTAGGCTGTTGTTTCTGATGACAGTGTCCTTTGCTTTACAGAAGCTTTTCAGTTTCATGCGGTCCCATTTATTGATTGTTGATCTTAGAGCCTTTACTGTTGCTGTTCTGTTCAGAAAGTTTTCCTTTTAATCTAAGAGATAGGCTGGCATATGAGCTAATATTTCTTTTAAACTTGTCATTTAAGAAATGTAATCATATTAAATGGTTATTCTAACTTTGTGTATCAATGTAATTTTGCTGGCATCGTACTGAGCTTTTTTCTGTTTTATCTTTTTGCTAGATGTGTTATAGTTTAATTGGCATGTGAGGTGACTTTAATGCTTACTTCGGAAATTTATTTTTGATTTTTTTGTGGATATTTAATATGTAAAGAACTTTCATAAGTAAAAATAATTGACATTTTTGTGTGCACACATGCTCAAATATGCCATAGCACACGTGTGGTCACAAGTGTTAGGAGTTGGCTGTCTGCCTCTGCCATGTTGATCCCAGGGATCTAATTCAGTTCATATGCAAAAAAAATTTATCAGTCAATGTTTTAGTATGGTGCCCACCATGTATATTCATGAATAATGACTACCTTTATTGTTTTAGATTCGTAAGCAACAGAAAGAACATGCTGAACTGATTGAAGATTATCGGATCAAACAGCAGCAACAACAGCAGCAACAGTGTGCTCTAGCCCCTCCCATTCTCATGCCAGGGGTTCAGCCCCAGCCACCTCTAGTTCCCGGTGCCACTCCACCCACCATGAGCCAACCCAGCTTCCCTATGGTGCCACAGCAGCTTCAGCACCAGCAGCACACAGCAGTCATCTCTGGTCATACCAGCCCTGCTAGAATGCCCAGTTTACCTACATGGCAACCTAACAGTGCTCCTGCTCACCTCCCCCTCAATCCTCCTAGGATTCAGCCCCCAATTGCCCAGCTATCTATAAAAACTTGTACACCAGCCCCAGGGGCGGTGTCAAGTGCAAATCCACAGAATGGACCACCACCTCGAGTGGAATTTGATGACAACAACCCTTTCAGTGAAAGTTTTCAAGAGCGAGAGCGGAAGGAACGCTTACGAGAACAGCAGGAGAGACAGCGAGTCCAACTGATGCAAGAAGTAGACAGACAGAGAACTCTGCAGCAGAGGATGGAAATGGAACAGCATGGTCTGATGGGTGCTGAGCTACCCAACAGGACACCTATGTCCCAGATGCCGTTCTACAGTTCTGACAGATCTTGTGACTTTTTACAACCCCCAAGACCCCTTCAGCAGTCTCCACAGCACCAGCAGCAAATGGGGCCAGTTTTACAGCAGCAGAATGTCCAACCAGGGTCTGTTAATTCATCTCCAAACCAAACTTTTATGCAAACCAATGAACGGAGGCAAGTGGGACCTTCCCCCTTTGTTCCAGACTCACCATCTGCTCCTGGTGGGAGCCCAAACTTTCATTCTGTTAAGCAAGGACATGGAAGTCTTTCTGGGTCCAGCTTTCAGCAGTCCCCATTGAGGCCTCCATTCACACCAGTTTTACCAGGAACACCTCCAGTAGCTAATAGCAATCTCCCATGTGGCCAAGACCCTGCTGTAAGCCAGGGACAAAATTATTCAGGATCCAACCAGTCTCTCATTCAGTTGTATTCTGACATAATTCCAGAAGAAAAGGGAAAAAAGAAAAGAACAAGAAAAAAGAAAAAAGATGATGATGCAGAACCCAGCAAAGCACCGTCAACCCCCCACTCAGATAGCGCTGCTCCGCTCACCCCTGGCCTCTCCGAGACTACCTCCGCTCCTGCAGTGAGCACGCCCACTGAGCTCCCTCTGCAGAGACAACAGGGGGCAGTGGAGCCCCGTCCACCCACTCCCAAAGTGGCAGCAGGCCAGCCCTGTATAGAGTCAGAGAACAAACTTCCCAGCACTGAATTCGTAAAAGGCCCTTCAAATCAACACACATATGCTAATTCAGAGGCAGACAAGCCTTCTATGGAAACCCCCAACAAAACTGAAGAGATAAAGCTGGAAAAGGCTGAGACAGAGCCATGCCCAAGTCAGGAGGAGAACAATGTGGAAGAGAAAACTGGTAGTAAAATCGAAGACGCCGTGGCTAGTCCTGCCCTCTCAGTTCAGTGCCCTTCGCGTTCTGCCGGAGCCCCTGTTACCAAAGGAGACACAGGAAATGAACTACTGAAGCACTTGTTAAAAAATAAAAAGGCCTCTTCCCTTCTATCTCAGAGACCTGAGGGTACTTTCTCTTCAGATGACAGCTCTGCAAAGGATAGTAAACTGGTTGAGAAGCAGAACCCAGCAGATGGACTGGTAAGTGCCAGTTGTGAAAACTATAACAACTTGCCCTTGTTTTTAAGCTCTTATAGCATATTAGTATCAACAAATTACTAATTTTAAAACTATATTGCAACTTTCTTATTTGAAGAATCATTTTTTGTTTTTATTTGTATGGAATCATGTTTTTACTTTTATTTATAAAACATGAGTAACTTATTTGCTTGTTATGTAAAGCAGACATATTATTGTAATGTATCATGTAACTTTCAGTTGGTCATCACAAGTTGGACTAACTATAGCAAAGGAAGTATGTGTGGATCTTTATTATAAATAAGTGCATAATTTCCATTAGCCACTTTAAAATTTAGAAGATAGCTCTGGTACTTGTCTTACTTTCCTTGAGTACGCTCAAGGATCACCCTTATTGGGAACCTGTTGTATCATAAAAATAACGTAATTTTAGATGTGCATACTATTTCCATCTTTGTAGTTTTCTATGTATCAATATTCTACCCATTTTAAGCGTTAACATTGGATTTACTTTTTGCTTGTATGATAGGCAGTTTTTAATACACACTTTGAATACAGAGTTATCCTCATTTCAGTGAACTTCATTAAGTTGTTGCACAATCAGTCATTTCAATGTCTTTGGAATAGGTCTGCTTGTTGCTTTGCTCTTTGTCTTCCATAAGTACTGATAGTTTTTAGCTCATTTACACAGCTTCTCTGGAGTGCTGCTCAGGTTGGATTTTACAATTTTTTTCATTTAAATTGAAGTGCAGTAGTGTTTTTTTCTTGTCCAAATTTGAAATTTCCAGAATAATGAAACTTGTCTTTTTGCTAGTATTGGCTGTACTCTTTCTGTGTTGTCTCCTATCACTCAGTAGAGATTGAGAGTTTCCTCGGTAGTTGTTACTTTTATCTAACTTGCAGTTGTGGTCTCTCCTTTCTTTTAATTTAGTCTTTGAGAGTTTCATGCATGCGTACAGTACACCTTGTGGTTGTGCTTTTCTAGTCATTTAAGTATGCTACCCAGGCCCAGTCCCTTGCTGCTGTTTCCATGGTGTTTTGCCTCTGTGAATACTGAATGCCCTCGTTCCCAGGACCTCAGCCCTTTGCCCACCTTGCCCCCTCTGCCCCATGTGCTGCTACTCCTTCTTTTCCCCTATCTTTTTCTAATGTCTTTTTCTTTTATGAAATTTAGTTCTGAAAACCTGTAAATAGCTTCCTGAACTTGACCAAGTCACAGGTGTGGGTGCCCATGTGTTCATTCCCATCACACTTGCTGTGGCTTTACTCACATAGAATCTTCAGCATGTTCATACTAAAATCAGTGCCAGACAGGAATATTTAATGGCATAGGAAAGCAGGCACATGTCAAGAATAAAAAGCGGAAACTAAGATATGAGCAGAAACTTGGAATGAGTGTGAGGTTTTTATGCTTTTGGTCCTTGTGATTAAAACAAAAACAAAAACCAACAACAAAACCCACCTGAAGCTGTATATGGTGGTACATGCCTATAATCTCAGCACTCAAGAAGCCAAGGCAGGAAGATTGCTCCAAGTGTGAGGCCAGCCTGTGCCACAAGTGAAACTTTTACTTAAAACACCAAAATAATAAAAAATTTCAAACTCTCTTGTGATCTTCTATACTTGTCCTTTAAAATGTAGTTGTAGTTACTTTGTAGAGTGACTTCGAAAATTGGAAGTAAAGTCTGTAAAGCATTTGAAGTGGCTGAGTTATGCATACTTAACATGCTTACGTGGTCAGTCTTTCATAAGCTAATTACAGAATTCCTAGGCCTTTGCTGCTGAGATCAGTCTTTGAGGACAGCAGCCATCTGTGTTACCTGGGGTGGTTTTACAGCACACCAGATACGTTGTAATGCAGTAGTCCTAAAATCAACAAATTGCCCTGGTGAGCCAATGTGCTAATGTTGGAGAAATGCTGCAGGCCTGCTTCTATAATCGTCTGGTGGGCCTGTTAAGACCGAAATTGCTGGGTTATTTGTTGGCTGTTGGATGAGAGAATCTGCATTTCTTATCAGTCCCAGGGCCTGCTGTGTTCCTCTGATACTGCTCTTGGAGAAGCAGGGATCTCCCCAGGCATAAGCAGTATAAGCCTGTTTCAGTCTCCTCCCTTCTTCATTGTAAGAGCTAAGAGTGGGGTTTTTTTTTGTCAGTAGTTGAGAGAAGTCTAAGAAAAAGTAGTTTGTGATCATTAAAATTTAACTTCGTTCATGAATTTTTAAAGTTTTATTGGACCATGGCCAATTCATTTATAAAAATCATACATCTGGTTTTACAGTAGTATAACCAGGTCACTAGTTTAGACAGACTGCATTGCTCATAGGCTAAAATCATTACTCTATTTCTTTTTTTCTATAATTTTGCCACCCATGTGATATTACTTAGAACATAATCAAAAACTCTAATTTTCAAAACATTCAAAAATTAAATAATTGGTTGTACTAAGTTTCGCAGTCATAGTTGTCTTTAACAAATCATTGATATTACTGGAGAGGTAGCTCAGCAGTTAAGAGCACCGGCTGCTCTTCTAGAGGTCCTGAGTTCAGTTCCTACCATCCACATAGTAACTGACAACCATGTACCTGATGCCCTCTTCTGTCATGCTAGCACACATGCCAGCATTCACCAGCATCCATTGGAGTACTCATATAATTAAATAAATAAAATTTAAAAAACAAATCATTGATACTAATGAGAAAGCATGAAAAATATTCCTACATTTTTATATTGGTACCTAAAGACTTAGGTAAAACATTTCTCAAGACCTGTATTACTCTTACTTTTTTGTGACCATGAAGGTGAAAGGAAAGGGGGCTGGAGATAGAGATGGCTTAGTGGTTAAGAGAACTTATGATTTTTGCAGAGGACCTGGATTTGGTTCCTGGTACCCATGTGCTGGCTTTTAATCATTTGTAACTCCAGTTTCCAAAGATCCAGTTCTCTCTTTTGACCTTCACAGGTACCACACAAGCATACATACACATTAAACAACTAAATATTAAAAAGCAAAGGAAAGATTAACTTGCTGTCATCTGTTTTCTTCTTTTGACTATATGACTATATAGCCATTATGTTTTTCATTCAAATGTAGGCTTTGACACCAGTCTGAGGGGCATGACATCTTACTGCTTTCTAGTAGCTGTTCTCTCACCTTTGATGCTAGGGCTTTAAAATGTTCCTGGAGCCTGTGATTTAGCTCCAGATCTCACTATAACAGGTCCTAGTTTCTATGGGGGAAAATAGATCACCAAGGCCACTGCACAGAAGTGGCCCAGTCATCTGGCTTGGTGCCTCCTTTGCACCAGCTTAGGTAGTGAGTAGCCATACTTCATTCTTATATCTAGTAGTTCTGCACTTTCCTAAGATGCTGAAGCTGCCATATTTTAATATACCTGAATGTTGAGGGAAGGGGGAACAGTTATTTTCAGAAAACAACTTTACTGTGTAACTTCCCTCTTTAACATGCGATGCCATGTTAGAAATATGAGTCACAAGATGGAGCTGCTCTAGCATGAACTAAGATCAAACATGTGGGTAGTTACTTACTTCTTAACCTTTCCAATTACATTAGCAAACTTTGGGGGCTCAAATGCAAGGTGGTTTTGGAGGTGGCAACAGCCAGTTGCCAAAAACAGATGGAGGAAGTGAAACCAAGAAACAGCGAAGCAAACGGATTCAGAGGACTGGGGAGAAAGCAGCACCTCGCTCAAAGAAAAGGAAGAAGGATGAAGAGGAAAAGCAGGCTGTGTACTCCAGCTCTGACTCCTTCACCCACTTGAAACAGGTGAGCTGTCAGAACAGCCCTTTGCCACTGCAGGAGGGGAGAGAGCCAGTGCCTTTTCAGCCCTAGGAAACGGAAGCTTTCACCTTGTTACAGTTAGTTTCTAATTAAAATAGGGAGCTACAGGGGTAAAGGACATCTGGACAAGAAACCTAATAAACTCATTTGCTGGCAAACCCACACTTTATCTTATTGGCACTTGAGATGTACATTCTAGTTGATATATTGGTAGGTGATGGCCAAGATTTACCTATGTTCAGAAGGAACATTCTCAACACCAGGAAACATTGTGTTCCCCATTTCTTGTGACTCTGGACCCAAAGAAGTGCAGCCATGGACTCTCATTTAAACTTTCATTGCTTGTTACACCTTTCTGGTTATTACAAAAGTGGGGAGGGGCACATCTCTGCCCCCAACCCCTTTTCATTGGCAGTGCCTGGCCTCATTCTTGCCCTGCTTCTTACTGAGCAAAAAAGATGAGGAACATGTTTTTCTGGCAAGGCACATGATGGCATCTTTCTAACTGATGGGAATAAACGTTACTTGATGTATATCCCTGATCTGGAAATTTTTAAGTCTATTTTTCACAGTCTTTATTTGACTTCAGGTCTTAGGAAGCCCAGATACACTTCCATGTTTGTTAATCATGTACATTACTTTTAAATGTGTTTTTTAATAGCAGCTCTCTCTGCTCCCTCTAATGGAACCGATCATTGGAGTGAACTTTGCGCACTTTCTTCCTTATGGCAGTGGCCAATTTAATAGTGGGACTCGACTTCTAGGAACTTTTGGCAGTGCCGCCCTTGAAGGGGTCTCAGACTACTATTCTCAGTTGATCTACAAGGTATGTTTCTTTGCCAGGGTGCTGCCTTGCTTCGTGTTGGAGAGCTTCCCACCACTGGGGAGTGTGGCTTAGTTTTGCATCTAGTTTACATGAAGTCTCCAAGTTTCACCGAAACTTAGGTTCAGCTAAGAGATTAAAAATGTATCTGGTTAAGTGTTTCTAACATGTGTGCTTGGAATTTCCTAGAGATAAGAATACAAATGGTGGAATATGTCCATTATATCTTTCCATAGTAAAAGAAACACATTTTTCCTTGTAACCTTTGTTAACTCTTAAAATGAATTGAATTGATGGTACATAGTGGGAATAAAATGTATGATTAGATTTTTACCTTGAAAAATGAATTCTTAAAAGTTTTAAAATATTCCATTAAATAATTTAGGTGCTAATTGAAATTATGCACTAATTCTTAGGTTACCAAAATAGCATAAAGTCAATCAAAATAATATTTTTAAACATTCTTATGATAGCATCATAAGACCATTTCACATCTGACCTATAAAAAACAATTGTTTTGAGAAATATGTGAGAGTGTCTGTTTTCCTGGTGGCTTTTCTTTTGTTACTAGGATAACCATCTTCATGTTTCCTTTGCTGTCCTTATGGCCTGTTCTTCAGTTAGAATTCCTCAGTACAGGGTACTCTTCAGTGTTACTTCTTATAATCTCCCTTGCACTGCATGATTATGTATAGTTATTACAGTTGATACCAGCATTCATTGGGGAGACCAAGCCATAAATGACAAATTAGTAACAGCTGTAAGGCTGAGAGAGAATTGGAATGAACTGTATTTGTTAATATATTTGTTACTTTTAGTATTATCTTTTTTCTCTTTTTGCTTCTTTTAGAGATCTTGGACAGTCCAGGTTCTCATATTTGAGACACAAATTGAAATTATAGGTTAAAGATGATAAATTCTGCATTTTCATAAATGAACACATTATAATAAAAATTGAATAAATGACCATTTAACTACCTTTTGCAATTTATTCAGTTTTAAAGGCGCTTTTTATTAGTTGTTATAATCATGAAAGCTAAGAACAGTTACATAAAACTAAGTGTAATATCAATTGGGTTCTTCATTTCAAAGCTGAATGCTCAAGCTGGGCCAAGTAGGCAAATGGATAACAACATCCCGTTCTGATGACCTGTGTGTGTGTGTGTGTGTGTGTGTGTGTTTGTATATTTTTATTCTTGATGTGTTTTTGGAAATGGAGATACCCCTGGATTATGTTTCTTGTAGCCTTGCTTCCTTGTGCTAAAAATTCACAGATTTAGGTTTAAGCAAGGTCAATGCTATTTGCTCAGTAGCATATAATTTAAAATTTTTTGGTCTCCTGCAGCAGAATAATTTAAGTAATCCTCCAACACCCCCTGCCTCTCTTCCTCCTACACCACCTCCTATGGCTTGCCAGAAGATGGCAAATGGTTTTGCAACGACTGAAGAACTTGCTGGAAAAGCTGGCGTGTTGGTGAGCCATGAAGGTATGATAATAGCATCCACATCTTATACGTCTGAAGACTCTTCTTTGAAAGCTGTATATAGTGAAATGTCTACAGAACTGACAGTTCCATCTGTGTGTCTGTCAGCTTGTCTTACATACTTTGATTTTATTTGTTTGCTTTTGCAGTTGGCAGAAGTTTAGGACCGAAGCAATTTCAGCTGCCTTTCAGACCTCAGGATGACTTGCTGGCTCGAGCTATTGCTCAAGGCCCGAAGACAGTGGATGTTCCTGCTTCACTTCCAACACCACCTCATAATAATCATGAAGAATTAAGGTAGAAGCCAGTTTTTAAATGTGTGTGTGTTGTTTGCATATATGTCTCAGTATCACATGCATAACTGGAATTCCAGGTTGTAAGCTGTCCTGTGCATACTGGGAATTAAACCTAGGTCCTCTGGAAGAGCAGCCAGTGCTCTTTACCACTGAAACATTTCTCTAGTGTCAGAAGCTACTTTTTAAATTTTAGTTGCTTCTTTTAATTTAATTTAATTTAATTTAAGCAGTATACACCATAATAATCAAACAGACATTAAAGTCATGGGAGAAGTCCATGTAAAGTATTTCATAGCTTCCTTTTCTAAGTTTGTTATATGATTTGTTGGATATATTGAACTTTTAGACATCGAAAATGAGAAACTAACCATCATAGATAGCAGAGTTATATCATAGAAAAGAATAGCTCTGAGCTACAGGAAACTCATCACTAATTTCTGTTAGTTCTTTTGCCCCCAAAATATTGCTGGGAGAATCGGCTTCCCTTAGTAAATAATTTTACTTCTCAACTAGTTAAGAGTCTTATGAACTTCTTTAGAATTTTATCTCTTTGTGGAAAATCTGATGAACTCCTGTGTTCTGAGATATCCATTTAATCTAAGTCTCTTCCTTTATTAATGAGAAAACGTGTCACCGTGCACAGCAGCAACAGGAGAGATGTTTTCTGTAGCTACATGGAAGTGTCACTTAGGGTTTGGAATGTAGGTCTCCTTTCTCTTTTACCTCACAGCTAAGAATTCCTACTCTGCCAATAGAGTGAAGCTCTTTCCAGCCTACAAAAAGACTCACTAGGGAGTGTGCATGTGGTATCTGTTTAGCCCCTGGGCTTTACATGACTGCCCAGCAGCCTTTTCCAGGTCTCCTTCAGTGTGAGCAGGAAAAAGAGAGATAGAAAGCCCATGGTTTAAGCCTGAGGCTTCCCCATCTCCCTGGTAAACCAGAGCCTTGACTAAAACAAGAAAGTCTGCTCCCTTTTTTTTTTTTCACTGTGTTTTATTAAGAAAATTAAGTGCAGATAGCATCACAGAGACTATGTTTTCTGTCATCTGCCACTGTAGGCAGCAGCAACAGGACAGATGTGGAGGTGTGACTGGGCTATAAACTTGATCAGTTCACAGAGCCTCAGCCTGCCTCTTAGTCTCACTGACTCCCCCCCCCCCCAAAGTGTCAGTTTCCTAAACTTCAGTCTACAGCTTTGTCCAAAGAATAGCCATCTGCACTGCTTATAGATCAACCTATTTACTGTATTTTTCTTAGCAGAGTAATAACCCATCTGGTTGCTGTTATTGCTATTGCTGAGAGTATCCTTCCTTTGGTGGGATTGGTGAAAAATCCAGTGGAATTGCATGTTATGATGTGTATGCTCCGTTTTCAGGATACAGGACCACTATGGTGACCGGGACACTCCAGACAGTTTTGTCCCGTCATCTTCTCCTGAGAGTGTGGTTGGTGTGGAGGTGAACAGGTACCCAGACCTGTCGTTGGTGAAAGAGGAGCCTCCAGAACCGGTGCCATCCCCCATCATTCCAATTCTCCCGAGCATTTCCGGAAAAAGTAAGTTTACTTTAGTCTACCAAGTTACTATTGTAAATATTTTTACTTTGAAAGCTATGAATACTCTTTTCTCCCCCTTTAGGTTCAGACTCAAGAAGAAATGACATCAAAACTGAGCCAGGCACTTTATTTTTTACTTCACCTTTTGGTTCATCCCCAAATGGTCCCAGATCGGGTCTTATATCTGTAGCAATCACCCTGCATCCTACAGCTGCTGAGGTAAAAGATAACATCTCATTGTTGAAGCTCTGTCAGTACTTAACAATGAAACAGAATGGGGTCGCAGAACAAATGATATGGGAAGGGTGGAGATTCGCTTCAGACATTGAGGGTGCTCTTGAGTACTATTAGGTATGAGGTTTGTTTGAACCTAAGCCAAGTCAAAAACAAACAAACAAACAAAAACAGGAGCTGAGAGTTTGTTTGCTCTTGTAAAAGAATGTATGCTTTGGAGAACTCTAGAAAGAAGCCTTTCCACAACAGTCTATGTTGTAAAAATTCACCATTGAAAAACCATAGTCTACCATAGAGTCTACAAAAGCAGTAGATACTTCCCGCAGTAAGCTCATGTCACCAGCACTAACAATCTATTAGTTTTAAAAACTCCCAAGTTTTATGAAGACATTGTTGGAGATCAGACTTATAGTATAACGTGTAATGTTTTGGTTGTCAGCAGAACAGAGCCTTAGCTGCACTGTTGAGAATCATGCTGATCTTTTTGCCAGAGCTAGATAGAAGTCAGTGTTCCCATAAGTACAACAGTGAGGGCATACTCATTTCCTGTCCTTTAGGCCTGTCAGATACCAAGATAGCTAGAATAGCTTACTGTGTACACATTCCAGTGCTAGTTAAAACTCTGTAGATTTCTGTTTAAGAAGGTGTTGTGTATTAGTTCATGAAAATAAGTTTAAGTTTAAATAAAAGTAGTTGGGTTCCTGAGTGAGGTATCCCAGAAGCAGAAAGACACACATGGTATATACTCAGTACATGCTAAAATCTGTACACCTAAAGAAGCTAATCAAGGAGGACCCTAGGTAAGATGATCAATCCTCACTCAGAAAGGCAAATGAAAATAGACATCGGAAGTGGGAGAAAACAGCGAACAGGACAGGAGCCTACCACAGGGGGACTCTGAAAGACTCTACCCTGCAGGGTATCAAAGCAGATGCTGAGACTTTTGCCAAACTTTGAGCAGAGTGCAGGGAATCTTAGGAAAGAAGGAGGAGGAGATAGACAGACCTGGAGGAGACAGGAGCTCCACAAGGAGAGAGGGAAAAAATCTGGGCACAGGGATCTTTCTGAGACTGGTACTCCAACCAAGGACCATTCATGGAAATAATCTAGAACCCCTGCACAGATGTAGCCCATGCCAGCTGAGTGTCAAAGTGAGTTCCCTAGTAATGGGAACAGGGACTGTCTCTGATATGAACGTAGTGGCCTGCTCTTTGATCACCTCCCCCTGAGGGGGGTGCAGCCTTACCAGGCCACAGAGGAGGGCAATGCAGCCAGTGCTGATGAGCTCTGATAGATTAGGATCAGATGGAAGGAGAGGAGGACCTCCCCTGTCAGTGGACTGGGGGAGGGGCATAGGTGCAGAAGTGGGAGGGGGTGAGTTTGGGAGGGGCCTTACAGTTGTGATACAAAGTGAATAAACTAATTAATAAAATATAAATAAATTTAAAAATATTCTGCAAAGAAAACTCAAATACTCCTTTGGTTATATGGTTGAATATACTTATTACATGTACTTATTAGAAACAACTTGATATTTCAATATAATAAGAAATATGTGCTCATTAATCAGTAAAAAAAAAAAGTAGTTGGGTTAAAGTATATATTTCTCCTCAGTGACTCATTTTTCTTCTAGGTGAGTGAAACAGTGTTTACTTTTTGTTTTAGAACATTAGCAGTGTTGTGGCTGCATTTTCCGACCTTCTTCATGTACGAATTCCTAACAGCTATGAGGTTAGTAATGCTCCAGATGTTCCATCCGTGGGTTTGGTTAGTAGCCACAGAGTAAACCCAGGTTTGGAGTATCGACAGCATTTGCTTCTTCGTGGACCTGCACCAGGATCTGCAAATCCTCCCAGATTAGCAAGCTCTTACCGTCTGAAGCAGCCTAATGTACCATTTCCTCCAGCAAGCAATGGTGAGCTAGTGAGCTTTTTGTTAACCCCAAATCCATTATCGGTTAAAAAGTTAAGTCTGCTCTTTTTGAAATTTAAGTTTAATTTTTAACAAGTAATAGACAATGTGTTGCTGTGTAGTCTTTGATAAGTTAACCTCCTCTGGCTGTTTTCTGTGGTGTGATGTGAATTTCTATGCTCAGGTCTATGGCATCATGCTGGCAGCAAGACTTACTACAGCGCTCTGTCCGGGCTGCTGGAAGACTCCACTTGCTGACCCTTTAGCAAATTCTGTTCTTTGTATCCCTGATGCACTTACCACAATCTGCCTGCTCCATGTGGTACAGAGGAGACCATAGATAGTTTATTGTTGTTCTGTTCTGCTCAGTTGCTGTTGCTATCACTAGCTCAGTTTGCCTTTGCACATCCTCTGAAGGGCATCTTTCTTCCCACAAGGATGCCTGTCCCATTTCTGAGACTGAGCACATCTTCCTTAGGCCTGCCAGGAAGTTGCTTTCCTTCTGGCTTACTGGCATCTTATGTACCAGCCCGTTCTTCACCAACTCATTATCCCCCAGATCCCCTGTAATATTTTGTCTGCCCTAAACTTATATTTGAGTCTGGCTGCTGCTGCTTCTTCATCTTTGAACTGTTTGTGAAAGTTACCTATGTTAAAATTTTGAACTCTTTGCAATCTTAGCTACTGGCTGCTTTTTTCTTATTTCTTCTACCATTTTCTGACTTGAGTTCTACCCTGTATCTCAGGAGATGCCCTCTGTGTAGACCTGTTCTTCTGATCCCTCAAGCATTACTCACAATGCTCTTGTGAATATATTCACCTTGGCTCTTACTTCTGTCTGCTGTAAATCACATAAGTCATTTCTACCCATTGTTCTTGTCTCCCATAGAACTTGGAGTATTACTGTACCTGTCAAGAAATGGATCTGTTCTCTTTCATACTTATTGAGGATCTTAGTGCTTTGCTTGTGCTTGATTCTTTCAGGCTAACCTCCTTTTTCAGCTATTTGTGAGTGGGTGTTTTCCTTTATTTGTACTTCATTGTCAAATTTTAGATGCCTGTCACCATAGCTTAGAAGATTTTTATTAAAGCATAATAAAATGTAAGTCAGTAATCCAAATTGTAATAGATTGGTATAGTTTAATTTTATATTATGTACTACCTGTATCTTTGGTCAGTTCTAGATGCTAACAAAAGTCCGTTGCCTGTAGGTCTTTCTGGATATAAAGAGTCTAGTCATGGTATAGCAGAAAGTGCATCGCTCCGACCACAGTGGTGTTGTCACTGCAAAGTGGTTATTCTTGGAAGTGGTGTGCGGAAGTCATTCAAAGATCTGACCTTTGTGAACAAGGTACTTTACTGTTCTTTTTAGGACCTATCCCTACTTCTAGTTTCTTGGCAATGACCCCTGTATCAGGACAAAGTACTTCGTGGGATACGGTATACAGGCACATATTAGATATGCTCAGCTTCAAACCAAATAGCCACAGCAGACTGTGAAATTGTTCATCATGAGGGGCACATTTTCAGAATATAAGGAGATATGGACAGTGTAGTTGCTGGCTTTTTGAGTCATTGTCCATCTACCTTGGCTTTCCAAAGCCAGGCTGACCTTGAACTTACAGAGATCCACCTCCTTCTGCCTCCCAAATGCTGGGATTAAAGGTGTGTAGCTACCTTTAACTGTGCCTAGCTCTGCATTAGTTTTTAGGTGGAAATTTTTCATAGGATGAATATTGAGACAGTACTATCACAATTGGAAGATAGAGGACACTCACTTTTGAACATCATCTGAGAATTAGCAGTCTATGGGGTGCTGGTTTCCTTAGCTTATGTCTTACTGAGGTCCCACACATTTCCCTTTGCTTTTTAGGGTTCCCGAGAGAACACCAAAAGGATGGAAAAGGATATTGTCTTTTGTAGTAATAACTGCTTTATTCTTTATTCATCAACTGCACAAGCAAAAACCTCAGAAAACAAGGTAAAGTGAAGAAAGTATATAATGAGGGATTTTTGCTTTAAGGGTACATGTCCCCTTCTCAGGGAGCTCCTGTAGGGAAATCCTAATCAGATGGTGATTAAGTTGATAGACAAGCCTGAAACAGTCTTCATCTATATATTTTCCTATAAAGTAGCCTATTTGACAGAAAGTAGAAAGGTGCAAATTACATTTTAATATTTATTTATTTAGTGGCATTGAGGGTTAAATTTAAGGCTCAGTACATGCTAGCCAAGTACTTTATCACTAAGTTATATCCTATACCTTTTTAATTTTTGTTGAGGTGAATCTCAGAGCTGCCTTGTATATTCATAATCCTCCTACCTTAGCCTGTTGCCTGGATGGACTCCCCTCCCCCAAAACACACTTGCCTTCTTAGCTATTTTGTTTTTATTTTGAGAAAGAGTTCTGCTATGTAGCTCAAGGTGCCTCTAACTCATCCTTCTATCTCAGACTTCAGAGTGTTGGGATTACAAGTGTGTGCTGCCACATACAGATTTATTGCATTTTCTTTTTTAAAAAGTTTTTAATTTTTTTTCTTAGATTTAATTTTATTTACATGTATATATGTGGAGTATGCACATGTGTATATATCATGTGTACAGGTGCCTCTGGAGGCCAGAAGAAGGCATTTGATTCCTTGGAGATGAAGTAACAAACACTTATAAGCCACTACACGAGTGTTGGGAACTGAACTCTGGTCTCCTGGAGGAGCAGCAAGCGCTCTTACTGCTGAGCCTTCTCGCTAGCCCTAACTCAACTGTATTTTAAGAGTGTAGAATTAAATAGAGCACTAGTACGAGCATCTTGTATTTTTTAATTACAAACACCTCACTGAATATCTTTATTTTATCAGGTGGAAAGGTTTCTAAAAAAGAAAATTCTGTCTATTTTTGTGTTGTAAAAGAAATCATTTTGTGAATGTCTAGCCACTCTGTATGATTGTGTGCAGATTAAGTATATCTAACAATGTAGTTGTTCAAATGATTCATTTTTAATTATGTATTTTGAAGGAAAAAATTCATGTAACACTTAAGCAGTCGTTACTGCTGAAGATAATTTCATTAATATGACTTTCACAAAAAGTATTCAAGAAACATACTACTTTTTAACGTGTATTAGTTCCTAATAATAATATAACCACGCTGACAAACACATTTAGGCTTTTAATTAAAATCAATTCTTAGAGAGTAGGAGTGGATTTTCATCACATAACTTCTGTAGCTGATATGTGTTGTGGCACACTCTGGATTTAATATGAGCCACCTTTTAGGATAAGGATGTGAAGAGAGGAGCAATTGGATTTGCTCTTCTTGATTCTTGACAGTCTATACCATACCTGAGAGGTGCTGGCACTTTTCTTCTGGCCTTACTGTGGGGCTCAGAGAATCTGAGTGATTCACTCACTAACAGGGTGCACCTTTCTTTTTTGTTTTTCATATCAGCTGATCAAGCCTAAGAATAAGGCAAATTTAATTGGTAGAGATGGACCTTTTATAGGCAATACTGCCATGTTATTGATCTGTTGTACAAATTAAATTTGTATTAGATCTTCTGAAACCATTGGTTCTTTTTGGTTTTATTGCAGTTAGGAAGGGGGATGTCCCAAGAAAGTTCAAGAGCAGAACAGTTTCCAAATTATGACTTTGTAGGAGAAACATGGGGAGCCCCTTGCCCTTTATCAACTTCAATTACTCCTAGTCATTCTCGGTATTCAAAGTCAACTTTCTGTGCCTAAATATTTATTTATTGTGCCCGCCCCTTTAAGTCATAGACCATTGAACTTCTCACTGTAACAGAATTGTTTTACAGGCATGTAAACCCCTCCTTTTTCTCATGATTTCTTTTTGCTGCTCAGGAATCCCTTCCTTCACTGCCACAATCCCCTATGAAGGAGCCTTCCAAAGCATTTCACCAGTACAGCAACAACATCTCCACTTTGGATGTACACTGTCTCCCTCAGTTCCAGGAAAAAGTTTCCCCTTCTGCATCACCTCCCATAACCTTCCCTCCAGCCTTTGAAGCAGCCAAAGTAGAGTCCAAGCCTGATGAGCTCAAGGTGACAGTCAAGTTAAAGCCAAGGCTGAGGACTGTTCATGGGGGGCTTGAAGATTGCAGACCACTAAATAAAAAATGGAGAGGAATGAAATGGAAGAAATGGAGCATTCATATTGTCATCCCCAAAGGGACCTTTAAACCACCCTGTGAGGATGAAATTGATGAGTTTCTAAGGAAATTGGGCACATCTCTTAAACCTGATCCTGTGCCCAAAGACTACCGGAAGTGTTGCTTTTGTCATGAAGAAGGGGATGGGCTAACAGATGGACCAGCAAGGCTGCTCAACCTTGACTTGGACTTGTGGGTCCACTTGAATTGTGCTCTGTGGTCCACAGAGGTCTATGAAACACAGGCTGGTGCCTTAATAAATGTTGAGCTAGCACTGAGGAGAGGACTACAAATGAAATGTGTCTTCTGTCATAAGACAGGTGCCACCAGTGGATGTCACAGATTTCGATGCACCAACATTTATCATTTTACTTGCGCCATTAAAGCACAATGCATGTTTTTTAAGGACAAAACAATGCTTTGCCCCATGCACAAACCAAAGGGAATCCATGAGCAAGAGTTAAATTACTTTGCAGTCTTCAGGAGGGTTTATGTGCAACGAGATGAGGTGCGGCAGATTGCTAGCATCGTGCAGCGGGGAGAGCGGGACCATACTTTTCGTGTTGGAAGCCTCATCTTCCACACCATTGGTCAGCTGCTTCCACAACAGATGCAAGCATTCCACTCTCCCAAAGCACTCTTCCCAGTGGGCTATGAAGCCAGCCGGTTATATTGGAGTACTCGTTATGCCAACCGGCGCTGCCGCTACCTGTGCTCCATTGAGGAGAAAGATGGGCGGCCAGTGTTTGTCATCAGGATTGTAGAGCAAGGCCATGAGGACCTGGTCTTAAGTGACTCATCACCTAAAGGTAAAATCTCCTTGTGTGCTGTTGTCAGGCCAATGGATGTTTCGTGTCAGTGTTTCTGTTTTTTCCATGATTGCTTCATGAGGATTTTTTTTTTAATTTATCAATGCAAATCTTAAGCCTCTTTGTGTTAGCACACCTTGTTCTTTGATCTGCAGTTTGTACAGGTTTGAGCAGAAGAATTGTTAAGGCCTGTCTGTCATTTATCTTGGATCCCCACTCAAGGTCAATTACTAGAAAGCAGGGACCATATCTAAAGCATCACTACGATTTTGTCCTATCTCAGCTTCAGATTTAGAGCTGGGAATTATAAACTGCATTTTTGTACTCCTGGGCGTGTCTATCTCTTTACACACATGTTTGTGTGTATGTATTTGTGTGTGTCTGCATATATTACTAAGGAGCTGCTTTTTAAATGTTTTCACAGTTTTTAAAAACATATGGAGCAGTCCAAAGATATTTCCAGGAAATTGCCAGTTCTGTGTTTTCTTTCTCACCTGAGAGAATGCCTATCTGGAGTTGAATCATTAACCAAGTATTTTCTTTTTTCTGTATCCAGTTGAGCTCACCAATTTCTTTCAGTTTATTGTTGGATGTCCTTAAGGGGGCATTATTTTCCCCCAGATTTCATTGAGTCTTTGAAATAAATTGCTGCCATTTAACAAATATGTTTGTCACATTGCTGCTCTGTTTTATTTGAAATTCAACTAGGAGGTCTTTTTGAGTTACTCTTCTTTTTGCTCTGTGTCCAGTCTTTTTTGTTTGTTTGTTTAGCTGAAAGGAAATTCATTGTAAAAATTACTTTCTTGTTCATATTTAGATGTATGGGATAAAATTTTGGAGCCAGTGGCATGCGTTAGGAAAAAATCTGAAATGCTGCAGCTTTTCCCCGCATATTTGAAAGGAGAAGACCTGTTTGGCCTGACTGTCTCCGCAGTGGCACGAATAGCTGAGTCAGTAAGTGTCCCTGTCACTATTTGCTAACCTGGCATGTTCACTATGCTGCCCACAGAAACTTCCTGCTTTCTAGGACACAGCTTCCTGTAACCAGGTCTGTTCTCAAGAAAATCCATGTGGGTAGTCAGTTGAAAAGCTAAGTCTCTCAGAGGAGCAGCTAGTGTCCTCTATCCTGTTTATCCACATGGTTGAGAAAACACCTTTGTCCTGCTAAAGTTCTGGTGTTTTGCAGAGTTCTCCCCCCCCCCACCCCCTTTTCTTAACTTTCCTTGACATTCTCTTTGTCCTAGGGGCAGGTGCTCCCAGAGAGCAGTAAGTTGCAGCAGCACTGACTAGTGTCTTCTCTGAATGTAGGTGTGTTTGTCAATGACTCTGCAACACTAGAGAAGTGCAGTTCATTAGAACTATGTTCTAGAGCCAGGCTGGGTGGTGAAGGCCTGCAGTCTCAGGGATTTAGGCTGCTGAAGTAGGCATGTAAGTTGAAGATCAGTCTGGGCAACCTAGTGAAGCCCTGTCTCAGAATTTTATAAAAGAAAAAAAATGTAAGGCTCTAGTTCAATGTTACAGTGCTGTCCTTGAATGCTTGGGGATCTAGGTGCGATTCTCAGAACTGCAAAAAGAAAAAATTAAACAAGAAAATGTTGTAGCAAAGAAGACCAAGCTGGTGAGGTGGCTCAGCATGTAAAGGCACTGCCACTGAGCCTGACAAACTAAGTGCAACCCCAGTGTCTGTGTGGTGGAAGGACAGAGAGACTCCCACAACTTGTCCTGTACCCTCCAAAGGCTCACCACAGCACTTGTGTATAGACACATGCACACTCATCCTCTCTGTCTACATAAACACATACAAGAAAAATGGAGTATTTTTTTTAAAAGAAAGTAAACCTTTGAATATATCAATTACTTTTTAAGCATAACTTAATAATACTGCTAGAACAGTGACAACCTCATGTCATGATCATATTTGACAGAAGAGAGAAGTGATCCAGAAACTAAACTGCATAATGACCGCCAACTGCTCTGAGCTCTAATCATCCAGACAAACAAATACATTCACTAGGTTGTGACCACTGCTTCCTGTCTGTAAACTGAAGCATCAGATGCTAAGTATATGCAGGAATGCTTTAATTGGTGTGTTGCTTCTAGGAGTTAATCTTCACTTCAAGAAAAAGTGGCCTGGGCTTACCAAGTTTTGCTTTGAAATTGGTTGCAGGTTCATTACATTAAATAGGTCACTGACTAGGGGGGAAAAACATTTCTATATTGTTTCTCTGGGCCATCTTTTTCCCAGCCAAAGATTATATTCTTGGCTAATGAGTTACCCTTTTGTGTATTTTCCTTTTTTTTTTTTTTTTTTTTTTTTTAGCTACCTGGGGTTGAGGCATGTGAAAACTACACCTTCCGATATGGCCGTAATCCTCTCATGGAGCTTCCCCTTGCCGTTAACCCCACAGGTTGTGCCCGTTCTGAACCCAAAATGAGCGCCCATGTCAAGAGGTTTGTGTTAAGGTATCTTGTTTCATCTTCACATAGTACAGCCCAGGGTTTCTAGGCACCTTAGTGGGTTTTGTGCTTGAATTGTCTGCTGCTTACAAACCCTGCTGTCTCTGGCTGTGTATGTGCCTGATAACTTCAGAAGACGCACTGTCTCTGCTAGGCAGCTTTCTGTGTTTCTGTCAGTAAGACTTTTAATTGACTTGGCTTTCACATTATTCGGAGGTGTCTTCAGTTGTCCTTTTATTTTCCTGTTGGTACATCATCATCCATAGGCCTCACACCTTGAATAGCACCAGCACCTCAAAGTCGTTCCAGAGCACAGTCACTGGAGAGCTAAATGCACCCTACAGTAAGCAGTTCGTCCACTCCAAGTCATCACAGTACCGGAGAATGAAGACTGAATGGAAATCTAATGTGTACCTGGCCCGGTCTCGGATCCAGGTGAGGAAAGGAGTTGAGTTAGATCTCAAGATGCTGGTACCCAGTATGAAAAGCTGCTGCACATTGGCTGCAGAAATAGAATCAGGTTTGGATTTGATTTGATTTTTTTTAATTTTGTGGTACTGTGATTTGCACCCAGCACCTTGTGTGTACTAAGCAAGTGCTTTACCACTGAGCTAACCCTAGCCCTGGAATCATACTTTGATTGTCAGTTCAGAACACGAGGACTCTGGTTTGTATGTAGCCTTAGAACTTGGTGCTGGACCTCGAGTAGAAGGCAGGCCTTGGGAATCCACATCTTTTTATCTTGTTCAAGGCTGTGGAGAACCAGGTTGCACTAGATTTTGCATTCACTGAATTTTTAATAGCTCAGTAGAGTTGTTTATAAGCACATGTGAAAAGTAAAAGTGAATGCCATCATTTGGAAGGCAGAGCCAGGGGACTCAGGAGATCCAGGCCTACAAAATAACTCAATAAATAATCTCATGAGCGTGAAAGCTGTATCTTATGAACCCTTCTGTTCATGAAATCATTGCACATTTCTCATAGACAGTGCCAGGAGTATCTAAATGTAATGCTGCCCATTGACTAAGCATTTAAAATTGAAGCTGTAGTCCTCACCTCCTGAATTGTGGTGAATTAATGTTGATGAGTCTAATCAGTACCTTTCCTGTCCCAAAATGGAACTGTAAAGCTCCTACTTTGTCAACTTCTGCAGTCCCCAAGTTCCTTATGTTGTTGAATAGTATCTATCAGTGCCTAAGTCAGCCTCAGTATCCTCAGATCCATCCTGCCATAAAATTGTGTTACTTCACCCCATCCCCTTCCACATTCCAATCTTCACCCCATCCCCCTCCAAGTTCCAATCTCCCCCTGGAAATCAGTGTTTCTATGAAAGGTAGAAATTAGATCAACAACCCAGATTCTTAGGACTTAAGTCCAAGCTCTTTTCTCCTTACTGGTAGCTTCCAGACTCTTCTTGTTCTTAGACATTCTGCAAATGTGTCTAGCATAAGGCCCTCTTTACTTATCACTTTTTTCCCTTGATGAATCCTTTCAGTCTAGAGCACTGGGACATTCACACTGAGTAGCCTTCTCTGTCCCTGACCTCTGCTTTCTCTTTGTACTCAGAGATCACCATTGGTCTCCAAGTATAGCTTCAGACACTCAGCCTCAGCCAGGAGTTCTGAGGCTGACAGACCGGGGTCTGCCTACCTCCACAGACCCAGCTCTGGAGGAGCTGCCAACTTCAAACCTAGATGAACACCTGCTGTCTTTATGGTTTCTTTCCTACCTTCTGGTTTGTTTGTTTGTTTTGCTCTTCTGAAATGTCCTTTACTTTATCTGCTGATCTCTCTTAACCATTTTAACCATCATCTACGATCTCTTTGCACTCTTCATCATTCTCTTTGTAGTCCTAATGTTGGCGAGTCTAATCAGCACCTTTCCCATCCCAGAATGGAACTGCAAAGCTCCTACTTTGTCGGCTTCTGCAGTCCTTATGTTAGGAGCTTGGTAGGATCTTGAGAATGTCTTCAACTCACAATTAACCTGAATATTTTTTTTATATTTTGTTACCGTGGACATAGATGAGGGTGTGCTTATGCATGCACATGTATAGGACAGAGGACAGTTCCACAAGGTTGTTCTCTTCTTCCACCTTTACTTGATCTGTGGTGATTGAACTCCGGTTGTCAGGATTTTGAATTAACTACTTTGATCCACTGAGCCATCTTCACTGGCCCACCTGAGTCATCTTTGAGAGTTTTGGCTTTCTGGCATTTCTCTTACCATTCTTCTCTTTGTTTACGTCTTCCATGACTATGATAATATTAGTGGATACCTGAAGTGTTCCTGTGCTGATATCTTAGGAACACACATAAACACATTTAAAAATAGAATCATATTATCTACACTCACTTCTCCCCACTAGCGCACAGAGGTCTCTATATTAACTGAGGTCTCCCATCATACTCTCATTAAGTTGTGTGATGCGTCATGACAATGAACTGTGATTGTACCATTGCACTGCTTTTCACAATCTGTCTCACAGCAAACACTGCACCATCAGTATCTTACGTAAATATTCTTGTGTACCGAGAGCTTCAGTTATCCAGAGCATAATCCAGAGAGTGAAGTTTCTGTCGAAAGCTATATTTACTTACTTTTTATTTTACAAAAAGGCCATAATCACTGGCTTCCTCTTACAGTCTGTGCCTCTATTCTGGTTTTCTCTTGTGTAGTAGGTATCCTCATCTTTTTATATTTTGTCAGCTTGGTATGTGTAGGCTGTCACGAGAATTATTATTTTTTGTCTGTGTGTGGGTATATGCACCATATGAGGATGTGTGGCCACAGAGGCCAGAAGAGGACATTGAGTCCCCTGGAGCTGGACTTAAAAGCTGGTATAAGCTTCCACATGGGTTCTGGGATCTGACTGAACTCAGTTCCTCTGGAAGACGAGGAAGCATTCCAACCACAGAGCCATCTCTCCAGCCTCTGAACTGGGTCTTAATCACAGTTGCTAACTTCCGGGACAGTCTTCTCATGACTGGCCTTTGGACTTGCTTTTTTGAAAATTACACATTTTATAATCTTTGTCTTTTTGTCTAGTTTGCAGCATTAGTTGTTTTCCAGTGCGAAACATCTTATGCTCACCAGAAGAACTCCAGTACCTTTTTTATTACAAAGTTTTTTTTTTCTGTTTGTCTATTTTATAGAGCAAACATACAAGTTTGTATCATTTCTGTATACACACCATATGTTGTATTCTTTTAGATTTTTTGAATCTATACAAAGAATGTCAACTTTTTACTTCTTTTCATTGTGTAGCCAGTTACTGTAATGCTGTTTAGCATATAGTCTGTTTGTTAAACTTGAAATCATTGCTGTTACTGTACCTTAAGTTCTCAGAAACAACCAGACAATACTGATCTATACCAACATTCTTTTTATGTTCTGCTTTGTTCACATTTGGGTTTTTCTTTTTTCTTTTTAAAAGATAAGTCAGTGACATGCTGGTATCATTGGCTTACCAACTATGCGCTCCAGTGAGGAGCCTCTGGCAGATTCCGTAAGCAGGACTTGATTTTTGTTCCTTCTTTTCTCCACAGTTTCTCCCGTGGTCAGAAGTGAAAGCACAAAGCCAAATTAAATTAGGGCAATAAAATGCAGATTATCTATGAACATTGTGATTTATTTACTTTTTATTTTATAAAATTAATTTTATGTCTGTTAGAGTGACCATGTCAGATTCCTTGGAGTTGGACGCTACAGACAGTTGTGAGCTGCCATGTGGGTGCTGGGGATTGAACCCGGGGCCTTTGGAGGAACAGACAATGCTCTTAACCACTAAGCCATCTCTCCAGCCCCTATTTACTTTTTAAAGAATGATGTTTCCCTACAGCTTTTGTTTGCTGCCACTCTGACATAGTTACAAGATTTACCAGGCAGTGGTCTATACCTTATACACTGCCAAATAAGGCTTCAATGTGTTTGGCAGTCCAGGTTTTCTGTCATCCCAGCCACTCAGGAGGCTGAGGAGGAGGATCACAAGTTCAAGTACTGCCTGGACAACTTGGTGAGATCCTGTTTCAAAACATTTAAAAAGAGCTGGGAATGTATTTCAGTGCTTTTGTAGCAGACATGAAGACCCAGGGTCAATCCCCAATAATGAGGTTAGGGGGCAACATGCTGTAGGTTTCTCTAATAGCCTTGGAATGTTTTTATTAGGGAAAAACTCCAAAAATTGAATACCTTTCCTGATAATTAGAGCAAAGGAATGTTTTCTGTTTTGCTATATTCTATTATTTCTAGGAAACGCAGAGTCAAATCTGAAAATACTTTGTAGTAGTCATAATTCCTTACAGTTCTCCCCCCCCCCCCGTCTGTTCAAGGTATATCACTGTATGGAGTTCCTTTAATGCAGCAAGCCTAGCAAAAAATGCAGCCAGCTGGTCTACAGTAGCATTTACAGAGATTGCTTAATCCATTTGGTGTTGCTGGTGTAGGATGTTGGGAATGGGCAGCTTGTCAACTACTGCTTACTTGGCTCACTGTACTGGTGGTGGGGATGACCTAGGCAGGACAGAGAGAGGGTAGGACATGCCAAGTTAATCTCGCACGGAACGCTGATAACTCAAAGATAGCTAACCCTCCCCCACCGTCATTACAACAATCCATGCCTGAGGACAGTAAGAACAAGAGCAGTGTAATGGTGCTAAAGTTAAAGGAGCAGCATTGTCAGATTTTTAAATCTCAGAAAGCAGTATAGTCAATGGCCCTCACTTGAATGTTGGAAACCTTAAATATGGCTTTTGACAAGACTCCAAGGGCGGTGCATTTTTTATGAAGAGAACAAAGGTCTGTCGGGTATATTGGAACATTTACAATCCTTTTTCCTTCCATGTAGGGACTGGGCCTATATGCTGCTAGAGACATTGAAAAACACACAATGGTTATCGAGTACATTGGAACGATTATTCGAAATGAAGTTGCAAACCGGAAAGAGAAACTTTATGAGTCTCAGGTACAGTATAAACTGGCCACAGGCAGACATTTAAGAGCACAGCCCTGTGTGCTCACCTGTGAACAGAAGCCTCCCTTAGCAGTCTTACATAGTTCTTGTCTCTTCCCTTCACCATCATCTTTTTGTAGCTGGTGTTACTTGCCCATATGTAATATAGATTACTACCCCAGTTTTACAAGCACCTCATCTGCTGTTCACTTGACACATCGTCCATACATCAACTGTGTTTGGTAGGGTCCACAGTAATGTGACAGGGTGCTTTCAGCACAGACTGAAGCGAAGGAGCTTCAGATCACATGATGACTGCCTGCCTTCTCTTTAGAACCGAGGTGTGTACATGTTCCGCATGGACAATGACCACGTGATTGATGCCACACTCACAGGAGGGCCTGCAAGGTGAGGCTGGAGGACCATGGCCCAGAGGGCTTTGCTAGGGTAGGCATGCTCCCACTGTGGCTGGACAGTGGAGGAGGACTTTGTGCTTGCTTTGTTAACACATCAGTAGAATTGTCATTAGTTTCCACTAGGTGGGGAAAGCTCCTCTCATTGTCACCACATTCAGTTTTCTGATGTGTCTTGTAGGTATATCAACCATTCATGTGCCCCTAACTGTGTGGCTGAAGTAGTGACCTTTGAGAGAGGACACAAGATTATCATCAGCTCCAACAGGAGAATCCAGAAAGGAGAAGAGGTAAGGGGTGGAGGAGAGAGACTGTGCCTGCACCAGGGTGCAGCTGTTCATGGCCCTGTGTTTTTTTCAGTCACATTATTCTTAGAAACTTGTCCCTAACCCAGAGTTTTGCCATCTCACTTCAAACATTGAGGTGCCAGCTTCTTCTATGTGGTAGTTCATAAAGCCACATGAAACCCACCATGTAGTGCCGCATGTCTTAAGGTCCTCCTTTGTCCCCTAATCTGGACAGTCTAACAAGCCCCTCTCAGATGCTGCCTGCCACTGGCCTCTGGCAGTTACTGAGACTTGGTGATTCATGTGATGTGTTACTGGAAGGGCTGCAGGCAGGGGTGTGGGAGCCGCATGTTTCTGACTTCCCATTTGTACACTAGAAAAGGTCACGTCATCTATGTAATGTGGGCATTTTGATTTGTGTCTTCTGTCTTTGTTTCATGTAGGACTTGACATTCGTTTCTTGGTATCTTAGAGGTGGCTTTGGTCTAGCATGTCACCTAATATTATTGTTAGCCTTAATTGCTTCACTTACATTTTCCAGCTCTGGCTTTCACACATGGCATCAGTACCTTGAATCTGGTGCCCTAAATCTGGAATTGGTGTCCATTACAAAGCTCTGGGAAAGACCATGGTGTTGGGAAGCCTGGGTGTGTTCACTGTGATGAAGCTCCAGTCCTCTGCGGGCAGAGTATGAGATCATGTCTATTAATTAATTTTTTTTAGAACTTGCTTTTACAATTAGGAACGTACATATATGGCTAGGTTAGGACTCACTATACAGAAGAACACCCTGGTGACACAGCTCAGGGGCATCACTCCAAGAACAGGCCGTGCAGAGCAGCCTAGGAACTCTCCTATCTGTCGTCTTGTGTATGCCCTCTAGGTTTGCCAAGCCTATTGCTCAGCAGACACCTAAAAAAAGCAGTGGCTGCTTCTCTCAACAGAGCCGCTCCACAGGTGCACTTCCCTTCCATCCTGGGCAGTCTAGTTCTAGACAGTGCCTGATGTTTGAGCTAGGAAAGACTCAAGAGATTTACTGTACTTCCCCTCAGTTTGTATGCGGTTTTAGGGGTGGGGGGGGGGCGGGGGTATAAAGCTTATTTGGTGGGAGTTACACTGTTTCCCAACCAACCAGTTGATTGGCCTGCAATTTGAGTAAGAATTCTATAGTCTTTGAATGTTGGTCTTTCTCTGAGGGGAACAACTAGCTCATCCTGAGCTAAATGTGAGTGGCCATGGTTGAAACCTCAGATTCATGGTATCCTCAACTCCATCATGTTCCACTGTGAAAAAGATGGCATTGACTTTAGTCATCACAGGACAAAAGTCCTCAATCAGTACATCAGTAGGTTTTAGATGCTGAGGATGGAGGTAAACATTAACATTCTAAACTGCTATCTGTAGTCACAAAGATGTTAGGCCAGGTACAAATGTTGTTAGTAAAAACGCTTCACCGTTCCTTCACGGAACTGGATACAGCCCAGATCATTTCTTTGGTAGATCTGCAGTGTTCCATCTCTCGGTGGTTAGCAGCAAATTCTAGTTAGCTAAATCAGTCGGACCTTTGAGTAGAGTCAGCTTCTGCCCACACAAGGAAAAGAAGGGGAAAGCCGTGATGTTGGCGGGTTCATCTCTGTCCAAACCAGGGGACCCTCCTATGGTTTGAGGGAATGTGGTCCTCATCTCACCCAAAGTGGTAGAGCACTATGAAAAGTCATAGCAACTGAACACATCCAGGTCAGCCTTTGCACAAATCAACTTGCTGTTAAAGTATAGCACTTGTTGTAGCTCTACTTGCTTTTAGGGGTATCCCTCTCCCACAAGGTTCTATGGGACCTCAACAAACCCAGTCTTGCTTTGCCTTGTGTCTGTTTTGCTTGTTGGTTTTGGAATAGAGGGGAGATGGGAGTGGGCACTGTCCCGCCTCACACTGTCTTTGCTGTGGGCAGCTTTGCTATGACTATAAGTTCGACTTTGAAGATGACCAGCACAAGATTCCGTGTCACTGTGGAGCGGTGAACTGCCGGAAGTGGATGAACTGAATGCATTCCTTGCTATCTCGGCGGGCGGCTCGTCCCTAGGAAGAGGCGACTCAACATTTAATTGGATTTTGCAGACAGAAAGATATTTTATTTTCTGACTTTTTGAGAAACAGCTTCTGGGAGCTCTGGTTCCTCGGCCTTTGTCTGAAGGAAGCATAGCACAAGGGGAGCCAGCTGTGGCTGCCTTGCTGTGCTCTGGGGTCGTCAGACTCACAGAATGGTCCAGCACTTTTTTTTTTCTTTTTCTTTTCTTTCCCTCCTTTTGTTTCCTTGTGGGTGGGTTTTGTTTGTTTTGTTTTGTTAGTCTCACTAAGGAGAAACTTTTACTGGGGCTAAGAGCCGGCGGCTGCCCTGCCCCAGGGTGGGGGCCTTCCTATGAATGTAAGACTGAAATCACCAGCGAAGGGGGCTGTCCAGAGTGCTGGCCACGCCTTACTGACAGGGGCAGGCCCTCAGTTTAACTAAAGTGGACACCACTGATCAAGGAATGTACTGAGATGACTTCCTTAGGGGTAGAGCTAAGGGATAATAACTTGCACTAAATACATTTGAATACTTGATTCCATGAGTCAGTTTATTGTAGTTTTTGATTTCTGTAAAATAAGAGAAACTTTTTGTATTTATTATTGAATAAGTGAATGAAGCTATTTTTAAATAAAAGTTAGAAGAAAGCCAAGCTGCTGCTGTTACCTGCAGAACTAACAAACCCTGTTACTTTGTACAAATATGTAAATATTTTGAGAAAAACAGTATAAAAATAGTTATTGACCAAATGCTACCAGGCGCTGCAGCAGCTCGGGTGCTTATAACCATGGTAGGGATGTTACAATATAATTTTGTGTTATTAAATATGCCATTATAATTATGTAATAACCAAAATTTTGCCCTGGTATGCCTGGGCTTTTTGGAAACTGTCTTAGTGCTTGTTTTCTACATTAACTTCTGACAGTGCAGCGCGTGTGCTACAACTACACTTTTATAGCTGTCGGTGAACTAAACTAATGTTTCATATTATATTGTTGCATCCCTACTTCTTCAGTCAGGTTTTTTTGTGCTTACAATTTGTGATAACTGTGAATAACGGCTTAAACACAAACCCAAATGGAGGCTGAAATTTTTTCTTCAGCAAAAGTAGTTTTGATTAGAACATTGTTTCCAATCACACAGAATCATGTAAACATAATAGAGTCATGTAGCAGGGACCTAACCCAACTCCTTAGCCTTCTATTTAACATAAAAAATTTGAAAAGGAAAAAAAAAAAAAGAGAGAGAGAGATGGAGAGAGTGAGAGATGTGATTACGCTCCCAGCTGCAGGACTCCGGCAATAGGGTTTTTCGAAGATGTAATTTTAAAATGTGTTTGTATGAACTGTTTGTTTACATTTCTTTAATAAAAAAAAAACACTGTTTTGTGTTTGCTTGTAGAAACTTAATCAGCATTTGAACCAGGTTAGCTTTTTATTTTGTACTTAAAATTCTGGTACTGACACTTCACAGCTAAGTATAAAATGAAGTTTTTGTGTGCACAATTCGAGTGGACTGTGAGCTGTGGGTACATTCAGTGACTCGGCTCGCAGCTTGTAATGTATATGGCATGATGTATTTTTATCTTACAGAATAAATCAATTGTATATATTTTTCTCTTGATAAATAGCTGTATGAAATTTGTTTCTTGAATATTTTTCTTCTCTTGTACAATATTCTGACATCCTACCAGTATTTGTCCTACCGGGTTTTTGTTGTTTTCTGTTCTGTATAATAGTATCTAATGTTGGCAAAAATTGAATTTTTTGAAGTATACAGAGTGTTATGGGTTTTGGAATTTGTGGACACAGATTTAGAAGATCACCATTTACAAATAAAATATTTTACATCTATAGAATCTGCCTTGTGTTGTCTGTTGGCTGTGATCATGTTTGGAGTTTGGTTCTGCTTGGTGTCTGTCAGAATTATTAGTCTAGATGTTCAGATGTAATTTAAGCCGTGCCCCCTGGCAGTGGCCTCCCTCAGTCAAATAAGAAGAGAACTGTGTCAGGTGTGCAACAGGACAGATTAAAGATCATTCTTCATGTTTATTTGCTTGTTTAAAACCTGTTCTTGTTTATCAGTTTGTGTCTGAGATGAAGTCCCACTGTGTTGCCTAAGTGCAAGCAGCCTTCCCACTCTCCTCATGTCTCCAGAGAACACAGGACTACAGCTCTACACCTGTGTGTGCTGCTGCTAGGCCACCTCAACGGGCTTTGTTTCCTTTTCCTTCCTTCAAGCTACTTTTCAGTTTCCCACTGTGTGGTAGAGAACTGCCAGATTGAATGGACATAACTTAGTGTAGCTGTTGAGAGGTATGCAGGGTGACGCATCCTGAATCCCTTGTGAAGAAGGGGGATTGTGACCTCATGGCTAGTCTGGGCTACATATGTATATAAACAAGAGCATCTCTCAGGAACGAAGAAGGAAGCTATTAAGAATCCAAATTCCTGGTGCAGTACTCAGAAGGTAGAGGCAGGTGGGTCTCTTAAGTTCGAGGCCAGTGTGGTCTACAGAGTGAGTTCTAGGACTGCCAAGACTATACAGAGAAACCCTTGATGTCATATATCCTTTCTGCCTCCAAACACACACTTCGTATCAGATGCTGAGGGAAGGAAATGGCTCTTGTGTTTCTTACAGTGATGCTGGCTCCTCACTGCCTGTCAAGGCCAGGAAGGGAAAGAACCTTAACCACTAGACTAGTTGCCTAAATATTGTCCCAAGCCAGTGAGAGCATGGGAAAGGATGTGTGTGGGGACTGCAGCGTACAGCACCAGCATCTGTCCAATGGGCAGCATTGGTGTCCTCCAGGGCCACCTGAGTTCTAGCTCTTAATCCTCGCAGTGAGTCCTAAGCACAAAAAAGGAACAGTCTCAAGACTGCAGCTCCAGCCTGGTCAAGTGCATCAGCTACCTACTTTTTTGGCTGCACACTTGACACCTTGTACTGAATGCAAAGGTACATTGGGGCATAATAAGCCCTGCATCAGAGCTATCTCTATGGCAAAAAACAGGTTAGTTTCACTGTGCTCTTAGGTTCCTTATACTAAGTGACAGTGTTGGCCACTGTCCTTTTAAACCTTGTCTAACCCTTGCTTGTGGATCACTCTGTTTTCCTGGGATGAGTCTCCCTTCTCACCTTATAGTCTAAGGTTTTGCTGCATACTAAGGACACCAGACACAAATGCCAAGCAGAGTGGTTCCCTCACCAGGTGAGCTGACTGGTATTGCTTTTTTCTGTTTGCACCAGACACCTAAGCCTAGCATAGCACCATGGTGAAGTGCAGTGTTACCTGTCACTGCTAAAGGCATCTTCGGACTTCCCTAATGACCTGGAAGCTGGCATCTCAGCCCTTCATCTAGGTTTCTGGTCTATCGCCAGCCCTTTGTGCTGCCCCATCTTGCTTGGGAAGCTTTGTACGTGGTGTGCAGGGCTTCCCAGAGTGGCTGCACACACGTCTGCATCTCCTGGTGCAGTGCTCTCGGTTTGGGTTTTGAAGTTTTTTCTGAAGAACTCAAGTTTTTGAAAACTCTTTTCTAGAGCGTTCTTCCAACTTAGTTTAATTCTATCCACAAAAAATACAGTCCTGCTTCATTTTCCTCGATAGAACCTCTACCTGCAGCACAGTCTTAAATTCCTCTTGGGATGTATACCCAGCTTCACTCAAACTCCTGAGCCAGTCAATCCATCTCCTCCACCACCATCACACATCATTCCCTAGTTCTTTTCTCCTTTGTCCTTTCTGACTTCTTACGAATTACCCCAGGTGACCCCATGTCTGAGGAGAGTTCCTGATTGCATAGTTTGGACCCATGTAGAGGAGGCTCTGGCCTAGCCTGGTGTTAACTTGGGAGGTGGTAGAAGATTTAAGATGTGTTACTGGGGTTGCTGGGACTGTCCGTGGAGGAGGCTGTGGGAGTCCGTCTGTCCCCTTCCAGGTTTCGCTGTGCTTTTGCCTCACTGCAGGTTAGTTGACGTCCTATCACTTTCTTTCCTCTAATGCGTTACTGTCTCTTGTCCTGTCACGTTTGTTTACTTGTTCCTCACCTGCAGCCTTTGTCACAGCCACTTCATATCCACCCCCGCCCCCGGGCGCCGATGGCAGGGGAGCTCTATGTTCACACATGTAAAGCTGCATCTCAGTGATTGTGACACTGGGCACCATTTCATGCGATGAACCATGCATCCAAAACTAGGGACTGGACAATTGAATTTAAAATATTGTACACACTATAATATGTCTCAGGCTTGTTCATATTCCCGTTCTGTCTTAAATGCTTAATTCTGATGAAGTCACATTGAGTTAATATTTTAAGGTTAATGCACTGTTTGGCAGATCTTTTTCTACTCTGAAGTCATGAAAGTACTCTGCATTTCCCTCCTTTTCATTTTAGATTCAGATCTGTAGCTGTCTTTCAAGTTTGTGTTGAGGATGGAGGGAATTAAGGTCCAGTTTAGTTTAGATAGAACCAGTTCTTCCAGTAAGATATGCAGGTTTGGAATCAGGGAGCTGCCTCAGCAGGCAGTGCCTAGCAGCAGTCTCTGGTATAGGACTCATATAAAAGCCAGGTTAAGTGCAGTGTGTGTTCCCAGTGTGTGGAAGGTGGAGGAGAATCCCTGGATCAAGTGTAGATTTTGTTTAGCCTCATCTAGATGCCACGCACCAGGCACCACTTCAGGCTGTTTGGGCAAATCAAATATTCTATTGAACATAGTATATTGTCTGGAGGGTTTGTGTGTGTGTGTATTTGTGTTTTTAAGGCAGAGTCTCACTATATAGCCCTGCTAGCCGCTGGTGGTGAACTCAGATCTGGCAGCCTCTGGGATTAAATGGCTCATGACCATTTACAATGGGATCTGGTGTCCTCTTCTGTCATACATGCAGATAGAACACCCATATGTATAAATAAATAAATCTTTTTTTAAATAAATCTTTTTTTAAGAAAAGAGAACACAGGAATCCTGCCTTTTGCACAAAACTTTCACATTAACAAGGTTACCTATTAATGTCCTTCCTTACCCTTCTACTTCTCTCTTCCCTCCTCCCTACCAACACTTCTATGTAGATTAAAATTAAATCATCACAGATAATGTTTAGCCCCCTGTACAAAGCAACAAATAATCTGGGTTACCCAAATTCTATAGATGAACACAATAAGCTGTACAACTTCCTAAGTTCACAGCTGGCAAATCATCTCTACCACTGGCATCAAGAAAGTGTTAAGTCAAAGCCTGGACTAAGCACAAGAGTCAGGACGCTGTTGAGGAAGTTTTCCGCATTCTTCAAGAGGTGTCATCAAGCCCTGTGGTAGACTGGTACTGTAACTGTTCTTCCTGCTGAGGGGCTTGGTGACAGGACAGCATCTCAACCAGCTTTCTGTGTGTCTGTCTGTCTTCATTCTTGGGGCAACTTTCCATAGTTTCTGCTATCTTTTATCATATCCTGTCAGATTGCTTTTGCCACTTTTTCCAGTTTGGGCAATAAATGAAAGCTGCTGTGGACAGTCTGAGTCCCCTGGCTGACCTGTGAGGAATATGGTTTTATAAGACCTACCCACCTCTCCATTGCTGGACTCCATTATGTTTCCCTTTACTCAGCAACATCTGTGGGCCAGTCACCACTCTCATTCCTGATGACACCAAATTTTTTTCCCTTTGGCTTGCACTGTGATTCTGTTTCCTACTTCATTTCTGTTCTGACATTTCATATTTCTGCCTTGAGCTTCAATTTTACTTTTTGTTTGCCTAAGGTAGGATTTTTAAGACAATCTCTATTAAGGTGACTTGGACATTATGCAATGTCCAAGGGACTTTGTTAGCGTACCATACACTGTGTTTTCATCCAACTGTTTAATTTCATCTCTGACCCACAAGTGGATCAGTTTCAGACTATTTGGAGGTTTTATAGTTGACTTTTATTCGATACCTTGGACTGTGGTCTGCCTGATACAGACCATGTATACATGAGAAGAACATGACGTCTGTGGAGTGTTCCTCAATCCAGCTTAGCAATGCTGCGTCTTATCAGGTGTCACTATGCTTTGTGTCAGTTTTCCTATGTGTCTAATGGGGTCTGAAAGATACGCTAAAATGGCTCAATTATGTAGACACACTTTTTGTATTTGGAAGCTTCTTTCTACCTCAGGTATCATTCCCTGCTGAAATCTACTCTACCTCATATTAACATGGCTACATCAGATAGATAATGTTTATTCATACTGTCTGCCCATCCGTTCCTTTTTATAGTGAGGTTCTTGTAGGTAGTTGAAGTTGGTCTTATTCAATCCTATGTCCTAAAGGAGCCTTTGTATTCAGTAACATGACATTCAATGTGATCATTGCTGTTACTGGGTTTAAAGCCACTCACTGCCTTTTGCTTCCTAGATGGACCACATACTCTGTTATAGACAAATGCATATAGGGTATGAACTGTTTGTGTTTTAAGATAATAATATCACTGAGCTTCTGCAACATGAGACTAGAAACAAATATGGGGCAGGGAATCACCTTGTATTTTGATGAGTATTTGCAGACTTTATGAAAATTTTCTGAATGAGATCTGTCTACTTAGCAGTTTTAGAAGAGAGTTTCACAGGCAAACTGATGATGTATCCAAATTCACTCAGGTCAAGCTAAAAAACTGCCACTTCCTGAAGTTAGCAACTGCTGTTTAGCTTAATGGGCTGTCAGCTGAATCGTGCAGTATTTCCTGTTATATTCCCAGGTCATCCAGACCACAGTCCAACCCCTTAGCAAGACAGACGATAGAAGGTTAAATGATCAAAAAGATCCTTTATTTAAGGTAGACAGCCTATCAAGTCATCAAAATAATTTATAATAGTTAAATGTCTCTTAAATATACATGATACCTTCTGAAACTAAAAGTAATATGCACTCAACCAGTTTTTAAAATCTATTAGGAACATTAATCAAATGATAGTAGAGGGAAAAATCTCTTATGAAGTCCTCTATGAAAGGAAATTGTGACAAGTTCCTGATTAGACAGAAACTATTCCATCTCCAAGGGAGAATAAGGGAACATAAATACGAATAGAAATGTCTCATTCCTGGGTTTGTTCTATATAGTCATAACTCTTTAGAATTATTTTCTATTTTCCCTGGATAAACAAGAATCCCTTAACAGCAGCTCAGAAATAACCCACGTTCCAGTGAAGCACCTTCTGCTCCTGAGGTGGTCACACTCCACCAACATCCTTCATAAAGCACCTTGATTTATGGCAGGTATGACAAAACTGGGCGAATTATGTTATCTTCAGACAGGGCCCGCCTTAACCTTCTAGGCGCCACTGTTGAGAGGAGGAACCATCGCAGATTGCCATGCCAACAGAGCCCTTCTGGTCCATCAGGTCCACCACTCTCAGGCATTGTCCAACAGACACTTGGTACAGCCGATTGTTCTTCTGGAAAAGAGCAAGGACAAGGGACTTGCTTTTATTTAAAAGCAAGCATTCTTGCAGCATGCAGGGAAGATGTATAACCATCAGGACTGGCCCGAGTTCCTGTCCACCCACATTGATAAGCTACTCACCCCAAAAGTCCACTGTTGGGACCCTCCAGAGCCGTGGCACTTCATGAGACGGGGTGGATCTGATGAGCGAGTTTCTGACATGTCGAGGCAAAGGAGGTTGTTTAAAATCAATTCATGCTCTTCATTGTAAATCCAGATCTAGTAACAAAAGCAAATGTATATATATATATATACATTTATATATACATATATATATACACACACACACATATATATATATATATATATATAAAACAAGTGTTGCTTTAGGTACTGGAATGAAGGCCTTCACAATGTAGGCTTCACAAGCAGATACAGTGGTTTTGGCCCCGCCTCAGCTATCTGGGATAGTAAGCTGGGAGGTGAGAGGCCTAGTGAAGAGAAGTCTCTGGGTCACTGGGTAGTCCTTGAAGGGGAGCGTGGGGCTCTGTCCTCTCATTCCTGAGCAGGCAGTAGAGGGGCCTCCGCTGCCATTTGTTCCCACCTCAACTGGCCCCTCTGCTGTGAGGTCACCCATAGACAGAGCTCTCCAAAACTGAGCCTAAAACAAAACCACTCCGCTTTTTCTCTGCTCAGCCAACTGAACATAGTGTTCCCCGGGAGAACTCAGGCAGTGGCACTCTGATTTAACTGAATTTAAGGGATCAGGTCACTGTTTCCAGTTTTAGGGTCAGTTGACAGAGTCCTCTTAATTCACAGACCTGTTAAGCTCCAAGGAGCCACAAGAGGTGTGGGCAAGCTGATTATTTACCACAGTCCAGTCCGCTGGGTGAGATGTGCTTAAGCTGGTCCAGACCAGCCCTTCTGCAGAGTGCCACACCCCAGTTCCAGGCAGTGATAGGAAATGTCAGCTGTACGGTGAGGGTCTCGCCTGGGACACTCTGAGGCAGAGGTTCCCTTGGGTGTGGATGTGAATAATCTTGGTTTCAGGCCCAGGCCTCAAACAGGCCTCAAGAGTATTTTGCAGTGAGAAACTCAGCAGCACATGCTGGAAAGGCCTGCTCCAATCCTGTGCTTGTTTCAGACCCAGCACTGACCACCTGAATCCAGTGCAGCTGACGAACTTCGGTGTTTATTGTGCTTTGACTATGAATAGCTGTAGTATCAGTGTAATCTTGCATGGCCACAACTCACTACATTTAAAACCATTGAACTTGGGCCCATGAATCGGCTCAGTGGGGAAAGGCGATTGCTGCCAAGGCCCATGACCTCAGTTCCATTCCTCTATGTGTGCACACTCATGGAATCAGTCAGGTAAAAGCAGTATACACTAGAAATGTGCAAGTATGCACTGTATGTATCAAAAGCCTAGGTTTTTCCCACTCCTGTGTGATGCCAATGTACCACCAACATGGTATGACAGTCACATGGGCCAGCCTTGACAGAGCTCCCAGCTTCTATCATGGTTAGGCTATGAAATTACAGTGACAAAAGGGAAGAATTTATTTGCTTACATTGAAATGAACCAAAATTTTGCTGCAGTGTCATTTAACGAGCTAAAGAAATTGCTCAGGAAAATCTGACTGGTTCATCTCCTGAGGTCTTAAGGTTTGAAGAAGAGCACTCCCCACACCAATAGTAGAAAACAGCAGTCTAAATAACTGACAAGCAAAGATCAGAGGCAGAAAAAGAGAGATAAGATAAAGTGGTTGTCATTAAATATCTCTGCGCTCATTTGCAAACTAAAACTTGAGGGAAGTCAGAACAGCAAACGTCAGTCTGCCCACATGCTCTCCCTCCCATGGTCCCTGGGAGGGAGCGCCCACCTGAGTTGGGTCTCCGTAGTCACAGGCCTTAAGCAGCACCAGGCTTCCTTTCTGGCTGGAGCGGCCCTGGGCCACCAGGCATTTGTTGGTCTGCAAGTGGTAGAGCTGCAAAAGAGGACAGTTGTAGTGACAATTCTGGAACTTTGGTTTCTTTTGAGGTAATCCCATGTGTGGGGAGATGGTGTTACTTCGGACTCTGCAGCAGCTGACCATGATTTGCCTGCTACTCCAGCAGAGGCATGGTTCTGCCAGCTGCAGATAGTTCCGCAGTTGTGTGACATTTGGAATTCGGGAACTTTCAGTGGGTACATAAATGTGAGGGATCTGAGGGGTACAGTTGGTGGTGGTTTGTCGTTGGTTTGCTAGTTCCCATGGTCAAAGGAGAAACAAAAGATAAGAAATTAGATCCAAGGAGCTCCCCCACCCCATCCTGTTTCTCTCCCATTTGGTGCTAGGGGGTGAGACCGGGAGTGGGGATAAAAGGTGGGAAACAGAAGAACCCATGAAACAGCAAAGATTGGCTGCAGATAGTGCTCTTGAGGAGTCCCAGGCAGACACCTTTGGGCTTGGAGGATGCACACATGCAATGGGAAATGCTCTTCCACAGTCGCACCTAAGCACCCTGATGACCTAGGCCTGTAATCCAAGCATGCTTGGAGCTGAAGCAGGAAGATCATGAATATGAGGCCAGCCTGGGCTAAACAGCAAAACCTTTTTAAAATATTTTCTTCAGCTTTTTTAAAAAAGTACATAATTAAGTACACTATATATGCTGACCTAGAAATATAACCAACAAGGCCTTCCAATAGTGACACAAAAGAGCAAGATCTATGCTGGACAGGATACGGGCACAAAATATCTCTTTACGGGGCTGGAGAGACAGCTCAGAGGTCAAGAGCACAAGCTGCTCTTCAGTTCAATTCCCAGCACCTACATGGTGGCTCACGACCATCTATAATGAAATCTGGTGCCCTCTTCTGGCATGCAGGTGTACACACAGACAGAATGCTGTATAAATAATAAAAAAATAAAGCTTTGAAAAAATCTATCTCTTTACTTATGAAGACCCAATAAACATCTTGATGGTTGTTTGGGGTTTTATAAAGTAAACAAGGAGAGGAAAAGTACTAGGCTCAGTTCTGAAATACAGAAGTTGAAGGATGGGCCTTAGAAAGTTACACAGGTAAACATGCAAGAACACCAGCTTTCTGGCCGTGTGTGTGGTGTGTACACAGGTGTGGGTAGGCACGTCTGTGTCTGTGTGTGCATGCTAGTACAAACGTTCACTGAGGCATGGGTCCTCTCAAACCCTGAGCTCATCAGCTGGATTTGCTCCAAGGATCCTGTCTCTGCCTTCCAAGCACTGAATTACAGGTGGGCAGCACACCTGCACAGTGTCTACATGGGTTCCTAGGATCTAAGCTCTGATCCCCACATTGAGGTGCAAGTTGCTTTTCAGCTGAGCTATCCCCTTGTCCTCCAGGCCAGGTTTAGAAATTACAACAGTGTAACTTCAGGGCAGACCTCCTAAGTATGACTAGCAAGGGTCTAGTATGCCTTCTATTAACCTCACAGGACTGCCAGTGCATTGGCTGTGAATCTGACTTAACCGTCACCTTAAATCTCTATTTGAAGTTGGTTCCTAAAACTGAATCTCAACAGTAGCATTTGCTGCATTTTCCTGCTCATCTGCCTTTGAGGAGTCATTTTAGGTCTCACACTGCCTTTATCCCAGCTGTGTCTCTACTCTTGGAAGCTGACACATGAGGGACAGAAGACTGCAGTCCCTCCAAGGCAGCAAATAAAGGATCTTGAGCTTGCTGTAAACAGCGAACATATTAAGCTTTTCTAAGCTTTTCTACTTGAGTAGAAGGAAGTTCCCAGAAGAATATAATTAAATCTGAGCTAAATCTAGATGCTCATAAGACCTCAAAAACTCTTCCTGCTGCATTCCTCCCAGAGAAACTCCGCAACGCCATCTCACCCTTCCACGCAGCAAGACTCTGGGGCGCTTGGGTCCTCTGTTAACGAAAATGGGCTGCTGAGGTTTGGCGTTTGGGCCAGGAATCTGCATCTCTGGGTAAATATTATCCAGATACCACTTGAATGATTGACAGCCCAATTTCTTCCTCAATTCAACACGCTCACTGATATTTCCAAAGGTTTTGGTCTTCAAATCAGGTCTTAAGGAAAAATACTGTTCCTAAGAAGGAGAGAGGGAAGGAAGAGGGAGGAAGGAGAAGAGAAAGAGAAAGAAATTTGTTGAAAAGATGTTATGCATTCTATGAGGAAAACACAGTCCTGTGGGGTTTATTTGTTTGGTTGGTTTTGGCTTTTCGAGGCAAGGTTTCTCTCTGTAGCCTTTGCTGTCCTGGACTCGCTTTGTAGGCCAAGCTGGCTGAATTCACAGAGATCTGCCTGCCTCTGCCTCCCTGAGAGCAGGGGCTACAGGTGTGTGACATTGCGCCTGGCTGGCCTGTATTTTCTTAATATCACAAAATAGCAATGGGAACTTTCCAAATGCCTCTCACTAAACATAACACAAATTCAGTATTTTTTTTATCTCACAGAAGACAAAGTGGAAAACTTAACTCAGTAGATTATGTGGAAAGAGTGACTCTCAAACTCTGGCCTTTGGTCTTCTATTCTCAACATGAAGATCCAGGATTCTTAGCTATGGATACTGACCTTGTTAAAAATGAAAACTGAGCTGGATAGGGTTGTACACACCTTTAATCTCAGCATTACAGAGCAGAGCTAGGCGGTACAGCCTTGTGCATTTGTGGCAGTCAGTGGACAACTCTACCGGTTGGTTCTCTCCACCTTAGATAGGATTCAGGAAGCAAACTGGCTGCTGGACAGCAAGCACTTTACCCATAGAGCTATCTTACTGTTTGAAACACACAACTTCATGAAAAAATGTAGTCGAGACAGAGGAATGTTTTTAAAGCTATTAAAATAACTGTAATTCTTTTTATATTAAGCATTTACTGTAACAACAGCTATTTGTAGTTTTTTTTTTTTTTTTTAAGACAGTGCAAACATGCAGCTCAGACTGGCCACAGCCTCCCCAGAGCTGGGATCACCACTATATTTTGACATTTTAGTTATGATACGAAATGAGAATCATACCAGTGAGGTTCACGTTTGGTCTTGTTTTCTCTTTGAATGATCTTTTACACATTCAAGACTTTTATAACATGTATTAGTTATTTGGAAAACACTGGTCTGGGGCTGGAGAGATGGCTTAGAGGTTAAGAGCACTGGCTGTTCTTCCAAAGGTCCTGAGTTCAATTCCCAACAACTACATGGTGGCTTACAACCACCTATAATGAGATCTGATCCCCTCTTCTGGCCTGTAGGTATATGTGCAGGCAAAATACTGTATAAATAAATCTTTAAAAAGAAAGACAAATGGGATGGACATTGGAAGTAGGAGAAAACAAGTAACAGGACAGGAGCCTACCACTGAGGGCCTCTGAAAGACTCTACCTTGCAGTGTATCAAAGCAGATGCTGAGACTTATAACCAAACCTTCTGCAGAGCACAGGGAATCATATGAAAGAAGGGGGAGTTAGTATGACCTGGAGAGGACAGGAGCACCACAAGGACCTAATATATCTTGGCACAGGGATCTTCTATGAGACTGTTTCTCCAACCAAGGACCATGTATGGATATAACCTAGAACCCCTGCTCGAATGCAGCCCATGGTAGCTCAGTATCCAAGTGGGCTCCCTAGTAAGGGGAACAGGGACTATTTCTGACATGAACTCAATGACTGGCTCTTCGACCCCCGCCCCTCCCAAGGGAGGAGCAGCCTTGCTAGGCCACAGAGGTGGACACTGCAGCCAGTCCTGAAAAAACCTGATAAGCTAGGGTCAGATGGAAGGGGAGGAGACTCCTCTATCTGTGGATTTGGAGAAGGGCAGGGAAATGAAGGAGGGAGGGTGGGATTGGGAGGAAATGAGGGAACAGGCTACAGCTGGGATACAAAGTTAATAAACTGTAACTAATATTAAAAAAAAAAAAGACAGACACTGGTCTATAGCTATGCAGTTCTTCCAAATACTGATAAACTTTACTGTACAATAATTTATGATTTCATCAGGAAAGTTAAATAGTGGTATACTTTTAAAGTCATAATGGTAGGTTTTGTTTTTAAAACAGGGTCTCACTGTGTATATATATCCCTGGGTGGCCTGAAACTCACTATGTAAATAAGGCTAGCCTTAACACCATCTGATTCTGCTGGGATTAGAGGCACAGGCCCCTAAGCCCTACTGACTTTTTGTCAATCTTGTACTGCAAAGTTAAATTTTACCATTTATAAGCCTTGGCTCCATTTCAAAAGGTGCTGCCCACACATGCATAGACTTTAGTGTGTCTGCAGCAAACAGTTAGTGCCTGTATTCATCTGACTTTGGAATGAGTTAGGCACTGCAAACCTCTTGAGCAGGCAGCCAGAGCATAGAGGTCAGCAAGCCGCACTGTGGGTTCTCGGTCAGGCAGGGATGTTAACAGTTCACAAGGAGCTCTGGGTTAGGAAGCGGGAGGAGACAAACAGAACTTTGGCATGCTTTGAGCCCTGCGTCTGTTCCCAGGTCCCTCCTCCTCAGGACATCACAGCCTGGGCATCTGCTGCCATTTCCACTTCCCTTTTAGGGCTGCAGATTACTGCATGCTTCAGCCATCCTTGTTTCCAAAGCCAGAGCTAAGGCACTTAGCCAGGCGTGCTAGTGTTTGGATGCCTCTAATTCCAGAACGTGAAGGCACAATGAAGAAGTTCAAAACCAACCCATTTCAATGACTGCACATAAATAATCACACCAGTATTTTCATAAGAACCTGTAAATGCCAGCACCCAGGAGGCAGAGGCAGGTGGCTCTCTGAGCTCGAGGCCAGCCTGGTCTATAGCGTGAGTTTCAGGACAGCCAAGGTTACACAGAGAAACTCTTGTCTCAAAAGAGACAGAGACAATATGTAAACAACCCAAATGTCCATCAGATGAACAGATGGACAGAGTGTCCCTGAGCAGCGGGAAGTAGTGAAGTGCTGAGAGCAGCTACAACACAGGCCAGCCTAGATGCAAATGCTCAGTGAAAGCCACAGAAGAGGAAAGGCACACATGTGAGTAGTCTAGAAGAGACTGGAACCAGGAGACAGGCAAGTGATTGTCTAGACCTTGTGGATAGAGGTCACAAATAAAAGTACCCTCTTCCTTTCTCATGTGACAAAATGCTAATGTTGACGTATAAATCGTATATGATAAAGAGGTGCAAAGAAAACAAAAGTTGTGAAACACAGGATAAGACATGGGAAAGGAGCCCTGAGCGAGCAGTGAAGTCCAGTGGGCAAGGAAGCACAGCCCAGTTCTGTGGAGTCCTGAGCTCTGCTGGGACCAGAGGGATCCACACACAAGGCAGAGCTGTTTCCTGTGCTATGGTGTCACACTGAGAGGTCAGGTGAGAAGCACCCGAGAGAGCCCTTCGCAAAAAGAAGCCTAGGGAGAAATGGCCAGCAGTGAAGGCCAGCCAGGCACAGCAGGGCAAGAGCGGGATGAAAGGCCACTGCCAGAGCAATGGCCAGACAAAGACACTCACCTTGTACTCATCCAGCCAGACATGTGCCAGTCTCAGGGAGTTGTGTGTCATGGTATCCTGGCCTTCAGGAGATCCATATGGCCGCCTTTTTCGGAAAATGTGCCCTACTCTTGAGCAAGGGATGATGAAGAGCTTACCGCCACACATCCAGATCTAGTCAGAAGCAAACAGGCATGATTGTCAGTTCAGACTGAAGCAGCACACGCACCTTCATGGAATGAACCTTTATGAATGATGGCTACGCAACTTACAGATGTTTCTCTTTCTACTCAGGAGAAAGTAGGACACTTAAAAATTAGGTCCATCTGAAATTAAAAATGCAACCAATTCTGAAATGTTCATTTGCTCCCATGTGTCTGAATTGTGTTATCTTTTGTTGAATTAATGGGCTTGCTCTTAAGGATTTAAAGACAAGGAATACTTCTTAACTGGTCTTCCATGTACTTCTATTTTGTTTCTAAGAAAACTTGTTTTTCTTCTGTGTTTTATGGTGTTCTGCATATGCATACATGTTTGCACATGTTCTCATGCTGGCTCATGCAGGAGAATCTTGGGGCTGAAGAGAGAGTGATCTGCGGACTAGGGGAGGGACATGGGAGAAGAGGGAGGGAGGGCGGGATTGGGAAGGGTGAGGAAGGGGGCGACAGCTGGGGTACAGAGTCAATAATTTGTAACAAAAAAAAAAATTAAAAAAAAAAAAAAAAAAAAAAAGCACTGGCTGCTCTTCCAGAAGTCTTGAGTTCAATTATCAGCACTCACATGCTGCCTCACAACACTATACAATGGGATCTGCTGCCCTTTTCTGGTGTGCAGATATACGTGCAGACAAAACACCCATATACATAAACTGTATAATAATATATCGCTTTTTAAAGGGGGGAATCTTTTATCACCCTTTTACCTTCTTTTTTTATTTTTATTTTTCCTGAGACAAGGTTTCTCTGTGTAGCCTTGGATGTCCTGGACTCGCTTTTGTAGACCAGGCTGGCCTCAAACTTACAGTGATCCACATGACTCCGCCTCCCAGAGTGCTGGGATTATAGGTATGTGCCAGTGCCCAGCTTCTACCTACTACTTTCTGAGGCAGGGTCTCAATCAAACCTAGAGCTCACTTGCATGGCTAGTCTCACCTGCCAGCTTGCTCTGGGGCTCCTGTGCCCGCGTTCCAGAGCTGATCACAGGTGAGCAGCCAGCCTGGCATCCACACTGGCTCTGCAGGGCCGAGTGCTTTACCACGGAGCCATTGCCACAGCTCTAAAAAGTATAAACTATTTAGAGTGATTCAGGTTCCAAAGAACTTGGTTCCAGGGCTGGCAAGATGGTTCAGTGAATAAAAAATTGCTTGCCACCAAGCCTGATGACTCAAGTTCAATCCCCAGGACCCACATGGTAGAAGGAGAGAACCAACTCCTGTGTGCTGTGTCCTGGCTTCCACATGAGCACCATAGTACATGTGGGTACATGTGCATGCACACATACATAATTATTTTTTTTAAGAACTTAGTTCCTGGGCTGACAGGATGGCTGAGTAGATAAAAGCATTTGCCAAAAAGTCTGACAACTTGGTCTCAATCCCCAAGACCTCCAAGGTAGAAGGAAAGAAGTGATTCCTGCAAGTTATCCCTCTGATCTCCATATGCTTACCATGTCATGTGTGAGAGTGCAGATACACTCAACATTTGTAGGATTCATTTATTTTTGCTAAAAAGAAAGAGAACAAAGGAAAACTGAACTAATGGTATCTATATAAATTGTCAACCTGAAAAATTATGGAGAAACACTGCCCTTTATGTGGTAATAGGTTTTTAAAATTACAAACAGCTGTGTGTAACTACCGTGCTGTGGGCTGTCAGGGACTCTGTAGACAGGTCCAGGAGATGGGTGGCAGGTGGGGCCACCTGCTCAAGAGCTTCTCTTTGCCCTTAAAATGCAATTACATCCCATTATAGACAATTTAGTAACAGAACACACACCAAACCAAAATTACCCGAAATGAGATTTCCAGATTTTCTCCTCCCCAGATATCCATGCCACTGTCGTACTGTCCAAGATCATTGAAATACTGTCTGTTCATGGCAAACAATCCTCCAGCCATTGTAGGTGACCTAAAAGAGGAACACAGACTGTGCTCATTCAATAGAACCAGTTACCCACTGTGAGTCTGCAGCACAGGAGATTAGGTAAACAATATAGGATAACAGATAAAGAGGAAACATTTTCATCTACTAGGGAACAAGCTAGGCCACTTAAGTGTTCTGGCTTGCTGAGGCTATATTAAGGTTATGCTCTTAAGTATCAAAGTATTTTTCTTATTGTAACCAAACTTTGACAGGAACCCAACTGAAATGACTAATTCCTTTTGATGGTCTGGGACAAAGACTGACTCCAGGGCCTGCCACACAGACAGTCTCAGTTTCTGAGGAGGACAGACCGGATGCCAGCAGTGGCTCTCAGGTGGACGGCTGAGACACCTGTGCTGTGATGTCAGGGCATTCTCAGAACTCTAAGTGTTTAGAACCACGGTACTTGACCTGTGTGTGTGTGTGTGTGGCGGGGGGCACTGCTGACATTTGGTAAGCCAGGGATTCTGCTACTTCTAAAACACATGAGGGTCCCTTCACCTCCACAGCAGCCTGCCAAAGGACAGCGTCATCAGTGCTGAGGTTGCAGCAGCCTGTCTTGCAATGAGAAAAGCTGCAGCAGGCGCTACTCAACGGCTCACTCCCAACTTCCAGGTTTCTGACCTGATTTAGAGCTAAGGAATCATGGGTGAGTTCTACTGGCCCAACTGCCAGCAGAAGAGAGACAGGACACTCAACAAGGACTCTAGAGTGTCTAACGAAAGGAAAGACAGACAAATGATCAGGAAACCAGGGGGATAAACCACAGAAGAGACACAGTCCACAATGAAAATAGATCAAATGAGTTTTAATTATGAAGCTATCAGACTTCAAAATAACTACTCAATGCATTCAAGATAAAAGACAAGATTGAAAGCTTGGGGGAAAGCAGATACTCTAAAAAAACATTTACACATGGAGTAGGGATGTGGCTCAGGCTTGTCTAGCAGTCAGAAATGCCTGGCTTCAATCCCAAATATTGCATAAACCAGGTACGGCAGTTACATAACATGAGCCTCATCTATCTTAAACAAACAAACTATTCACATGTCTGGAAAACACTTTTGGGGGAAAAAGTATCTTCAAAAGAATCAAAAATAAGACAACCAAGATGGTATCTGCAATTGACAGTTGCTAGGAAAGGGAAAATCAGTTTTCTTCAATGGAGTGATACTGTACATCAGCCACACCCAAAGCACGCCCCATACAATGGAATAGTTGGCCAACACAAAACAGACTCTGTGTTTTTGTGTGTACTTTGTTTTGTTTGTGTTTGATTTTTAGGAAATATGAAGTTGAGTGAGTAGGGAGGGGAGATCTGGGAGAAGTTGGTGAGAGTAAAGAAAATGAACAAAATTTTTATATGAAAAATTAAAAAACATTTTTAAAAGACTGAAAGGACTTCTTGTCATCTTGTGCAAAAGCATATGAAACAAGTGTATTGCAGTTAGACTTGGGTCTCATCCCAATCATATCCAGTCATGGATCTGCAAATATTCCAAAATGCAACAAAGAAATCTGAAATCTAAACCACTTCTGGTCTCAGATTAAGAGCTATGCAGCCTGTAGTGATGAACTGGAGATGAGTCTGACAGACCACAGCACACGGGTGACACACCACCCCAGAAAAGTTACCTATTCGCCTCTCACAAACTACACAGCATTTGCGGGCACTGCCAGTTCTTATTCTTAACTCTTGGATGGGTTTATATAAAACTAAGCCACTGAAGAATCTCTATTGGGCCAGGCGTGTGGAGCACACCTTTAATTTCAGCACTCGAGATGGGGGGGGGGGGGGATGTCTCTGAGTTTCAGGCTAGCCTGGTCTACAGAGCAACTTCCAGAACAGCCAAGGGTGTTACTCAGAGAAACTCTGTCTCAAACCAACCAACCAACCAACAAACAAAATCAAAATCTGTTGTGTTTTTGAGACAGGGTCTCTCTTTGTAGCCCTCGCTGTCCTGGAACTCACTCTGTAGACCAGGCTAGTCTTGAACTCAAAAGATCCACCTGCTTCTATCTTGTAAGTGCTGGGATTAATGGTGTGCACCACCACTGCCCAGCTTCAAAGTTTTTTTTACTGGTTAAGTCAAGACCTTTACCCCTTACAAAGAAGCACATTTCCTTAATGTACTGTTCTTTAAGGAAAGTCTACTAGGGCTGACTCTCCCAACCTCTTACCTTATTGGGGCCGTGGCTCCCTCAGGTCCTCCCAGCTCAGATTCTGGAACTAGATCCCACTTGAAGTGCAACCCCCAGTTGAAACCTCCCCGAACCACTGGAGATGAGCTGTAAGCAAGTGTGTCAGCGCTGATGATGTCAATCACAGGGCATACCACAGTGTGTGGGTCCTCATGGATGACAGCCAGCAAGGGCTGTAACCACATCACATTCACTTCACAGTGGCTGTCCAGGAACACTAGGACTTCTCCTGGAGAGGTGAAAGAAGATAGGGGAATGGCACCTCATACTTGGCCAATGTGCAGCTGACCAGCATAGGTAGGAGGGCACAGGCATGGATGGCCGGCCCACCATGACCACCCCCACCAAGAACTACTCTCTAGGCTGCCAGCTCAGGGAAGTCCTTTGGCCAAGAGTTTTCTCTGAAATGTGTACTTCTCACAGAGACGGTACAAATGATGCGCATGACCCCAACAAGCTGTCAGGCAACTCAGGAGACTCCTCTCCCTCTGACAGCAAGACCTGCAGCTCTGCTGCAGTGACAGCGGCCAGTTGTGGAGCTCACTTTTAGCACGGCCACTCAAAGCATCTAATTGAGTACATGCCTGCCTTAGAGACCACACTTCCCTCTAACTGGTGGCTCAGCGGCTGAGAACCAGTAACCACTATGGTAACCTGCAAAGAGGAGGCCTACAGGGGGGCGTCTGGACTGTGCTGTGCCAAGCACAGTGGGCACCGTCTGTACATGCCATCCTTTCTTCTGAAGTCCCACTGTGCTACCTCCAGCTCACTTCTTAGCATCGCCACAGTGCTCCAAGGCCCTCATTCAGCCTTCTAATTAGCAAAACAGAAAAACTCTTCCTGTTGTCTTTCTATCTCCTTGATACATGTGAGCCACGGTGAGGACTGTTTTTTTTAATATAATTTTTTTATTTATTATAATTTATTTACTTTGTATCCCAGCTGTAGGCCCCACCCTCACCCCCTCCCTCCCTCATCTCCCATGTCCCTTCCATCTGACCCTAGCCTATGAGGCCTCATCAGGACTGTCTGTATTGTCTTCCTCTGTGGCCTGGTAAGGCTGATACCCCGCCCCCCTCAGGGGGAGGTGATTAAATAACCAGCCACTGAGTTCATGTCAGAGACAGCCCCTGTTCCCATTACTAGGGTACCCACTGGGATACTAAACTGCCATGGGCTACATCTGTGCAAGGGTTCTAGGTTATCTCCATGCATGGTCCTTGGCTGGAGTATCAGTCTCAGAAAAGACCCCTGGGCCCAGATTTTTGTAGTTCTGTTGCTCTCCTTGTGGACCTCCTGTCCCCTCCAGGTCTTTCTATCTCCCCCTTCTTTCATAAGATTCCCTGCACTCTGCCCAAAGTTTGGCTGTGAGTCTCAGCATCTGCTTTAATACTGTGCTGGGTAGAATCTTTCAGAGGCTCTCTGTGGTCGGCTACTGTCTTGTTCATTGTTTTCACTTTCTTCCTATGTCTATCCCATCTGCCCGTCTGAATAAGAATTGAGCATCTTACCCAGGGTCCTCCTTCTTGCTTGCCTTCTTTAGGCGTACAGATTTTAGTATGATTATCCTATATTATATGTCTAATATCCACTTTTAAGTGAGTATATACCATGTGTGTCTTTCTGCTTCTGGGATACCTCACTCAGGATGATCTTTTCTAGTTACCACCATTTGCCTGCAAATTTCATGGTTTCCTTGTTTCTAATTACTGAGTAGTATTCCACAATTTCTGTATCCATTCCTCAATTGAGGGACTGTGTTGGTTTTGATAAGTCTAAGTTTTGTTGAGAAATATGAAATGTTAGCAGAGAGTAGCATTATTCTAAATAAGCATCAGAGTAGACTTGACAGAACTTATTAAAATATCAATTATTGACAATATCTCAAAGTTTTCAGTGATGAAAACAAATTAGTCACATAGTTCCCTGTTTTTCTGGAAACTCAGTGCAGACATAAAACATCTAGCCATTACCTACTGTAGAACACATACTCCTCAGCACCATCTGTGCTCAAAAGGAAATGAGGTCAGGGTTTCTCTAAGAAGAAATGTCTTCATAGCTTTTCCTAATGCTGAAAGTAGTGTTTTTTCCAAAAAGGATAGTCAATCAAATGCAGTCAGATTCCATCTGGCCACAACAAGCATGCCATGGTGACCTCAAACTAGCTTGAGCCTGACAGATCCTATACCTTATCTGAATGAAGACAACCAGATCATAGAGTAACAGTAAACGTATACGGCAACAGTACAATGGTTCAAATGGTACAATCTTCAAGTCTCCTCAGCTTTCTCCAGCTCACCACCTTCAATGAGCCAGCACAACCAGCCCCCTTAGTCTTTGAAGAGTCAGCTGTCGCACTCTGACCTCAGGGCACTGGCTCTGACTGCATGTGGAGGCCCTGCTCTCCTTTCCTGTCTACTCCCTCAGGTCATGACAGGTTTTTAGAGGAAAAGACAAAATTCCCAAAGTGAAGTCCCAACCAAGCCTACCAAGTGCAATGGGCCATGGCTAGAGTGGACTGGCAGTGCCCAGTACTTCTCATCACAGAGCCGGGGGGGTGGGGGGTGGGGGGGTAAAGCAGAGCAGCTACCAGCACTGATGTAGCTAACACCAACATGACAGGCGGCCCTCATGACTTCTCATTACCCAGAGGTACTCTAAACAAGCTCATTTGTCTGCACTTAAAGGAAAGTATCTTAGTCACAATCAGTAAACCTTACACTCTGTCTTTCTAGGTAAGCACAGACATGCAGCTGGTAGTGGTATGTGTCTGTAATCCCAGCACCTGGGAAGCAGAAGCAGGGACCCAGAGGTCAAGATCATCCTCAGCTACTTAGCAAGTATGAAGGCAGCCTGGGACCAAAACAAAAAAGGAGTGCATTTTCTGCAGAAGAGTGAATCTGGCACCTGTTCCTTGCTTTTCAAGGAGATTAGCATATGGTGGAGGATGTAGGCTTGAAAACTTCCCAGGACCAAAAGAGATTTTTTCCTCCGTGCTATCACTGTTTATAGTTATGGAAACCAATCTTATTTACCAAATAAAATCCTGACACTGACTCTAGAGATGAGCATGTCACACTAACATTTGAGCATAATTCCAGCCAAGCAGTTTGGATTGTGTTTCTATATTAAATTTTTAAAAGTTCAGTTATGTGTTGGCTTGGGCTTTTCTACTTTTGTAAGAAAGAAAGATAAAAAAACATGCTTGAAAGGCCAATAATTAACCAATAGACCGCTACAGAAACAGGACAGTGAGAGCTCTAGCAGTGATTTCTGTACTCTGTGCGTTAGGGCAGCAGGTCAGAGTTATAAAATATTTCCAAACCAAACAAGCGTCTTCACTCTGTGAGCCATAGCCAATGAAAGCACGGTGTGGTGGACTGAGTGAAAAGCCCCCTGTGCGCTCATGTTCGATTGCTTGGTCCCCATTGAGTGAAACTGTTTAGGAAGGATTGGATTAGAAGAAGTGTGTCATTGGAGGTGGGCTTTAAGGCTTCAAAAGCCCATGCCAGACCTAATTAGCTGTCTCTTTCTCTTTCTTGTGGCTCAGATGAGAGCTCTGAGGCACCCCTGCCATCACATGCCTGCCTGCTGCCATGCTCCTCACCATAATAGTCATGGAATAACCCTCTAAATTCATAAGCCATAAATTGAACACTTTCTTTCTAAGTGCCCTGATCATGACGTCTCTGCACAGCAACAGAAATAACTAAGCTGTCTGCAGGCCCAGCGCCACAGAGGCACAGTAGACAGTGGATATACCTGTAGCGTGGGCTGCTCCGACCATCCTCCCTCGGATCAGGCCCTCACGCTTCCCATTTCTTACGACCTTGACTTTTGCAGGCAGGTACCTTTGGATGTATTCATCTAGTTCTCCTTTTAAATCATCTGAAAAGAACAGTTCCATAATTACTCACACAACATGAGACATATGCTAAGGTATCTATTTCTAAAGTTGTCTCTGCCAAAATCTACAAGTGATCAAAGAAATGTGCTAGACTCTGCCTCACTGTAGAGTAGCCTAGTGCCCTCCACAGGAGGAAAAAGAAACCCAGAGTAGAAGCTGGAACCCAGCCAGGAGGGATTGCTGCCTTACATGTGTATTTCTACAAAGTGTCAGAAATGCAGCTAAATATGAAAACTCTTGCTTGCAATCCCAGACTCAAGGCTGAGGCAGGAGGACTGCTGTAAGTTCAATGCCCACTTTGGCTTGATAGTCATTTGAGACCACCCTAGACTACAAAAAGATACTCTTTTCATTAAAAAGAACTCTAGCCAGGGATGGTGGAGCATACCTGTAATCCCAGCACTCGAGGAGGCAGAGGCAGAGGCAGGTGCATATCTGTGGGGCCAGCCTGATCTATACAGTGTGTCCAGGACAGCCAAGGCTACACAGAGAAACCTTGTCTCAAAAACAAAACAAAACAAAACAACAAAGGAAAGAAGTCTAAGCCAGGAGGGGTGCTACACACCTTTAACCCCAGCACCTGGAAGACAGAGACAGGCAGACTCCTGTGAGTTCAAGGCCATCCTGGACTACATAGAGAGACCCTGTCTCAAAATAACAAAACAAATCTAACAAAAACAGTGAATTTTGGTGTCTGTGAACTTTTCCAAACCTTCTCCTTTAAAGTTTCTATATTTCAGGTTTGAGTACTATGGTCTCATAACTCACGGGTGTTGTGCTCATTGTCAGTCCATGAGTGTACCGGTATACAGCTCTCCTGGAGCTGCAGAGGGTCGAAAGAGATGCTGAGTTCACAGAAAGTGTCTCTGTGGCATTCCATCACTGACTCTGCTGCACAGGGAGAAGGCTGGAAGCCAGGCAGACCAGGTACAATCTTTACACACACACTCTCTGTTTCTCTGTGTAGCCCTAGCTGTTCTGAAACTCAATTTGTACACAGGCTGGCCTCAAACTGAGAGACCCGCCTGCCTCTGCCTCCTGAGTGCTGGGGTTAAAGGTGTACACCACAGCACATTTGTTCTTGTATCTCCATCTTTATAAAATGGGTCCCACTCGTCTTGAAGGAGGCTGAGAACTGAACAGTATAAAACTTTTCTTTGTAAAAATCTACAGTTGAAGAAAGGTGCATAAAATATGTAGTGATTCTCAGAAAAATGGCATTCAAATAACATCTAATAATTTTCTGAATGCAGTCCACTCTATTCTGGAAATAACTGGTGTAGCAGAGTTATGCTGTAAGCATGGTCCAACAGCACTGTGCCAAGTGAAAAGTGCCAATTTCAAAAGGGCACAAAATTGCATATCCATTTATATCACACTTTTGAAATGACAAAATCAGAGGTTATCAGATGCCAGGAAGGGATACAAGAGCACAAAGAGAGTTTAGCTCTAAAGGGAGCAGCAGAGGCTGCTGGGTGACGCAGTGTGCTTCTTCAGACTGTGCTGGTGCAGACATCAACTTTCATGAAGATAAACTGACACCTCTCCACTGTGGAATTCTGCTTTCTACACTGTACTGTAAATATAAAAGACAACCAACACAAGAAACTGGTTGAAACTTCCTATGAGGTGGAGTTTAATTCATAATAGACATTTTTTAAAGCAAACCAAGGGAAATTCCCCAGGGGCGAATTTAGATAACACTGTAAACAGATTGCAAAGATAAAGAACTTCAGCCAAATCATCGTATGATCAATGAGCAGGCTCTAAACTCAGCTGCAGCCGCGTCACACCGTGAAGAAGAGCCTTGGTGAACTATGATGATTCACAGATCACTCACCAAAGCCACTGTTGTCGTCCACAAGGATGACCTCATGAAGAAGGTGCGCTGGCGTGCGGTCCACAACGCTGTGCACAGTCCGCAGCAATGCAGAAAAGGCTTCGTTGTAGAAACAGATAACAACACTAGCAGTTGGTAGGTCAGTTGGGTAGGACTTCACCCTACACCTTTATCAAAATAAGAATATCTGGTGTTTTAAGAGGCTTAAATGTCTTAGGTTATTTCCTGCCACCTTGTCCTGCTTCTTTCTTGCAGTACAGTGATTTTAAGCATTTATGAAAACACTGTGATTTACTCTTTGCTTCACACCATGTTACTAATTTTCCCTTTAAATCCTGGTTTCTTTCTCTCGGTAGAGAAGTTACACAATGTCCTGTTGTTCATGAAATCACTGCATGGGCAGCACTAGAGGCTTATCCAGCTTCTCAATGAGGGTCAAATGGAAACATAATAAGGCAACTTTGTCTTTGAAATGTTCAGTTTTTACCTAAATGTAAACAGGATTTGAGTAAACTGTGGTATTCTGAGATTACAGAGGGGACACAGTAACCACTTGATAGATGGCTCTGAGCCACAGCAGAGTTAGTAACTTCAGCCATTTCCTCCTGGGCTCTCAGCTGAGCTAGTCGGCCTTTTGGGTTTTTTCCATCTGGATCTGAGCTGAGAAGAAAAGTTAGCTGGTGCTTTCTCTGCCTCTCTGAGCTAGCAGGTTTTCACTCCAGCATCTGGCTCCTGAGTCTTTACTGGTAAAATAGAATGGTTGGGGTTTTCATTTTATTAAAAAAACAAAAACAAAAACATGCACCCTATTCTGTCCAGAGCCTATGTATTGTATGGCAAACTAAAGGTGCTCAACAAACATCTGTCTGTGGAGTGACTGACTACATGAACAAAATGCCTTTGAAAGAAAGAAAACAAAGTACAAAACATTATGAAAAAGGCAGTAATTCACTAGTTTTAATTCCCTGTTGCCATAAAATAAATATTTTTTGAAGTTTAGGTTTAGGTTATTGACTTGGAATGTCCAAAGACATCAGCAAGCTCTAAAACTACATCATTACATTCTCAGATCATGGGCTTCAAGGGTAGGAGGAGTGGGATCCAGCTTGCCATTCTGATATGACACACACTAAGTGCAAAATCTGAACAGTGCCATTAGAACACTGTCATTGGAACTCATCAGAAGAGAAAGAGGTGCATACTGTGCATTCCTGGTGTCTGGCACATCTCTGTGGTATCCCAATCGGTTACTAATAAGCATATTAAACGCATGTTTCTGGTAGCCCAGGTCTCTCAGTTCCTGATCACGTTCATTGAAAATCATACCTGAAAGAGAGTAAAATTGCCTTATGTCTGAAAAAGATGATCATAATAGCCATTATGATGTGATGGTCTCCCAGAAGCCTTGACTTCACCATTATAATCAGAGTACAGCACATATTTTTCAAACTGACTGCAGTTTCAGGTTTCAAATAAGCTGAGGCTGCAGTCAGATGTTTTTTTTATCAATTTAATGCAAACCAAGTGTGCCTTAATCATGAACACTTGCTCAAAACCACGTTCTTAAGAATATTTTATTACGTGCTGGCACACATACCTTTAGTCCATGCACTCAGGAGAGAAAGGCAGGCAGATTTCTGTACCGGCCAGCTAGAGGTACACAGCGAGACAAGGTCTCAAAACACAAACAAACAAACAAACAAAAAAACACACCCACATTTTATAATCACAAGACAAATTTATCTGTAACCAGAGGAAAAATACTGATGTTCCATAAAAGCAACAGATTATTAGATCCCAATGAACCCCAGCAGGCCCCAATCGTATCAGGCTTTTATATACCCATGCCCCACAAAAATTTATACACAAACTTTTGTATAAAAAGGGCTTCTGCCAGGCATGGTAGTACATGCCTTTAATCCCAGCACTTCCAGGAGGCAGACGCATGGTGGCAAGTGGATCATTGTGAGTTTAATGCCATCCTGGTCTACAAATCTAGAACAGCCAAGGCTACACGGAGAAACCCTGTCTTGAAAAACCAAAAAATAAAAAATAAGGAAACAAGAAGGGTTCCTATGATCTTTGGTTCAGTGTTTAAACAGCTTTTCTGTCAGCAGCTACTGTACAGATTTAAATAGAACCATGTAACTATGGGAACAATAGGACATGTCTAGTGTTGAGTATCACATGATTTAAGGAGTACAGACCTGATCACTTACCCAGCTCTGAGGAAGATTTTGAGAGGCCTTCATCTGGATCTTCCACATGATTATTCATCAAGTCATCAACTCTGTTTGCTTTCAACTGTGGGTCTAATAGTCGACCCGGACCTCGAGTAAAACGTGGGTAGAATTTTTTGGGAAATGGTCCATGAGGCCCAGACCCCTTGATGGGCACATTCTTAAGAGGCTGGGTCACTTCACTGAAGTTGAAATAAATGAAAAGCAGAACTGTCCAGGTTGCAGATGTAAAAAGGCACCCATAACAGAAATATCGAACTGTGACACTTCCCATTATAGACCTAGCGTAGCTCCAGGGCCATTTTCAGTTTCCTAAAAAATAAAGATACCCACATCAGACCTCCAGAACACTCCTCAACCGGCTACTAAATGCACTTAACAATCCCTAAACCACTCTGCCTATTGTTAACAGAGGTACAAAATACACAATGTGTTAACATTTAGAAAAACAAGGCAACAAAATAGCTGACTTATTTACCTGCCCTGTTAATGAACACTTCCTCACCTTTGCTCTGAATCGCTTTCAGTGTGGTCACTGCTTTCAAGGACTTTTCATGGACAGAACACAAATGCTGTGTGCAAAGTCTCTTTGAGAGCCAGGAGCGGAGGCCTCTAGCTGCACTCTCGGCACTCGGCCGGCTAAGGCAAGCTGACCCAGTTCATGACCAACCTGTGCCACATAATGAATTCCAAGAACGGCCTAAAAAGTGAGATGCTAGCTCAAAAATAAAAAACAAGCACCCTCCCCCCCAAACCAAAACAACAAAACCCCAAAAACCTCAAACACAAGCTAATAAAACCCCTTGAAACAACTAGAAAAAGACAGTCCTACTTTCTAATCAAAGGTTTCACCTATCCCAAAGCTTATTCGAGTTCTAACAGTTACTGTTAAATAGTTTTAGTAATTCTATTTTTTTGTCTCCTTAGGATGTCATGTAAAACAAAGTCAGAGCAAAATATTGTATCAAACAGCAGCACACATAAAATAGTTCAAGTGAGCTGAGGACAAGGAAATGCAATCTAAGAAATCCTGCATAGGACAATCCGCACAAGCTACAACTTACAAATTACTTATTTCTACAGCCTATTAAAATCATTCCTAAAAAAACAAGGGCTGGAGAGATGGCTCAGAGGTTAAGAACACTGGCTGTTCTCCCAAAGGTCCTGAGTTCAATTCCCAGCAACCACATGGTGGCTCACAGCCATCTACGGAGAGATATGGTCCCTCTTCTGGTGTACAGACAGAACATTGTATAAATAATAAATAAATAAATCTTTAAAAAAATAATAAAGGTCTCTCTTTAAAAAAAAAAAAGACAAAGCAAATTAATCAGTAAACCTCACTGTAAACATTAATCCTGAAGATTATACCCTCAGCCTAGATGTTCTAAAATTATTTGCCAACCAAGAATGACTAGACATTTCACAAGTCAACTTAAAAAACAAAAGTAATTCAAAGCAAAATTAAAATGGTAATACAAAAAAGAGTAGCTGAAACTGACTACAACGTAAATGGCCGCTCTGTCAGCCGATAGTACCTTTTAAACTAAACACATCTATGAAAAATGCAAATGCAAGAAAAGTTCTGGAAGAAAGGTTTGAGAAGTCTTTACCATGAAAAACAAGTCACAAATTTGTAACAACATGGGAAGGCAGAGTAATGACCTTTAAGACAAACACTGGATTTCAACCAAGAAAGATTTTAACTGCCTAGTATCTTGGCTTAGGAGCTGGAAACTAACAAGCAAACAGCAATAAAAACAAAAGTACAACGTGTTCAGAAGGCCATGGGATGCTGAAGTCAGGCCCACTGCTTTGACCCTGCCAACTATGAAACAAAACTGACATTTAAAGATGGTTCTCTTCAAGCCACTCCAGGTCTCCCTACCTCTACTGTGTACTCCCGCATTAATACAGAATGGAGCCATCCAAAGTTGACATGAAGAAAGACAGCCAAGCCCTTCGTAGTCTCAGGATACAACAGCTGTCCCAGCAAGCAACTCCATTAGTACAGGTGAGATTGTTTCTTTTCAGTCTGATTTTCACCATCTTGGCCAAGTCTAGAGCCCTTTAAAAACCAAGATTCAAGGAGGCGGGGAAGAGACCTCAGTTGTAAAGATCTGGGTTCATCCCCTAACATCTATGAATAAAGCAAGGTGTGGCAACATACTTTCAGTCCGAGCCCTAAGGACAGACAAGTGGATTACTGTGTCTTGCTGGCCAGTCAAGTTAGGCAACTTCCAGGCCAATGACACACTTGAAATTCCACCTGAAGTATTTGTATAACAGCTCCACATTAAAAGGACCACACACAATACAGCTTTCCTGACCTTCCAGAGCTATGCTGTGCGTTTCTACCTTCTAGGCAACACTGTACAAACTGATATAATTATCCTTTTAATCATAAACTAAAACCTCCAATGGCTACAGACAAAGTGCTTGCTGTATAAGGACTCGAATTTGATCCATGCACCAATGTAAAAGACCAGAAATTGTGGCAAGCCTTGAATAAATTTATTCATTTAGGATTAATTTTAACTTATAAATATTTTGTTTCCATGTATCTTTGTCACCACATGTGTGTCTGGTGTCCATGAAGGTCAGTAGAGGACATCAGATTCCTTGGAACTGTAATTAGGGAATGACTGTGAACTACCATGTGGATATAGAAATCAAACCTGGGTCATCTCCAAGAGTAACAAATGCTCTTAAACACTGAGTAGAGCATGCTTTGTAATCCCAAGGTGAAGACAGCTGGATCCCTGAGACTTGCTGGCCTGCCAGCCTAGCCTAACAGTCCAAGCCCTGGCCTCAGCAAGAACCTGTCTTAAAAAAAAAAACAAAGTGGCTCTCACCTGACCTCACCGCCTGTCAATGTTAATTTGTGTTGCCCAACTATTCTTGGCTGTGTGGCCTTCCACTGGAAGGAACACAGCTGACTTATCAGGGGCTACACTCTTAGAGAAAACTGACCCTTCCTCTCCCAGAAGCTAACAATTTGCAATAGCATCTCAACTGGGAAGGACCTCCTCCTTGGGGCTGTGATGTAATCTATGGGTGTAACTGTAAGTCATTAGGAGTTTATTATGTTTATTCAGCAAAGTAACAGTAGCAGGTTCTCTTCTAGAGCCTTCAACCTGTCCTGCTACAGGTTCTCAGTCCAATAATGGTGCCAGGTATGAGCCTTAATCAAATCATGGCCCTAGGAGCCATTTCTTGCCAGGCCAGTCATGATTGTAGCTGGATGGAAGAGTTCACAGCCAGGCATGACCGATGCTTACTTTTCTTTTCCAGTAGCATTTAAAGCAGTTTCAATACTTTAATGAAAGCTAGCCAGGAGGATGAAGTTCCCAGTCAGTACCAGTTGATTTCTGGAGAAATAGGACATGAATGAATGTTTCGTGACTAAAATATGTAGTGTATTGAACAATAAGGTATCACTCAAGTACTAGAAGGTAACCAGGAGCAATGACAATAACCTGTACTATTTTGGGGTCTTTGCACCTCCAACTTCAAAAGAGGAAAAGCATTCCTGGCACGGGAGCTTGTATTTGTTGGCCTCTAGTAGCTGTCTAATAGGGATGTTGGATACCCCCTAAAGGATAACTCCATTTTAATTTTTTATGTCTCTGTATAGATGTTGTTTTAGTGTTCATTTGTTTGTAAAGACAGGGTCTTTCTATATAGTCCTAGCTGTCTTGGAACTCACTACACAGACCACACTAACCTTGAACTCACAGAGATCTGCCTACTTCTGTCTGTATTAAAGGTATGTACCACTATGCCTGAGTATAAATGTATTTTTAAAAACTTCTACAGTTGTAGGTTTCCATATGGTTTCTTTGGAAGGAGAATGGGGGAGGGAGGAAAAGGGAGAGAGGGAGGGAAGGAGAGGAAGAGAAAAAATTGTCTGTGATTTTGACGCAATATATTAGTTCTTAGAAGAGCACTAGCTGTGAAAAATCAAGATGGCCTAGATGGTTTATAGTTCTTTTAAATGTTAAGCCTTCATAAACAACAACAACAACAAAAATGTAGGTGGTTTTGCACTTGCAAAAATCTAAGCTAGCGAACTTTGAAGATGACCTGAGTATGATGCAGCTGTCTTTAGAACAGGAAACAAGGGACATTCTCCACTTCACTTTTCAGAGGCTTTTAATATCCTGATATCAAAACCAGGACAGTTGACATCTGTTTTTGGCCTAGATACAGATTTCCATATGGGTAAGTACATCAATCATACTGTGCACTGGCTCTTCCCTTTCTAGAATACTCTTCCTTGGGTGATTTCATAGCCACCTCCTTTACCCACCTATGTCCTATTCAGATATGGCTTTCTCAACAAGCCTATACCTAGAGCACCTACCTTAAATTACAACTCAGATGCTAGATGGCAAACCTGGTCTTTCTTCATACATACACATAGCAACATTTTCATCTAGCTTAGCACATTTAGCTCCTCTCTACTGGAAGATGAGAAACACTGGGGCAAGAGCCTTTTGGTCTGCTTGACTCCTGGCAGAATGTCCTGTGCAGCAAATAGTTAATGAATATTTGCTGAAATGAATGAAAGACTGGGTAAGACAACTATCAGTATGCTTGCCAAAATGCCAGAAATTTCTAAATGTATCACTACTAATTTGTTGGGTCAAGCAATACCTTAGTTCTCTGCATGAAGCCATGACCACCTTATTCAACAACAGTAAGAAAATGGTACTGGAACAATAGTCATATTGATTACTGGCAAAGTAAAAGAGACAACTTAAGGAACCTGACAAATTTTTAATATTAAGTAACAGTCTCTGTGGTGAAAACAGGAAGTCCTTTCCATTTGACTCACAATCTCATTTCCGGTTGTTTTGTTTTTTCCCCATCTTGGTTGCCTGCAAACATCTAAATGCAAAATGAAAAGGTTTTCTATCCAAAGAGCCCACTCATATGGCTTGTCAAAATCTGTCTCGAGTGTCACAAACACCACCTCGCCATCACCAGAGCCACTGCAGCCCATATCGAGGCCAGTAGGATGTACTCATCCGTAACAACTGTGTTAAGTAGACTTAACCATGTGATTACTGAGAATGTGTTTTAGGTTGTAAATCATTGTACACAAGAGTCATTTATAAAATCAACCACTTCTATTATTGGCCATAGCAGTGCTTAGAACCAACAGAGACACCAGTTTTAGAAAGATCGGCAATCCAATATGAAAAGATCCATAGCAAATACAGATCTGCTCTTAGACATTTAAGCAACCAAGCAGAAATCAAAACCTGAAATTCTAATCTAATCTACTCTGACAAATGACAAGTCCAGCCTATACAGAGCAGTCTTTGCTTTGTATCTTTATTTTTTTTTCTACTGGCAATTACCCCTTGCTTCAAATGTCCAAGGCTAAACATATTTAAAAAGAAGATCAAAGCAAAAATTTAAGGTAAATTAATGCCAAGCCAAACAACCAGTGAGAAACATAAGTGGTTAATAAAACCAACAGTCAAAACTGGATGTCAGTGAATGACTCACTGACAGGCTCAGCAGTAGAGAAGGCTTTGTGACTTCATGTTTCTCTTTCACTGATTGGTAGCTGCATGACGACTATAGCGAAGACTACAAATTAAAGCCAGCCAGAAAGGTATGAGGTAGGAAGAACCTGTATAAAAAAAATGTAAACGGGCCGGTGGGTTCAAGGCCCCTGAGTGGCTGAGAAAATGCACTGAATTGTGGTTGGAAAACGAGAAGCCAAACACCTATGAACAGAAGGGTAATTTCAGATCTGTAATGGAAGTTTTGGTTTCTTTGTAAACTCAGTTATGTAAATATGTTTGTTTTAATCCCAAGTGTGGGATTTTAGTTGGACTATAGTTTGTCCACAATTGTCTCATGCGGGACATGGCTTTTACCAGTTGGTAAACAGCCTTCCACATGCCGCACAAAGAGGAGCATGGTCTAGGACTCTGAATATAAACTGAGAGCCCAGAAAGTTGGGGTGGCATTCAGTATTGGTGTGTGGTGTGTAGCAGTTTAGAGAAACCAGAGCCAGGCGGTGTGGCTGTTTGGAGCAGACAGGTCGGGGTGAAACACTTCAGAGGTGCAGTGTTTGAACAAGACTGTTGGCTGTATCTACAGTTGATGGAGATTGGTATAGAGCTCTAAAAGAACCATCGACCCTTAACAGCTGAGAGAAGTAAAGGGGCCCTCTCTCCCCAATCATCTCTCTCCTCCATAGGGTTGAGAAGTTGGAAGGGAGGTTGAGGCCTAAGCACCCCAAATAGAGTGGAGGTTTTTTCCTTGAAAGTTAATCTTTTTTATTTTTTTATTTATTATCATTTATTCACTTTGTATCCCAGCTGTAGCCCCTCCCTCGTCCCCTCTCAATCCCACCTTCCCTCCCTCCTCCTTTGTCCCTTCCCTAGTCCACTGATAGAGAAGGTCCTCCTCCCCTTTCATCTGACCCTAGCCTTCCAGGTCTCATCAGGATTGGTTGCATTGTCTTCCTCTGTGGCCTGGTCAGGCTGTTCCCCCCACCCCCCACCCCAGGGGAAGGTGATTAAAGAGCCATCTACTGAGTTCATATCAGAGACAGCCCCTGTTCCCCTTACTAGGGTACCCACTTGGACACTGAGCTGCCAAGAGCTACATCTGTGCAGGGGTTCTATGTCCTCTCCATGCATGGTACTTGGTTGGAGTATCAGTCTCAGAAAAGACCCCTGTCCCATAGTGTTTGGTTCTTTTGCTCTCCTTGTGGAGCTCCAGTCCCCTCCAGATCTTTCATCTCCCCTTCTTTTATAAGATTCCCTGCACTCTGCCCAAAGTTTGGCTATGAGTCTCAGGATCTGCTTTGATACCCTGCTGAGTAGAGTCTTTCAGAGGCCTTCTGTGGTAGGCTCCTGTCCTGTTCCCTGTTTTCTTGCTGGAGAGATGGTTAAGTGGTTAAGTGCACTGGCTGCTCTTCCAAGGGCCCTTTAGTTCAGTTTTCTTTTGTTCTTTTTTTTAAGCAAAAGTAAATGAATCCTACAAATGTTAAGTGTATTTACACTCACACATAACATGATATGTATACAGAGATCTGAGAATAACTTGCAGGAATCTATTTTCTCCTTCTACTATGTGAATGAAAATACAATGTACTCTAACTGACACAAGTTCTAAAAAAATTCAAACATGAAGCTGATTGTGGTGGTGCACACCATTCAGCCGAGCACTCAGGAGGCAGAGGCAGGTAGATCTCTGAGTTTAAGGTCAGCCTAGTCTACAGAGCAAGTTCCAGGACAGCGAGGGATACAGATAGAAACCCTCTTAAGTAAACAAAAACAAAACAAAAAATTCAATCATGAAAATCATTGTAGAAAAAAATAAAATCATTATCAAACAAGTTCCTCAGAAAAAAGACCAAAAGACCAAAGGGAGAAAACGAAAAGAAACAACAATGCAAACCAAGGAACAGTTAAGTCACAAGCAGAGTAACTGATTCAGTTTCTAGACTTTCTCATGGGCCATGGAAAAGAAGGGTCATTTCCTCTGGTGAAAGGAAGAAAAGAAATAGATGGGTGGGGGGGGGCAGAGAGGGCTAAGAAGCTAGATACCATCTTCCCTGGCTTGGCACTACTGTGAAATCCCAGAAATGAGAAAAATGCATCTTAATAAAATAACAATTTTATTAAGTAATAATTTAAGTATACCTGAATCTGCCTGTTAAAACTCTGACCTACGGGGGCTGGAGAGATGGCTCAGTGGTTAAGAGTGCTATCTGCTCTTCCAAAGGTCATGAGTTCAATTCCCAGCAACCACATGGTGGCTCACAACCATCTATAATGTGAACTGATTCCCTCTTCTGGTAGGTGTAAATGCAGACAGAACACTCATATACATAAAAAATAAATAAATCTTAAAAAAAAAACCTCTGACCTACATAATACTGCGTTTTTCCACTAATCTTCTATCACAGCTAACAGCATATTAACATATGAAATAACCTACCACCTTTAAAAGAAAAAAAAAATCACTAAATAATTCTACAGGAAAAGCTACCAGTGGGGTGCTGAATGCTTCACCATCTCAATACTGCATTTAAGATCCAAGAAGATATAAACAAAAGGAAATATTTAAAATAACTGATGGCCAGGGTTGCTTTATGATATATACTCTGATGCCTATTTTTAGTCTACATACTGCTGTTGTTAATAGCTGCTGGCAGTTTTTAGGGAATAACATTAATAGGCTCTGGTTAGTGGTATTTTGGCTAACTCTATTTGTTTTTATTTCACGTACATTCTATAAAGTATATGCATTTACTTATACTTTATGCATTATACTTATAAAGTATAAGTCATTTAATAAGTGAGGCTAAACTGTAACTTTTCTAGGAAAACACTCCATAATGTAAGAAAAACCTTGAAGAAAAATAAGTAGTCTAAGGGTTTCAGTGTAATATAATGGCCTTTCCCTATTCAGATGCAAAGATTTCCATTCCAAAATGTGTGCAAAGAAAACAATGTGTTATGAGCACCCTGGAAGGAAAGATGGATATTTTGATCTCACTAATTTGTAAAGTTTGAAAAAATGCAAACACGGAGCAAATACTCTATAAATGGAAGATCAGGCACATCTTCTCTGTGTCCTTGTCAGTCTGAATCCATGGGCCCTGCACAAACTAGACTTTGCAGCATATGGCTCATGAGATGAACTTGTCTACCAGAAGGCTTTCAGTTTCTCAGTACAAACAATTCCCATAATGCTTAATGAAGTTTAAAATGTCTCTTTAAATGTTAAGAACTTACCTTTCAGTAGTTCCCAGCTGTTTTTTGCTTATGTATACACTGCATACAAACTATCAAGGAGCAAGTGCTTGTCAGCCTTTTCCATAAAAGAGACATGCCACATCTGAACTCAGCTGCTCACTTGAGTTCAATTACTGGTTTACAGATGTGCTGTGCCTCATACCCTCTGAAATTACCAGGTGATGACAACTCCAAAGCACACAGTTTTTCCTTCACCCTTTGCCCGTGTGCTGGAAAACTAAAAGAATGCACGGAGCACCAGCGACGGCAGTAAGGAGAGCACTGAACAGGAAAAGTACAGAGCAAATTACATTCCAGACACCAAATGCTCCCTGGGAAAGGTCTTGTGACAGCCTTCTAGTGTTGATGAATCTCTTCTCTATACAGAACAAGCATTGCATGATGGCTTATGATGCTAAGTTACGAACAGAACAAGAGGGAGCCAGTTAAAGGGACATGGAAAGGGGCCCTGCCTCCTGTCTAGTTGAAGTCCTTCATCTACTAACAGTCAATTGTTTGACACAACTGTGAAGTCTACATGTATTGAGACAATAATCCTTTTTAACAGAGGCATTTCTTTTTCTTTTTTGTTTTGTTTGTTTTTCACGACAAGGTTTCTCTGTATAGCACCAGCTGTTCTGGAACTCACTCTGTAGACCAGGCTGGCCTTGAACTCACGATATCAGCCTGCCTCTGCTTCTCTGAGAGCTGGAATTAAAGGCATGTGGATAGCAGACATTTCAAAGAATGTTAAAATAGGGCTGGAGAAGTGGCGCAGCAGTGAGAGCAAAGTGCTGGGCTCAGTTGCCAGCACTGCATGGTGGCTAACAACCACTTCTAACTCCAGTTCCAGGGAATTCCGTCCCCTTTTGGTCTCTGTGAGCACTGCACACATGTGGTGCACCAACATACACGCAGGCAAAATGCTCAGACACATAAAATAAAGATAGATCTTAAAGAAAAACAACAAAGAATGTTGAGGACTGAAGCTAAAGTGCAGCAGTTAACACAAGCACTTGCTGCTCTTCCAGAGGACCCATGTCAGACAGCTCTTAGAGATCCACCATCTGTCTCCTTGGCGTCTGCACTCACATGCAGATACACATAATTAAAAATAACAAAAACGGGGCTGGAGAGATGGCTCAGTGGTTACTGCGTTCCCAGAGGACCAGGTTCAAATCCCAGCACCCACATATCAGCTCACAACTGTCTGTAACTCCAAGATCTGACAGTCTCATATAGACATACATTCAGGCAAAACACCAATGCACATAAAATAAAGGTAAATAAATTTTTAAAAAATAAATATTTTAAAAGAAGTAAAAATTCAACTAATTTTACCAAACAAATGATAATTTTATTTTAAAAAGTGTTAAAATAATAAGGTATCATGTTTACAACCAAAGCACATATGACCACTGACTTTAATTTTCTGTCTCAGCTATAACTTTCTGAGATTCTCACAAACAGGATTATAAACCTTTAATCAAGTCTTTACAGTCAAGTCTAATGTTTGTGACCTACACCCCTTTGACCTGTGTAGTTTTATTTTTTAATTTATGTATTTTTTGAATATATGAGTCCTCTGTCCGCGTGCATGCCTGCATGCCAGAAGAGGGCATCAGATCCCATTATAGATGGTTGTGAGCCACCAAGTACTGGGAATTGAACTCAGGACCTCTGGAGGAGCAGCCAGGGCTCTTAACTTATGAGCCATCTCTTCAGCTCTCTGACCTATGTTTTTAGTTTTATCACCCTGACATACTGTCAAGCACACCTCAGAAATTGCTGTACTCCATGATCTCATTTACTTGAAAAGAAAAACCAGGAAGGGAGTGGTACACCATCAGGAGGATGAGAGGGATGTGCTGCAGTGAGTTTCTGGCCAGCCTGAGCTAAAGTGATATGCTAAATATACAAACAACTTCAGAAGGGACCTATATCACAGATATATGACCAAGACATTCAAACGGGACTCTCCTGTAAGAAGCCACACCCACATGCGGGTGCTATCCTTTCTGAAGCATCCTTAAGGCCCATTCATCTATATTAAAATCTTTCTTGTCAGAGACAGAGGTACATGCCTATTACTCAGTCACTGGGGAGGTAAATAGAAGAGAGTCAAAGGTTAAAGATCATCTTTGACTACACAGCAGGTTTGAGGTCAACCTAGGCTACAAGAGACCCGGTCTTAAAAAGAAAAGAGAATAAATAAACATAATAAAATCTTTATAAATCCCACCTCCTCTGCTTCATGTTCACTGGTCCTGAAAGTCTCTTCTTCAATGTGAAATACCTCAGCACTCCTTCAGCAAAGGTCTCGAAAAGGACTCCTCTGACATCTCCCAGTCCCTGCCTCTGCTGATAGTTCCAGCTAAGGCAGCAGAATTTAAACTGTGTTAAGACAGCAGAGTTCAAACCAGATTAACTCTGGTTTAAGGCTAGCCTGGGCAACTCAGCTTAGTAAAAACAACAAATAATATTCCTTAAGCCAAAAAGAAAACAAATGCTACAGCACTAACATGGCTCAGTTGCAGAAGTACTCAAAGCAATGCTGCTGAAAGAAGGGAACTTACACCCAAAAAACAGGACAGCAGGGGCCAGCAAGCCCCCTTAAGGCAGAAGGCTCAGGAGACCTGGCAGGTCCAGTAAGCCAGGGCAGAAAGAGGCCTGGTCACTGGTAGGCCACCTTGGAGCAATGGCTCTTCCGCTGAGCAACAGCAGCCCCCAGTAAGCCCGGAAAGGCAGAAACAGTAAGGTGCTGCAGCCTGAGGAACAAACAGTGGGTAAAATCAACAGCTACTTCCGAGCAACTTTTCCACAGAGGGTCATACCATACCACTACAAGAGTGTATTTGAACAGCAGAATGCTCAGATGGAAATGTGTAAAAGGAACTTCTATTCGCCTGTTTCAGTTGTTGTCTAGAAAGATTTTGCCTCTGTCTGCTAACCTAGGCCTAGTCCTGGAAGCTCCTAGCCTTCTCCATACAACCTAACCTATGCCTAGAATGTTTTCAGCCTCTGAGACTTACTGTTGAATAAGTGCTTATTGAGCTCTGGACAAGCTGGTTCAACTCAGCTGTTCTGGCTCAAACTTCTCTCCCAGTTGATTTACTCAATCTGGCTTCTCGTTTGGCCCGTGAATCGCTCCGCTTGGCCTCAAACTAACTCCAGCAATCTGTGTAAAATTCTACCAGTAAAACTGCCTATCACTGGGTGGTGGTGGTTCATACCTTTAATCCTAGCACTTGGGAGGCAGAGGCAGGTGGATTTCTGTGAGTTCAAGGTCAGCCTGGTCTACAGACTGAGTTCTAGAATAGCCAAGGCCAAACAGAGAAACCACTGTCTCAAAAACAAAAACACAAAAACCGCCCAAACAAACAAAAAACCCACCGCCTTCTCTCTGCATTGCCCCTTAAGTAGCTTCCGTTTCCTCTCTTTCCATCAGAGTTGGGCATATCCTATTCTGTCAAATCTGTCACTTTTTCTGCCACGCAATTAAACATCACTTTCAAATATGGGTGTCCTCTTTACAAACTAACTTTACCTTCATTGTTTGGGATTAAAGGCATGTTACCACCACACCTGGACCTAAGTTTTTCTTTATCTGAAACTTGCTCCATATCAGGCTTTGAACTCAAATCTACCTGCCTCTGTCTCTGGGATTAAAGGCATGTTTGTATTCCAGCCAGATCACACTGATCTAGAAGGTCTTTGCATGTGATCTCTTGCTAGAACAGCCATACTCTGAATTAAAATTCTATAGAAATGTGTGTGGAAGAGTGTGTACACGTACGGTACCGAGGAGGGACTGTGCCGTGATAATCTCATTCTTTTAGCTCCAGGTCTACTTTTCATTCTTTAACTCCAGTGACCTTCAAGCCAAAGGGAAAACACATGGAAAAGTAATGTGACACCCCCAGGGACTTTAACAATACCTAGGAAGAGTTTTTGATTGTCATGCTAGGGTTGGTAAAGACCAGGGGGTATTATGTATCCCAATAAGGAACAAGTCAGTCCTCAACAAGTTATCCTGCCCCAAATTTCAATAGTACCAAGTTATCCTTTTCTAGTCAGTGACATTAAAACTCTAAAAACCGCATTTTTCAAACTAACAGATGCAAAAGATTGAAATGGTTGGCTGAGCGAACAAGTCTAAACCCTAAACATTATATACTTGATGACTACTTTTATTTAACACTCAATATGACAAAACTGTGTAGATAAAAAGAGATTAGTGATACAGAAGGGATCAGGGAACTCTTAAGGAGGAGTGAGGGCGGAGTCCCTGGAGTGATGAACCATTGTGTCTTAACTACACAAATAGTAATACTGTAATAATGTTAAGATACAGGTCTACATATTACTGCTGAGCAGCATACAGGAAAGCATACATAGGTGCTCTCATATTTCTTGTAAGTGCATGTGAATCTACAATTAGTGCAAAATAAAATGCTTAATTATAAAAAAATAGTAAGAAAGTTTAGTTCCTAAAATGCAAGCATTTAAAAGTCCCATCTGTCTTCTCAGTAAAGAACTGCTGATGATTTTTGCATTTCCTTTAAGAATTAATTCTCAGTCTAGAGAGATGGCTCAGAGGTTAAGAGAGTGCCACTGGCTCCTACTCTAGGTCCTGAGTTCAATTCCCAGCAACCACATGGTGGCTCACAACTATCTACAATGTGATCTGGTGCCCTCTGCTGGCCTACAGACAGAACACCGTATATGTAATAAAATATTATCTTAAAAAAAAAATAATTCTCAAAAAAACCCCATCTCCAACATTTAACTGTGTGTGTGCATGGGGACCCATCCCCCTGGCTCCACTTCCCTGAAGACCCCTGACTAACACAGGGGCCTTTTAAAACATCTTGAATAGGTTTGTGGGTTTAGTAAAATGTGGCACAATTACCAGAACAACTTTTTAAAGATTTATTTTTATTTTTAATTATATGTATGTCGGGTCTGCAGAGTCCAGCGGTGCCAGACTGACAGGCAGTTTTAAGTCACCAATATGGGTGCTGGGGAGTGAACTAGGTTTCTCTGCAAGTACACTGTTTCCTCTTAACTATGGGGCCATCTCTCCAGCCCTACCTGAAAGACTGGTCAAGGTTAACTGGTCAAGGGATTATGAGGGCTTTAAGCCTAGTGGAAGCTGATTGATTCATCACAGGAAGATAGGATAGTGCTCTGCCCCTGAGAGCAAACTTGGCAGAAATGCAGAGAGCTAACGAACTGGGCATTTATAATCCCAGCACTTGGGAAGCTGAGGCAGGAAGAATGTAGCCTGCACTACAGATTGAGACCCTATTGGGAGGTGGGATGAAAACAGCAAGCTAGTGTCTTTAGGCAAGTCTACCATCTATGTTAGGAACAGGGTCCGGACAGCTGTATACAAAACAGTTTGGGGTAGAAGGAGAAAATGTTTAGAATCAAGGAATCAGTGAAAACAATCCCAAGGAGAAGCCATCTTGGCTTGACCTTGCTCTGTGAAAGTGAGTTCAGGAAGGTAGAGCATAGGCCTATACTGGTTAGCATGAAGGGCTAAGGGAGAAGAGGCTATAGCACCAAGCTTTCAAGTCTTGATGACACAGAACAAGAGTTAGGGGGGAGCTTGGTTTTAGAGATGTTACATTCAAGATAGGGAGATGACTTCACATTGGAATCAGGCCTCACGTAGAATCTTAACTGATACATGGGAATTACAGTTCAAGTTACATGAAAACTGGTGCAGAGGAGCTTTAATTAACTAAGGGAGACCAGGTACTTTAATTAACAGGGAGAGCAAATACTGAATTTTAGGACACTGAACTTTGGAGAGAAAGAACCTATGAAAGGGTCCCAAGGAACATCCGGAGGATGTGCTGACAAGCCATATGAAGTGCCACAAAGGTTCCGAGGTGGAGCAGTCAGGTAAGTGTTGAGATGGAGCCCTCAGAGTCAGCAGTCAGTAGAGGTAAAGCCTCCAAAGCAGAGGCTTTTCAATTATGAACTGACCAATTCCAAAGAATGAAGGCAGGTTCTCTAGAGTAACAGAAGTTACAGAATGGATTTCTCCATATTTACAGAAAGGGAATTTATTAGAATGACTTACAAGGCCATGGTCCAACTAGTCCAACAATGGCTGTCTATCAAAGGAAGGTCCAAGAATCCAGCAGTTCACGAGGCTGGGTCTGCTGGAATCCTGAAGTAGGCTCTAAAGCCAGCAAAGGAAAGGACTTGCTAGTGAGGGCAAGAGCAAGCAGGCAGAGAGAGCACTTTCTTCTTTCACGGCGTTTATCTAAACTGCTATCAGAAGGTGTGGTCCAGATTAAAGGCAGATCTTCCCCTCCAAGATCCAGTTTAGAACCAGATCTCCCCACTTCAAATGATTTAATAAAGCAAAAATCTCTTAATTCCAGATGTACTCAAGCTGACAACCAAGAATAGCCATCATAGAGCCTCAAAGAGATACATATAAACATGGATAAAAGGAAAGACCATGGATTCCACTTGACAATGATGTGATTAAACCAGGTAAATTCAAAGACTGAAGGGGCAGGAGTCCCTTCCCTAAGGGTACAGTGTCTATTCTGGAAATACACAGCACTGACCGTAAGACAACACTGTGAATGTACTTGGTGCCATTCGAGTATACTGTTAAAACAATAAACTTCATGCTATGCAAAAAAATAGTAGTATAAAAACTGCTAGCAAGAAAACTAGCAAGAAACAGCACAGGAATGTCAGATAAAATTGCAGGGCATGCAGGCCTGTAGTCCCTCCCTCCATGTAAATCAGAGAGGCAGAGGCAGTCAGATCTCTGTTATTTTGAGGCCAGCCTGGTCTACAAAGTGAGTCCAGGACAACCAAAGTTACACAGAGAAATCCTGTCTTAAACAAACAAACATTGCAGGGCAGTTGTCCAAAAGGAGAAGTATGAACTGTCTGCTGACATTTCATTTGCAGAGCTCCGTGGCAAACACATACTGAGGGTAAAAAAAAAGGCTATTTCCTATTGTTTCAAGTCTTGACGCAGAACAAGTGTTAGAGGTGAGTTTGGTTTTAGAGATTGTTACATTTCAAATTTAAGTAATTCAAATTTTAAAATAAATGGCTTTTTTTCTTTGTAATTTCAAATTGGGCCTGCTCCTGTTGTGCGAAGTAACACTATTTTGTTAGAAAGTGTCTCTCTGGAGTCTCATTTTAGGTTTAAATATAACCAACCAATCAACATGACCACGATAGCTCTCAATAAAGTAAAAGGACTAAACCTAATCTTTGATATGAAAAACGAAGCTAGTCCATCATATGCATGCCAATATTTTTATCACAGGGGGAGAGCTAACAAAGGGGCGGGGCTTGCTGTTTTTATGCATTAGATTGGGGTGTGGAAACTACAGAAGGCAGTTTCTATAACAAGCATACTACAAGGAAAAAAAGAAACAAGCATCTTTTCTGTCTTCCAGCCTCCTGTGTAAACGCGGTCTAAATCCTGACCCGCACAGACCAACCGTAATAACAGCAATAATGATTAAAACCAGATTTTTTTCCGTAAATTACAACACCGCCTGGAGGGCACGGCCACCCGGCGCTGGCCCCGTGCAGTGCCCATCACTGCGGTGGAAGCCGGAAGCAGCTCGGGCCTCACGGGCCACCGAGTCAGCTCCGGCGGCCGCAGCGCTTCAGGCCGCAGCCCACGCTCCGGCGCCGACGGAGGCCGCGCGGGGTCAAGCGCCGCGGGCCGGCTACTCACCGCGACACCCGCAGGCCGGGATGGCGGCGCTCCGGGACACGGGCCGTGGCATCGTCGCTTCCGCCACAGCCCGGGCCGAGCCGCACGAGCCGAGGCGCGCGACACGGCCCAGGACACGCAGCTTTGCGGAGCGGGCGCCACTGCTCGCGTCACTGCACGTACTCCCCCGCCTCCGAGGTGACGTCACCGCCCTGGCCTAGCGTCACGCGGCCCTGGCTCCTCCCCGCCGAGCGTGGAGCTGAGCTCTTTGCCACCGGGCCTCGGTGCTTTCCTGTCAGTGAAGTTCACCATCACTCCAGAGAGAACTAACTGTAGAGGGGGACGCCGACTTGCTCACGGGAAGAATGTGAGAAAAAGCGCAACCCGGCTAGAGGGAATTTAGCAGCTCTAACAGAATGGTAAGGTTTTGGTCTATGATCCAGTAATGCTGCATTACATTGACAGATATCTAAATAATTAATCCCGTCATCTCGGAAGTAAATGCTGTAGAGTCAGTACCCTAAAAAAAAATGTTAAACCCTTGTCTCGTGGTGTCTGGTAGAGGAACCCGGCACATGTAGGGAGAAATTTTGTGTGTCCCTTATTTCTAAGGGACTAAGCATCACATGAACCAAGTTAATGAATCGGTCTAGCTCGCAGTAACTCAGGATACATTCCTTCTTCATTAACGGGCTGTGATGACTTGAAGTGTTCCCCACAGGCTTATGTGTAGAGCTTGGTGCCTGCTGGTGGTACGATTTCCCAAGGTTCTGGAGACTTTTAAGAGGTGGGGCCAATCTAGAGGAAGGAGGATCCAGGGGATGTCTCTTTGAGGTTCTTAGCTGGTCCAGTGGTCCAAGTCTCCTTCTGGGCCTCCTGTCTATCATGTAGCAAACAACTGCCCCCACATACTTCTGTCATCCTGATGTTCTGCCCAAGTGCAATGGCCATGCAACTATACAGTGAACCCTCAGCATTTTTCTTTTAAGTTGTGGTCACAGTGGCACAAATATTTGGCCCTGCCAAATATTGTATTGTCAGGGTGTAGGATGCTAAGTGATACTACCTAGGTCTCTCCACAGGACCGAGGTCCTAATGACCCTTACTTGTGTCCATCCATGGCCATTGCCCTCAGTCGAACAGTTGCTGTAACAATGCCAAAAAGAGTACCTTTCCCAGGTTCCACTCTTGTTCACACAGCAATTCCTCTTTACTGGGACTAGTGGCTATTTCAGGGATGCCCCCTCTTGCAAGGGAATAGTAGTACAGAGTACTATTTGTACACCATCACAGTATGTGTGTTACTTTTCTTGTTTGTGTGACAATGTTTGACAAAAACAACTTAAGGGTTTATTTTGGCTCACAATTTGAGGGTAGAGCCTCTATTGTGGTGGGTAAGCCACGGCAGTAGAAGTATAAGGCAGCTTTCATTCTCAGGAGGCTGACACCGGCTGATGCTCACCTTACATTCTCCTTTTTATTTAAATTACATTCCGAGTGGGTTTTCCCTACTTAGCTAAAACTCTTAGGAAGACACTCTCAAAGACATGGCCAGAGCAGGGCAGTGGTGGTGCATGCCTTTAATGCCAGCACTGCAGAGACAAATCTTTGTGAATTTGAGGCTTGCCTGGTCTACAGACCTAGTTTCAGGACAGCCAAGGCTACACACACACACACACACACACACACACACACACACACACACACAAACCTGTCTCAAAAAAACAACAACAAAAGCAAAAATAAAAAACAACAACAAAACAGTAACAAACAACAACAATAAAAAAGAATCAAAACAAAACAAAAAAAGACATGCCCAGAACAGGTATGCTTCCTAGGTGATTCCAAATCCTGTCAAGGTGATAATGAAGATTAAACACTTCACCTATTATTTTTAAATGGGTGAAGCTTACAAAACACAGGACAACAGTGAGCATTCTGGATGCTTAATCCTGCTAGAAACCCCTTGGAAACTTTATGGTAGTGATGAGGAAACTAGTCTAGGTTATGTTTGCATTAGCTACATTTTGTAATACCGTCAAATGTCTCATTTTTTGTCCTTTCAGTGTGTTTCTTCCTTCGTTTTTTTAATAGAGTTTATGAATTACTCTTTGGCCTTCTTAAACTCACCTTCACCAGGTTGAACCCTACAGCATTCCCTCAACTCCAAAAAAGCACTTTTTAGGCATTGAGGAGTCGGTGGGCATGGCAGGCAGGGAGCCAGCCACTTGTCTGCACACTGACAGCTGGTTAGAGAACAGGGCATTATTTGAGAAGTGTCAGGAAAGCTGTGGGTCACAAGCCAGAGGACAGAGGGCATGGACATGAAAAGACAAAGATGCAGAAAAGAAGAGTGGCTCAGGACAGAAAGACCAACAGGAACAAATGGAGAACCTACCTGGAGAACTTAATTGAGACACCCAGCCAAGGTGACTTAGACATCAGACACTTAGGAACCCAAACCAAGCCAGGAGGCAGCCCTGGACTCTACACTGGTTGCAAGAAAGGACCTTGATCCAACGCAGCCACTATACACCAGTCAAGGCTCTCTGTGAACACTTTCCCTAAGGCAAGCCATGTCAGCTCCTCAGACTGGTGAGGGCTCCAAGAGCAGCTTCTTTT
>CM053763.1:59070002-59089250 GCA_028658305.1 Pachyuromys duprasi | reverse complement strand
TGGTCCTTGATTGTAGAAACCGTCTCTTACAAGACCCCTGTGCCCGGCTCAGTTTGGTCTTTGTGGAGCTCTTGTTCTCCCCAAGTCTCAACAACCTCCCCCAGATCTATCATTACTCTCGCCCTTTGTCAGAGGCTTGATCTCGAGTCTTAATATCCGCTCTGATACATCGCTACATTGACCCCCCCCCCATAGGTCCCAAGAGCAGCTTCTTATGGGCCATCACAGCCAAGTGAATGGGCCCAATAACCACAAGCAAAACACTTTCTCTGGGTCAGTCACATTCCAGCCTCTGAACTGTGAGATAGCTTACATTTCTAATATCAAGGTCCTTATGCCCAGAACCCCAGTGGCAGATGGCAACAAAGGAAGAATTGTCACTAGGGGTAGAGAAAGGCACTCTTGAGAGATTGACCACTCTGATTGTATTTTTAATTGCATTTCACATAATTCTATGATGTTCAGAATTTGTCCTGTGGTGCCAATATGTTGAAGAACTAAAGGACTTTTTCACCTGTTGTTAAGGAAAATGATCTTTTCTCTTTTTCATCAGTCTGTATAAATGGCTCCAATTCTGGAAAGACATTATCCAGATACCACTGGAATGACTTGCAACCTAGTCGTTTTCTTAATTCAACACGCTCAGTAATGTTTCCACAGGATACGTATCTCAAAGAAGGTCTTTGAAGAAAAAAATTTTCCTAAATGAAAACAAAGAATCATTTTATTAAACAAAACAAATTTTTGGTAACAGGTCGTGATAGCAAACATCAGGACATGTTTTCATCATTGGAATAAAAATTCCCTTTCCTCTTGTTATATAGCAGTTTTCTGTAAGATTAAAAGCTTCCCATCCTCTAGGAAAGCTTGGTAAGACACAGGATGTTAAGAAGGGAGGTGATATTTTAAGACAAGTTATTAAAAGAAGGTAGAACAACATTCTGTCCTTCAGGGAGCTCATTAAGCTCAACAAGTAAACAATTCAATAGCTTCAGGAAGTTCCTGAAAATGACCAGATTCACTAGGCCTCTCCATCTTCGTGTGTTCATGCATGTGTGGATGTGTGTGTGTGTGTACACACGTACCCATGTACATGCAGTAAAGACTGCTGAGACTCTCAGGCAAGCTGAGCTGCCTCAGATCAGCCGAGGAGCCTAGAAGTAGCAATGACCAGCAAAAATTGTTCAACTGCTTGAAAGAGAGCCTGAACTCCCTAGAAAAGACTAACATTTTGAGCAGCCTAGAGGTTATTTAGCATGCTGCAGGTTCCTAGCTTCCAGGACCTATCACACATACTGGGATGAACTTTTTAAAAATCAAATGTTGTGTCAGTATGAGGGTTTGTATACACAAGTATATTCCCTGTAGAGGCCAGAAGAAGGTGTCAGATTCCCTGGTGCTGCAGTTATAGGCAGTTGTGAGCTGCATGATCTGAGTACTGGTAAAAAAAAGTCAAGGCCTCTGGAACAGGAGAAGAGCTCTTAACCACTGAGTTATTTCTACAACCCCAGGGATAGGCTTTTGGTGATTCAGTTATCTTTGAGTCATTTCTTCTCCTGTAAGTAACCCCTCACTCATATTCTTTTAAGCAGCCGTAATAAAACCCATGGTTCACGAACTTGTACTCTGTTGGAATCTATGCTTTTATCTGTTATTGGTCCCCTATCTGGGGTGAGTAGATGTTTGTTCACATGAATAGTGTCACATAACACTTCTATGCAGGGAATGAGAACAGTCAACCTCAGCTCTGATACCGGTACCATCATGAGATCCACCATGACATTATAATGGCTAACACAGTGAGATCCAGGAAGATTGGGTCCTGTTTCTTAGGAGGCTGAAAGGCACAGTTTCCCATTCCAGTGGCTTCTTTCTCCTATACTCACTCAGAGAACTAAGCTTCCTGCACCATCAATACCTCCACACTTCCAGAACTGGTATAGTGTAACAAAATTAAAAGTACTCTAGCTAAACAGCTTGGGGCTCATTCATGGCTTTGCTATCAATTCCCTGTGACTGGGGCAAGTTTCTTCATGAGGTTGATGTGAAGACTGAGCACTTACCCTGCAAGCAAAGTCCATGAGAAAACAGGCTGGTGAGGGATGTTAGGTCTAGATTGGTCCTTTCTTACACTACAGCTGCTTAGTTGTGTATTATAATTTTCATTTTATGTGCATTGGAGTTTTGCCTGCATGCATGTGTGTGAGAGAGTATCAGAAGCCCTGGAACTGGAGTTACAGACAGATGTGAGCTGCCATTTGGGTGCTGAGAAATGAACCTGGGTCTTCTGGAGGTGCAGCCAAGTGCTCTTAGCCACTCAGACATCTCTTTACCCCCTAGCTGCTTAGTTTTTATTTTGTCTTGTTTTGTACTTCAAGACAGGGTCTAAAATATATCCTTAAACCATTTACAACTCAGGCTAGCCTTAAATTTCTAAACCATCTCTGCCTCCAGAAGGCTATCATTATAGTTGTATACCACCATACCCAGTTGATGAGCTGGGGATGGAGCCCGTGGCTTCCTGTATGCTAGGTAAGTGATCTGCCAACTGAGCCCTGTCCCCAGCCTCTGGTCTTTTTGCTTGTTTAATGCATTCTGACATAAATGGTGAGGATGAGGCCAGATTCCTTGTTCCCATGGTAAAGACACATTCTACCCAAACCAGGGGCTCTCTCTTAACTCAGAACCCTTATGTTTTTAATCTATGTATTATTGTTTCTACACAGGATAGCAACAGTGTAAAGTGAAAGAGGGGGTTTCCTTATCAAAATGACTGTGGTATGTACATGCTATGTTGGATTTTTCCTGAGGATTCTTGAGTATTGTAGGTTTTGCCACTTGCTCCCCAGGGTAGATTGTTAAGGCAGGGGAAGATGTCATCATCTTGAAGGAGTAAAGGCCTAGGTGAACCTCCCCATTGCAAAGCCTTCTCTTGTACCACACTACTCACCAATTTTTTCAACATGTGGTTTCATAAATCTGTTATATTTTATATGTAACTTTTCAGGTATGATCTCAGCCTGTACCCAAAACTGGCCTCAAACTCATAAGTCTCTTGCTTCAGCTTCCCATGTGTTGGCATTACATGTGTGCACTACCACACTTGGTTCTCATTATGTATTTTTAAATTAGCTTGCCAGGACATCCTTTATGAGATGTAGTCACTCAGTAATTACAGTGTTCAATTCAATTGCCTAGATCTATGACTAGAATTCACAAGTATGGGGGAAAAGGGACTATCAACACTGCAAACATCAACACTTGCTTTATGAGTGATCTTGAATTTATTTTTGTAGTGTTGATGATCAGCAGGTAAACATACTTGCCACCCAATCTGATGACCTGAGTTCATCCCCCCAAGACTCATATAGTAGAAGAAGAGAATTGACTCAGAAGGTGTCTACTGACCTCTCATATGTGCACCATGGCACACATGCAGATGTGCTAAGCATAATAAATTAATAAATGTAAAGGAAATACATAATTTGAAACAATATCATTTTAATGTGTTAGATTAGGAGAAATATACAATTAATTAAAATTTTTGAATTATAGAAACTGCTGATTAGTTTTTGTCACCTTGACACAAATTAGAATCACCTAGGAAGAGGGACTCCAGACAGGAATTGCCTCCATTAGATTTGTATGTGTGGTTTTTCTTGAGTGCTAACTGTTATAGGAAGATCCAGCTCACTATGGCTGGTGCCATCCCTCAGGTGGTCCTGAGTTGTATAAGAAAGCATGTTGAAGCGATGGAGATCAAGCCAGTAAGTTTTTCTCTGAGGTCTCTGCTTGACTTCCTGCCTTGGCATCTCTGGATGATGGTCTGTGATGTGAAAGTGTAAGAGCAATAACTTTCGCATCCAAGTTGCTTTTGGTCAGTGTTCTGCCACAGCAACAGAAAAGCAAGTTAGGGCAGAAACATAAGATAAAGAACAGAACACACTTTGAGAGACCCACTATGTGACTGTCTGACCTAGACAGAGTCGCGCTCTTAGAGAACACAGCAAGGGCTTAACCCTCAGGACAGACATCATTAAGGGGCATAGCTTGCAATAGAAATCTTTGACTGTTGTTAGAAAAAGAATTCACATGTGAGCATAAGACCTGTAGCCACACCCCCCTGGGAACTGGGCAGTGGCTTGGTAGGAAACCCTGAAGAAATCAGCTCCTGATGCTGCAGGGATGGGGGTATTTTCTCTGACAGTGGCGGGGAAATAGATCCAGCTGTGCGAGAAAGACTGCAGGTTCATTTACTTCGGAGAAACTTGAATTTTCCTAAAATTAAAACTTAAAAAACAAATTGTAAAAACAGCTACTTAAGAACAAGCAGTTGAGAGCAGGATTGGTGATGACTGGGTGGGAAATTGAAGGTGTTCCATTAACTTAGAAAAAACAGGAAAGAATACAGTTTGGATCTGGAAAGGTGGCAGAGTCTTGAGAACAGCCCAGAAACTACTCCATACCATCAGAAGCACTACTCACCTTGTATTCATCCAGCCAGACGTGAGCCACTCTCAGTGTGTTCCTTGACAAGGCTCTGTTGATTGCAAGATTATTTTTAGTCTGTATCTTAACGATATGTCCAACACGAGAGCAAGGAAGTATGAAGAGTTGGCCTCCACACATCCAAATCTAGACAAGACCATAACTGATTATTTTACTAGTAACTGGAAGCTGCTTTAGAACACACATACACACACACACACGTAAAATTTGGTTGGTTGGTTGCTTGCTTGCTTATCAAGATAGGTTGCCCAGATTGGCCTCAAACCCACTCTCTGAGAATGACACTGAGTTTCTGATCCTCCTGCCTCTACCTCCCTAGAGCTGATATTGTAGTGGTGTACCACCACACCTGGTTTATACCGTGTTGAGCTACACTTCTAGCCTAATCTTTAGTATGTATTCCATTTACTTTATTTTACATAATACATCTAATAAATTCATTAGAGTCTTACAATGTAGGTGCTATGATCACATCCCCATTTACAAATAAGAAAATTAACATACAGGTTGATTAAGAAGTTTTTCCAATTGAATGGCGGAGCTCGGGTTCAAGTTTAGGAAGTCCAGCCCAAGAACTTGAGTTCTGAGTGGCCAGTGGGATCTCTTTCTTTCCGGCTACATGTTTTTAGGTGTAAGCAATACCAAGAGAAAGGCAAGTTCTGGATAGATTCTGTTACTTGTAGTTTAAACATAAAATACTTAACAGCACATATTATAATAACTTCATTCACTATGTGAAAGCAAGATATGGTCATTGAAAATTGTCAAATATAGAAAATGTATACCCTAAAACTTGGGGCTAATCAGTGTAACTCAAGTATGTGTGTAGACACACAAACATGCACATTGAGATGATTTACTGTCTTCATGTGAGTTATGTAAACTGTTTTAAATGGCTCAGTGGGTTAAAAGCACTTCTCTACAAGAACAAGAACCTGAGTTGGATTCTGGTATCCATACAGAAAGCTGGGCATGGCTGCACATACCTGCAACCCTGTGCTGGAGGGGATGGGATAGAGACAAGAGGCTCAGTGGGGCTCACCGGATGCCAGCATGGCAGAAAAACAGTGAACTCCAGATTGACCAAGAGACCCTGTCTCAAGGGACTAACGATGGAACGCAATAGAGGAGGACTTCTGACTTCTGCATGCATAGGCGTGCATCTGCACACACACGTGCATACACACTTATTCGCACACATCAAACCATAAAAGTCTCACTTGAAAATTTTATAAGTTTCCAATTCCAATTACTATAAAAGATAGCACAGAGAGGCTGGCAAGATGGCTCAGTGAGTAGAGGTGCCCGCCACCAAACCTCACCACCTGAGGACCCCCGTCGAGGAGGGAGGGAACCGACTCTTGTAGGTTGTGGCACTTGCTGTGGCGATGCGTGCCTCCCCTCCACATGCACACACACAAATTTATCTTCAAAAACATTTTGCATCTATTTATTTGTGGTATACATGCCACAGTGTGCATGTGGTGGTCTGAGGACAATTTTGCAGAACTTGGTTCTCTCCACCATGTGGATCTGAGGGATCTAACTCAGATCATCAGGTTTGGTGGCAAATGCCGTAACCCACTGAGCTATCTCACCAGCCCTACAAATTAAGAATGTGGTTCTAAGAATGTATATAACTTGTCTTGTTATGGTATATTTGCTATAGCCATTCTGTTTCCTGGACTCCAGTAACAACAGCATTGCCTGGTAGAAATAAAAACCCATGGATCACTGACGTCTTCTGATCCAGAAGCTGTGGTTTGGGCCCAGCCTTCTGCATTTTCACAGGTTCTTTATGGGATTGTAATGCATACTCATTTTTTATGATCCTCATTTTTTTTTTTGAGATAGGGTTTCTCTATGTAGCCTTGGCTGTCCTGGACTCTCTTTGTAGACCAGGCTTACCTCAAACTCACAGCAATCTGCCTTCCTCTTCCTCCCTGAGTGCTGGCATTACAGGTGTGCACTACTACACGCCAGGTTGAAGATACTCTGTTATAACTCATCAAGACCATAAATTCTGATTTTGTAGATATTTTATCTGAGGAAATTCACTTAATCATTAGAAAGCAGTAATGGGAAGATAGCTGTTCATTAAAACATAGGGGCTGGGATTATGTCTCCATTTGGTACAGTGTCTGTCTCTCTCAAAGTCCTAGGCTCATCCCCCAGTACTACCTTGGTGGTCCACAACAATTCCAGCACCAGGAGGAAGAAGTAAGAAGATCACAAGTTCAAGGTTGTCTTGACTAAAAATAACATTTAAGTTCAGCCTGGAGACACAGAAAAAATGCCTTAGGCCAAAAGCCCAAACAATTGGGTCCTTCATTGGCCTATCCAATGGTATGGTTGTTTGTGTCCTGTCTGGATCTCATTTTCATTGGAAATTATGAACTAAACAGTTATTGATATATACATCTGTTCTGGATACATCCTCAAGACATAAAGCTGTCAGAAAAGATTTATGTTTCACTTGCTTTTTAAAAGAAAAGCTAGAGAAATTTAAAAACCAGGCATGGTGGCACACACCTTTAATCCCAATACTCAGGGAAGCAAAGGCAGGAAAAGCTCTGAGTTCAAGGCCAGCCTGTTCTACAAAGTGAATCCAGGACAGCCAATGCTACACAGAGAAACCCTGTCTCCAAAAAAAAAAAAAAAAAAAGAAGAAGAAGAAAGAAAGAAAGAAAAGAAATTTGAAAAGCTGATATACTGTGAATGTATTTAACATTTATATCTAGGTATTTTGTTTGTGTATGTGTTTGTATCTGTAAAGGCTGAAAGAGGGAATTGGATACCCAGGAACTGGAGTTACAGTGAACTGCCAAGTAGGTGCTGAGAATCAAAGTCTGGCCTTCTGGAAGAACAGCCAGCACTCCTTAACTGCTGAGCTATCACTCCAGCCCCTTTTCAGTTTGTTTGAGATGTTCATTGGTTTCAAGAGGCTATGACCATATTCATAGAATAATAAACATAATTCAACTTATAAAAAAGTAGGGAATAAAACTAAAAATTTCCTTAAAAAGTTTGTGAAGAAAGCAGTAGATTTTAGTGCAATTTTCATAGGTCCCAGATAGCTGCTTGTTTATTCTTTTGCTTTATTTTGTTGGTGTTTTGAGATAGGATTATATAGCCAAGGCTGTCCTCAGACTTACTGTATAGATAAGGATGAGCTTGAACTTCTGCTTCTCCTTCCAGAGGTTCAGGGATTATAAGGCATATATTACCATGCCTGGTTTTATGTGGGGTTGGGTGTTGAACCCAAGACTTTGTGCATGCTAGGCAAACACTCTACCAGCTGAACCACATCACTAGGCTGGCCACAGATGCCCTTTATTCCTGGTAGAGAAAGAGTTGTGGCTGCCCCTACAGAGACTGTGATTACAGGATAGGGCATATCCAAATTCATGCGTCCACTTTAGGAGCAAATCTAGAGTAAACAAGAGGCAGGACTAGGGATGAAAGAAAGCAGTTGGGAGAGTGCTTGCCCAGAATGCATGATGCTTGAAAAGTACTTGCAGCTTCCTGGTTCTTGATCCCTCTTATAACTTTTTTCTTTTTGACCTCTTCAGTGTCAGTGAGCCTGAGCCAGCCTTCTTGACAAATGGGCAAGTGGTTCTCATTGCCCGAGATGGTACTGAGCCAGTCATATGGCAAAAGGTATTCTAGATGGTGAACATAGAGGCAGCAGCATCTGTAGAAATCAGACATTCTAGCCAAGATTAGCACTGCTGCAATAACACTAAGAATTGAGAGGAATAATGATAGCTTATGGTTTTAAGCTGCTGCATTTTGAGTCAGTTTTTCACATCAATTAAAATTTACCGACAAAAATGAACTAATAAGTGAGCACCACTGCCCTGCTAACATGGGTTTCATGTAAATCAGTTTTACGTTGACTAAGTGTATTCCACAAACCTAGAATGACAGATTCAAATTCTGGTCAGTAAACATTTGCTCACTTCCCTTTCCTCATCTTGGGTCTGAGAACACATTGATTCTGGACTTGTGTTTCACAGGCTTTGGCCAAGAGAATGTCAGCCCACATCATGACTACAGAAGCTGGAATATGCCATGTGCCATGGCTTGACTTTTATCTTCCTGCCATTCAGTGTGAGAAGAACATGTTCCATGTGGCAGCTACTCATGGAAATGATGCCAGACCTCAACTAAAACCAGAAACTAAAGGCCAACCCAGTCAGCCTCTGCCGAGTCATTCCCACTACCCTGGACAGATGCAAAAGAAAGGTAAGTATTACTACTTTACACCATTTCTCTTTGCGCTACTTTGTTACACAGACTAACCAATACTGAAATGATAGCTGACTTATTCCTAATACCCTTAGCAATTAAAACTCAGAGCAGATGAACCAAGAAGAGTAACCCATTGATTCAGTGGATAGTGGGCTCACGTAGGAGGAAAGTGTTGGAAATCTACATAAACTTCCATTATGTCAATGTGTGAGAACTCTGTAGTGAGTGGATATATGGTTTATTTTTATATCAGAACACCCAATGGGCTTTAGTGATCTTGAGTAGGATTTAAGCTGGTGTCTATATCTAAAGAGGTACAGTCTTAAACCAGACATGGAGGTGCATGCCTTTAATCCCAACACATGGGAGGCAGAGACAAGTGGATCCCTGAGTTCAAGGCTAGCCTAAAACAAGTTCAGTCTTGGGGTGAGGCTAGGAAATGGAATTCTCTAAGTGGTCATCTCTAAGAGCAGAAGTCAAGGTGTTTCAGTTTTCAGAGTAGCACACCTTGGCAGTATGGAGGGATGCCAGGTACTAGAAAATGGGCAAGCTGAGACTTCAGGTGGTCAAGGCCTGTTGGATGCCAAACAGGATTGTTAAGGCACAAAAATCTGAAGCTGGTTTGGGAACCATTCAAAGGCTGGTTGTAAAGCATAGCTGCGTGAATATCTAGTGAACAATTCTTCTACATGATCCATGGCAGCCATGGAACTCAGCAACTAAAGCCAACTCAGGGCATTGGAGGCTTCTTCCACACATATGTGCGTGCTAGAATTGACTGAGAAACAGTAGAGACGTGCTAGAAGGGCCCCAAGACTGGAAAGTAGGTCTCTATGTAAAGCAGGAAACAGTAGGTTTGAAACAAAGTACTTCCTGTTTTTGTGAACTTGGGAAGTAATGTAAGTTCTCTGTGTCTGTTTTCTCCTTAAAAGTAAAAGATAATGGCAGTAGCCATCCCACAGGCCTGTGAGGATTAAATGAGTTATGTGTCTGTAAAATGCTTCAGCAGTGTGAGTTAGGCATAAGAACCTGTCCAACAAACCACACATTTAATCCTGTACACCTCAAGGCTTCTTCAGGAGGGTTGTAGAAGCCACCTCAATGAAAAAATGTCTCCGTTTGCCTTTTACATGACCACAGAGTACTGTGTTTCTCCACTGTGTTTATCAAAAATAAAATAAATAATTGTACCCTGATGGAATGGAAGGCCATGACATCAGAAGTTACTTTCACACTGTGTACTGCTCTATTGTAACACTGTCCTGTGTCCTTGTGATGGTTAATTTGGTTGCCAACTTGGCAGGATCTAAAATTGGCCAGGAGACAAATGTGTGGGCATGTCTGTGGGTGAAGTGTCCAGATTGGATTCGGTGAGGTAGGAAGACCCTTGCTAATGGAGCAGCAGCATCCCATGGACTGGTGTCCTCACAGTAGAGAGAGCAGAAAGTGTGCTGAGCAGGCTTCCGTCTCTGAAAGTTCTTCCCCACGGTGTTGAACTCCAAACTGTGAGGCTAAATAAACCCTCACTGAGCTGCTTTTGTCAGGGGTTTTGTCAAAGGGTGGGGAAGTAGCTAAGGCAGTTCTCGGTAGACACTGCTGCAGGATGAAAAGGCGGGGGAGGGGAGGGGCTCTCTGAATGCTTGGCCTGAGGCATTGCATTAAACAGTAAAGGAACAGGCACTCCTTTAATGTTGCCTGAATTCATTAAATACATCTCTCAAGAGTGAGTCTCCAGCAACTTCAGAGACTCAGTGGTGCCGTCAGCTATGTGTCAGCCTCAGGAGCCGTTTTAGGCATGTTCTTTTAGGTTTTTTGGTGGCGGTGGTAGTGTTTTTGTTTTGTTTTATGTGTGTGTGTGTGTGTTTAAGTTTTTCAAAACAGGGTTTCTCTCTGTATCCCTGGCTGTTCTGGAACTCAATCTGTAGAGCAGGCTGGCCTCAAAATCACAGAGATCTACCTGCCTTTGCCTCCTCAGTGCTGGGACTAAAGGTGTGAACTAAGATTACATGCCCAATTTAAAGTTTTTATTTTGTCTTCAGTGGCCAGTGTCAAAAGAACACTTCAACCAGTGGGTAATTTGCTTGCTTGCTTATTCAAAAAGAGACCCAAGCATACTTCAAAGATTCAAAGCAGCCACTGGGAATGGAATCATTAGAAATATTGGACCAAGGATAATTGATTCACTTACAGAGTCAGAAAAGGGACATACTTGACTTTCATCATTATCTATCTATCTATCTTTCTATCTATCTATCTATCTATCTATCTATCTATCATTTAGAGAATGTATCTGTGTCTATCTGTCTGTCTACCTGTGCACACCTGTTTATGTGTGTGTCCACATGCACATATGATGGGTGGTCCAGCTCACATGTGGAAGTCAGAGGACAACTTTTGGAAGTTTGTTCTTTTCTTTTCTTTTGAAAAGAGGTTCCCTGGTATTGAACCCAGAGGCCTGGGTATTATAAAATACTACCTTTAACAGGAGGGAATGCATGAACGGAGGAAGGGTCAATAATGAAAATAACAAATGTGTTAGATGACTCCAACTAGGAACCTGAAGGAGAAGATGTTGCTGAGATACCTCTGTGTACACAGTAAGCCTCTGAAGTTTGAGCTGAAAAGGACAAAAATGAAGAAAAACAGGTGAGAAGGCTCGGTCAGTAAAGTGCATTTAAGCATGAGAATCTGGACCCTGGAATCTACTTTAAAAAAGAAGAACCTGGTGTCTATCCTGTTTGACGTTTTGAATGAGAAGTGTCCTCCTCCTTAGTGTTTAGCTTCTTTAGGTCTGGAGATGGCTGTCCTATATTATACAATGAATATCTGTTAGTGAGTGTGGATCTCTGAGGGAGGGGATCAGGGACTGCCTCTATGAACTCAGTCGACTGTTCGCTGATCACTCGCCCCTCATGACACATACAGGCTTACTAGGCCGTGGAGGAAGAGGATCCAGGCAGTCCTGAGGAGACTTAATAATGTACGGGCAGATGGCAATGGTGGAGAACTCCCCCTTTCAGTGGACTAGGGGGAGGGGATGAGGAGAAGAGGGAGGGTGGGACTGGGGGAGTTGAGGAGGGGGCTTCAATCAGGATAGATAATGAATAAATTAACTGTGAAGAAAAAATAAAAAGAAGGAGAACCGTGGTGTGGTGGTGCATGCCTGTAATACCAGCTCCGAGGAAGCAAAGATGGGAGGGTTCCTAAGGCAGCCTGGCCTAACCAACAAATTCCAGGCTAGTGAGAGCCTTTCTGAAATAATAATGCAGCCAAGACCTGCTCTTTTCATGACTGAAATGGCCAACTATCAGAAAGAGGAAGAAAAGAAAGAAGGAAGGAGAAAGAAGAGAAATAAAAAAGGAAGAAAGAAAAGAGGAGAGAAAATAAAATCTAAAACATAGAAAAGGGGGAAATATAACTATCAAGACAATTAGAAGAGAACTCACAGATTTCATTTTCTTCTCAGGTTTTTTTGTTTTGTTTTGTTTTTTGTTTTTGTTTTTGTTTTTATCATGTATTGAAAATAACAAAGCATATGGTCAGGGGCTTTCATGTCCCATCCAGTGTTTTCAGGGAGCCCAATCATCTGTTGCATGCCCTTGCATGTGTCACCAGAACAGTCTTGCATGTTCATGGAGAAAAGTCAGATTGCACTCTTGCTCAGGGTAAGTAAGGGCTCTGGCCCAGTAGGCACAAACTGGGTTCTATTCACCACAACAAAATGAAACATCAGCTCTCCCTCTCTCTGTATAAATGTAACTACGTGGGGGAAACAAAACAAAAGGAAGTCTGACTTACTCTTAGTGAAAGTTCCACATTTTCTCCTCCCCAAAGATCCATCCCCTTGTCATATTGCCCGAGTTCGTTAAAATAATGTCTGTTTATAGCAAAAATTCCTCCTGCCATTGCAGGTGACCTAGAAAGAAGTAAAAAACATTAAATAAATTCCAGAGAGATAGTGATACCAATTCTCCTAAAAATATATAAAGTGTTACTGTTGATTTATTGATTAAGAACATTTGCTGCTTTTTCCAGAGGACCTGTTTGGGTCTCAGCACCCAGGCCAGACAACTCACAGCCACCTGTAACTCAGGCTCCAGGAGATCTGCTGCTCTCTTCTGGCCTCTGTGTTTCCTGTAGCCACCATTTCACTCTGCATTTCCAGGAGATCAACTTGGATTCCACTTGTGTGAAATAGTGTGGTGCCTGTCTGTCTATGACTGGCTCATTGCAGTTAGCATAATGGCCTCTAAGTTTATCCATGTTTTTTACAGATGGTGAGATTTCCTATTTTATTGACTGAACATTATTCCCTTTTGTGCATGTACTACATTTTCTTATCCATTCAACTGTAAGAGGCAGGTTGATTCATGGGTGTTATTCATGCTAGAGTAAGAATGAGAGTCCCTTAAACATACTGACTTCATTTCCTTTATTGTCAGTGATGGGGTTGCTGGGCCATAGGGTTATTTCTACTTTTAATTTTTAAAGAACTGTGATACTATTTTCTAGTGTCTAGCTACATTCTTTTCCATAGAAGACAAGACTTTGCTGTCTTAGTGGAGTGAGCTAGTGCTCAATGGGGCTTGGATCCCTCCTTTGATAAGGAAGGATACCGAGACATTTTCACATACCATTGGCCATTTCTATTTTATCTTGAAAAATGTGTATTCATGTCTTCTGACTACTTTTTGAACATTTTATTACTGTATTGGAGTGTCTTATATGCTCTGGGTATTAATCCTTATCAGACATAAAACTGCAGGCATTCCTCATATCCTGTGTCCTCTCTGCTTCGCTGACTTTTCCTTCGCTCTGCAAGGGCTTTCAGTCTGATGCAACCCCATCCTCCATGTTTACTTTTATGTCCTGTGTTCTTCAGATCCACAGTCACAAATCTTTGAGTAATTGAATGTCATAACACATGTCCTCAACTAGTAGCATTCTAATTTTGTGTTTTACATTTATATTAAATTTGTTTTGACTTTTTTATGTGGCAAAAGATGGTGTTACAAAGCTGGGCATTTTGGCACATGCCTATAATCCCAGCACTCTGAGAGGCTGAGGCAGGTGTATCTCTGTGAATTCAAGGCCAGGCTGATCTACAAAGTGAGTACAGGACAACCAAGGCTACACAGGGAAACCCTGTCTCAAACGAAACAAAACAAAACAAAACAAAAAATAGGGTTACTTATGGCTGTGATAAAGTACTGTGACAAAGCAACATAAGGGAAGTTCTGCATCCTTGCATGGCCTGGATCCTGGAACTCTGACAAGGGTTGACAAGAGAATAAGGGAAGGATGGACAGACACACAGGTGCATTGACCCAGAAAAGCTGGGATCAGGCAGTCTTTAGTAGCTTTGATAAAGAGGCCACGGCACTATGGAAACTCAGTATGCTTGTTGTTTATAGCTGGACAGTGAGGCAGGGTTATTATATAAAGCTGAAAAGGACACAAGTTTAACTCATCTCTCAGTTGGAACAGTCTCTGTAGGGGAGCAGTCTTCAGGCCTTAAACATGGGGCAAGGGCTATGGTGGATATTTTCTGCACAGTCAATATTCGCACTGGGACCTGAGGAAGACTTTGCCATCCTTCTAAGCCCATGGGGGAGGGAAAAGGCTTTGTGACTCCCATGGCTGAGGCTTTGGAGTCTTTGGCATAGATGTGCCCATGTCAGCAATAAACACTCACTTAGGACTTTAACTCACTCCCTATGAAGAATACAGTCCATTATGGTGAGGAGGGGAAGTTAAGGCAGAGGGAGCCTAAAGGAGCTGGTCATATTACATCCGCATATCCATAATCAGCAAGCAGAGAACCTTTACTACTTGGCTCCTTTTACCCCCTTTTTTTTTTTTTTTTGAGACAATGTCTCACTGTACATTAGGCTGGCTTGGACCTCACAGAGATCTGCCTACCTCTGCCTCCTAAGTGCTGGCAGTTTGAAGTAATCACAGTAATTTTGGAAAAAAAATGATGTATGGGAATTGCACCCTTGCCAAGGGAATAATAATGATGAGGGTAGACAAGATGTCTGGTGACTGGTTTAGCATGAAGATGGAGCTAGCAGATTTGCTGATGAGTAGGAAGGAATATGTGAAGATGACAGGAATCTAGGTTGATACTTGGGGTTCATACTAGGTTGATACTTGGCAGACAGAATTGCTGCCCACAGAGATGGGAAGTCCTGGTTTCATAGGAAGCTTAATGTTCAGGCCAATGTGAGGTATGCATTTAGCACTCCTGTGGAAAGAGTGACCAGGCAGCAAGTGCAGTGTGACAAAATACTGGGCAAGAGCAACTTAGAAAGGGTTAATTTAGCTCACAGGGGTGACAGGACGTCATGGTGACAGGAGAGTGAGGCTGTGGTCCCATTGCACCTTCATGAAGTAGAGGAAGATGCTGGTGCTCAGCTTGCTTCCTGTTGTTAGTCAGTCCAGGCCCCAGCTGGTGGGATGGTGCCAGTCACACTTGTAGAGGGGCTTTTTACCTCGATTAACAGTCAAGACACCTCTTCCTAGGCACACTCAGAGGGCCTGTCTCTTTAGGTGATGTTAACTTCATAGTAATATTTTTAACATTAATTTATTTTGTGTATATATAGTTAAAGTGACAGAGAAGGAAGTTTTAAAGTTGTACAGATGGAAAACAGTATGTGTATGGTTACTTGGTGTTCTATGGTGTGTGTGTGAAAGCCAGAGGACAAGCTGCAGGGGTCAGTCTGCCACCATGTGGGTCTGAGGAAGCAAAGCTGGCTTTCCAGATTGGAAAGTGCCTTTTCTTGCTGAGTCTGTTGCTGCCCTCACAAATAAGAGTATTTAAAAAGCAACTGTGAAGAGTCTCGTGCATTTGAGCCCCAGTGCACACAGGGCTTACGTGTTGCACTGATTTCAGAAATGGACACTGATGTCCGGTGGACGTTGATGACAGATGGACACTGATGACAGGGCTCCCAGTCCTAGCTTGTGTACATCCAAGAGCTGGGATCTTGTCTATCCTCAGTACCATCAGAGTGGGTGGAAGAGGGAGCTAGCAGCTGATCTCTTTTTTTGTGGGCCCAACCACGTAGGCTGAGAAAACCTGATCTCTGGGGATACCCAGAGGAATAGGCAGGTGTAATGTGAAGTCTTTGTTGAGAGTAGGCATCCTGGGGCTGGGCAGTCTCAGGTGGGAAGTGGGCAGTGAAGTGCTCAGGAAGATGGCTGATCCTACATGGTCAACACTTCAGAACTACCTAATATTCCAGTGGGTTCTTCCATGAACTGCTATATAATTTCACAACTCCCCCTTCTTCCTATGTTGTTTTAATTTCATTCTTGAATTATGAGTCAGGACTGCCTCTCAAGAGTGGCATGTCCAGGTTTGGCCAGACAGCTCCTGAGGATTATACTCAAGATTTATTTCCCTATGCACACAAAGATATGTGAGCACACTTCATGTAAACACATACACACATATAAATGTTTTTATTTCGTCAGATGAGGGGATGAGAGCTATTCCCAAGCCTTTCTTGCTGTTTCTGAACCCTGCCTGGGTAGTTCAACTCAGCTTTTCTAGCCAAAACTCCTCTCTAAGCTGACTGAATCAAACTGGCTTCTCTTGACTTTTGACTGAATTGCTTTGCCTAGCCTCAAACTAATTCTGGCAATATGTTTTAATCTGGCTCCTCACTCTCTGGCTCACTGTGTCCTCACCTGTGTCTAGCTTGTTCTCTCTGCCACCTGTCTCTGTAAAACTGCCCTTTCTCTGACTGCACTGTTCTTAAGTGTCCCCTCTTCCGTGTCCTAGTCTCATGAGAGTTGGTCATGTCCTATATCTGACTCCTTCGGTCAAATCTTTCTCTGATTTGTCACTTTGTCTGCCCCTCAATTAGATGTCACTTTCAAACATGGCTGCTGTCTTCTATAAACTAACCTTACCTTCATTACTTGGGATTAAGGGTGTATAATAAGGGTGTGACTGTATTCCGGCCAGATCATATTGTATTCCAGAGTGTCTGTATGCCAGCTGGGTTACCTAGAACGTCACTGTGATCCCCTGCCAGGGCAGCCATGTGGTAGATTAAAATTTCTCTACACACACACATTCTCTCTCTCTATTTCTCTCTCTCTCAGTGGTCGTTGAAAATTAGGGTAGCATTCACCAGCTATGGTAGCTTCCTGAATAGGGTGGAGCTGTTCAAGGAACAGTGTCACTTGAACAAATTTAGCATCTACCAAATTCTGGTATTCAATACTTTAGGAAACAAGTGGCAAGCGGGGCATAGTGGCGCACACCTGTAATCCCAGCACTCAGGAGGCAGAGGCAGGCAGATTTCTGTAAGTTTGAGGCCAGGCTGGTATAAAGTGTTCCAGGACAGTCAGGCCTATTTTGAGAGACCCTGCCTCAAAAAAGGAAGAAAAATAAAGAAAGAGAGGAAATAAAGAGAAAGAGAGAAAAAAAGAAAAGAGTGGCAAAATAAAACATTGATTTTTCACTATAGTCCCCCAAACAAGAAGAATCTCACCGGATGGGTTTACTTGGTCCTTCTGGGTCATCATCCATCTCACTTGAGAAAGCATTGTCCCATCTAAAATTCAGGCTCCAGTCAAATGCTCCCCTTACAACAGGTGCCGCCTTATAATCCAGGGTCAAGTCATCAATGACATCGATCACAGGGCACACCACCATTTTGTGGTCTGTAGCAATGGCATGTAGCAGGGGCTCCAGCCAGACTATGTTCACCTCGCAGTGGCTATCCAAGAACACCAAGATGTCCCCTGTAAGCAAGAGCAGACTATAGTCAGTCCTCATCTTAGAGTTACTGTTACTGTGATGAAAAACATGATAGAGCTGGGCATGGTGGCTCACACCTGTGATCCCAGCACTCAGGGAGGCAGAGGCAGGCGGAGCTCTGAGTTCCAGGCCAGCCTGGTCTACAGAGTGAGTTCCAGGACAGCCATGACTCCACAGAAAAACCCTGTCTCAAAATAACAAGAAAGAGAGAGAGAGAAAGGATGCAACTTGGGGAGGAAAGTGTTATTTGGCTTACACTTCCACATCATAGTCCATCACTAAAAGAAGTCAGGACAGGAACTCAAAACAGAACAAGAGTCAGTCTAGAGTGCTACTTACTTGCTTGTTCTCATGGCTCACTCAGCCTGTTCTCTTATGGAGTCCAGGATCACTAGCCTAGCTAGAGGTGGCACCATTCACAATGGGCCAAACTCTCACATCAGTTGCTAATTAAGAAAATGTTCTACAGGTTTGCTTACATCCTTTATGAGGGGGGCTCATTTTCTCAGTGGAGACTCCCTCCTCTGGTAACTCTCAGTTTTCTCAAGTTGACATAAAACTAGCCAGCACAGTCCCTGGAGGAAAAAAATCAATCCCAATGCAAGCTGTATGCAGTGAGTATTCATTGAATATTTTCTATGTGCTTGGTACCTAAGTTGCATTGAGGGAAATGGGAACTATGTTTTTAATTTTTTTATTTATTATAATTTATTCACTTTGTATTCCAGCTGTAGCCCTCTCCCTCATCCCCTCCCAATCCTGCCCTCCCTTCCTCTTCTCCTTCCCTGCCCCTCCCCCAGTCCACTGATAGCAGAGGTCCTTCTCCCCTTTCATCTGACCCTAGCCTATCAGGTCTCATCAGGACTGGCTGCATTGTCTTCCTCTGTGGCCTGGTAAGGCTGTTCCCAACCTCAGGGGGCAATGATCAAAGAGCCAGCCACTGAGTTCATGTCAGAGACAGCCCCTGTTCCCATTACTAGGGTACCCACTTGGACACTGAGCTGCCATGGGCTACATCTGTGCAAGGAGTCTATGTCCTTTCCATGCATGGTCCTTGGTTGGAGTATCAGTCTTAGAAAAGACCCTTGGGCTCAGGTTTTTTTTGTTTTTTGGTTTTTTTTGGTTGTGTTGCTCTCCTTGTGGAGCTCCTTTCCCCTCTAGATCTTTCTGTGTCCCCCTTCTTTCCTAAGATTCCCTGCACTCTGCCCAAAGTTTGACTATGATTCTCAGCATCTGCTTTGATACCTTGCTGGGTAGAGTCTTTTAGAGGCCCTCTGTGGTAGGCTCCTTTCCTGGTGTCTGTTTTCTCCCTCTTCCCATGTCTACCCTGTTTGCCTTTCTGAATGAGGATTGAACATCTTACCCAGGATCCTCTGGTGTAGCCTCTTTAGGTGTACAGATTTTAGTATGATTATCTTATATTATATGTCTAATATCCACTTATAAGTGAGTATATGCCATGTGTCTTTCTGCCTCGGGTATACCTCACTCAGGATGATCTTTTCTAGTTCCCACCATTTGCCTGCAAATTTCATGGTTTCGTTGTTTTTAATTGCTGAGTATATACCATGTGTGTCATCTGACAGAGGGTTAAACAGCAACAAATCAAGTAATCCAATTAAAAAATGGGGTACAGAGCTAAACAGAGAATTCTCAATAGAGGAATATCGAATAGCAGAGAAACACTTAAATGCTCAATGTCCTTA
>CM053763.1:59043163-59069902 GCA_028658305.1 Pachyuromys duprasi | reverse complement strand
TTTCTCAGACAATTAGGAATAGCTCTTCCTCAAGATCCAGGCATACAAGGGAGGGATGGGGGGGGCGGATAGGGAGGGAATACAGGAGGGGGCTATGGTTGGGATACAAAGTATATAACCTGTGATTAATATAAAATAAAAATGTTAAAAAAAAGATCCAGGCATACCACTCCTAGGCATATATCGAAAAGATGCTCAAGTATACCACAAAGACATTGCAGCTTTATTTATAATAGCCAGAATCTGGAAACAATCCAGATGTCCCTCATTTGAGGAATGGATAAAAAATTGTGGTACATTCACACAATGGAATACTACTCAGCAATTAAAAACAAGGAAATCATGAAATTTGCAGGCAAATGGTGGGAACTAGGAAAGATCAGCCTGAGTGAGGTATCCCAGAAGCAGAAAGACACACATAGTAAATCTAGATTTTTTTTTTAAGTACAAAACAACAGATAGAATAATTTTGCTTAATTTCCTAACACAATATGTTTTATCTTGATTTTCAAATATAAAGTACAAAGCTAGCCAAGCGGTGGTGACACATACCTTTAATCCCAGCACTCAGGAGGCAGAAGCAGGTGAATCCCTGTGAGTTTGAGGCCAGCCTGGTTTGCCGAGTGAGTTCCAGGTCAGCCAGAGCTACACAGAGAAAAACAAAACCCAAACCAAACCTAACCCAAATAAAACACTATTATCCATTTTATGAAACCAGTAAAGCAAAGTATAAGAAAATAATACAGAAAAATTATGAATCAATTTTGCTTTTGAATGTAGATAGTTGTTAGCATGGGGGTATAGAAAGAGAGGAGAGGGAAGATATGAGCCAACTGAGTGCCAAGACATAAATATTTATGTCATGAACATTTACCTAAGGTTATCTGGGGATGACCTGAGGCCCAGGACTGGCCCCATCCTGCTGTCAGAGTCCCCTGGGATTGGGTACCACAGTCTGGCTGCCCAAGCTTGCTGTCCTCACTTCTGTACAGATGTGTACCCTCGGGCCTCCTGCTCAGGGTGAGATCAGGCCATCAGCCCCACAAGTCTAGCTCTGCCCGCTCCACATGGAGCCCTCTCCTTCCGCTTGCAGCTTCCAAAGCCCAAGACAACCTTGAATGATAACTTGGCTGACTCCTAGCATGTGGGCTAGATCATGCCATGTGGAAGCCATCATCCTTGGCAACTCATAACAGCAAAAAGGTCCCTTTGTTTTCCAGAATGGAAGGTTATCGGCTGTTGGGGTCCTATCATTGCTATTTATGGGCTGATGTTATAGCTCCACTAATAAACTTTTGAGGGAACTTCCATTGAGCTTATCTTGATATCCTTTAAAATTCATATAAAAGTCTATCTTGGAGTCTATTCTCAGGGGAACTCAGTTTGTGATGGGGCTGATGCTGTGGCCTTTGTAAAAGACTGCCTTCCATATGAGATGACATTTTGGAGAAAAATATTTTGGAGGCAGTGGAAGATCAAAAATCTGAGCCTGTTGTGCCATGGAGATATCTATGTCATAGGATTGTTCCTATGCAGGAAGGAAAACTCCCCATGTCATGATAGCTGTCCCTACAGGCTTTTGCGTTTGAACACTTGGGCTCAGTTGGTGGCATAGTTTGGGAAAGTTATGGAACCTTTACACGGTGAAATCTTGCTGGAAAAATGAGGCACTGGTGGTGGGCCTTAAAGTTTTATAGCTCAGCCCCACGTCCTATTCACTCTTTGCTTCCTGAGTACAAACACAATGTTCCCAGTCAACTTCCACTGCTACCCTATCTTCCTTACAGACATAGGCTGTGTACCCTTATATCATGAGCCACATGAACCCTTTTCCTGCTTTGTGACAGCAGCAGAAAAAATTAGTACACCAGTTCGTGGCCTGAAAGAATATTCATACCTGAGGCACGGGAGGCACCGATCATCCTTGATCTGATGAGGCCTTCTCTCTTTTTGTTTCTTATTAACTTAATCTTTCCACGGAAAAGTTCCAGATGATAGTTCAGTTGCTCTTTCAAATCATCTGAGAAAAATATTTGACACTTGACAGTTTATAAATTGTCTATAGAAATTTATATATAGATGCATATATAAATGCATCTATATAGAAATTTAAAGTTATCATTATGACCAATTTCTTTAAAAAACCACTATTGCATAGATTTTAATGTGTCCCTGGTTAGCCTCAAATTCACATGAAAAGTGGTTCATAATCATATCCAATTTTATGTGTGTAGTGATATATCTCTGCTTTACTAAATCATTATTAAAATTTAGTAGAAAAAGTGCAGGCTTTTGTTATAACCTGGTTTCACTACTAACTACACAAGTTGTACTGTGATCAGTTTTTCTTCTAATTTTGTAATGACTAGAAGGTGAGTTATAAAACCAAGCAAGTTCAAGAGCCACCTACCCCAACTCCCTCAAGTTGAGGAAACCATTGGCACTCTCTGAGGGCATATCTAGTTTTCAGTTCAGATTTGTTACACAATTTATGATAAAGTTATTCTGAACTAAAGTAATGAATATATTAATCCTGAATTCCATTGGAACATAACACCTTGTATCCTGTTTTTAAGGCTAAGGTAAAGGAATGATAGAGAAGATGGTCTGGTAGCACACTCAGGTCTTGGCCATCGGGAATGACCTTCTTGGGCTCTTATGAAGGGGACTAAAATGCAAGATGTATATATAAGCAAGTCAATAGAGATCATGGACTGGGTGTTTGTGTCCACCAGCTCCAAATACATATATCAAAATCACCAATGTGATTTGGAGTAGGCACTTTGGTATTAGATCATGAGGGTGGAGTCTGCATGAATGGACAAAGGAAGAGGCCCAAGAGCTCACCTGATCCAAAGAGGATGGAGCAAAGGGCATCAATCTAAAAACCAGGAAGAAGGCCTTTAACCAACAACCTGGTCTTATTGGCACCCTGGTCTCAGATCAGTGTTTGTTGATCAAGCCATCTTGTCAAATTGACAAGAGACCAGCATGGCTCTAGATTCTGGGTGCTATGTTGAAAGGCTAGCAGACATGGTGACTCCTGAAACTGTGTGTGCCCACTATAGGATTTGCGAGCTCCTGAGTAAGAAAGCAGAACTCCTCCGGCCTGCAGGTATATCTTCACCCTGCATCCACCTTCCCCTGGATTTCCTGCCCATCAAACTGCAAACATCTCAACCCTACAGGGCAGATAAGGCAGTGTGAGTGAAGGAAGAAGCAGCCATCCCATGTACAAGACCAGATAATGATGACGCCTGTGGAAATGCTGTATGATAGGCATCTGGGCAATATCAGTAACTTCTAAATATAATAACATTAGCTTAGGTCCCAGCCAGAGCAACTGAGTGTCACTCACACAGGGTGGCCTTCCTGGAATGTCATTTCTATTCATCATGCCTTTTTCCTTATCATGGACTAGCTTCCTAGTAGGTTAGGTGACTTTGCAGGCCTGAAATCTACCCAGCTTTGACATCATTATCCTGGCATTCCTAACTTGCCTAAGGTTGATACTCAGTTGTAAATAAACAAACAGCCAATTTCAGAGTCTAAGCATTAATAACTAAACTGTTGTTCTGGTATCATTATTCTGTCTTTAAAAAGTAAGCATGGAGGAATCATCACCTATTTGCAGTTGTTTCAATCAGGTTCCTTCATGTGAAGTACCTGGATTAGGTCATCTCTCCAGGTTAAACCCTAACTTGTTCTCTATATGCATTATTCATATATTCATTATTTGTTTTTGAACAAGGTTCTCATGTAACTCAAATTGACTTTGAACTTGCTCTGTAGCCAAGGACAACCTTGACTTCTTGACCCTCTACTTCCACTTCCCTGGCTAGGATTGCAGATATACACCACCACACCCAGTTTGTATAGTGTTGAAGCGTGACTCCAAGGCTTTAAGCATGCTAGGCAAACACTCTACCGACTGAGCTACATTCCCAGCCATAGCTCCCTATGTTCTTGAGATAAGATTTCAAAAATGCCTTTCTTGAGTAGCCCCTTTAAGTAACTCCACCCTATGCCTTTTCCTACATCCTTCCAACTCTACACTTTTTGCATTTAAACTTTGCAAAACGCAGAAGTATTCCATGCTCACCCTTGTTTTGTCTCATCTTGGACTTCTAAGCTGCCATTTCTTTCACCTAAAATATATTTTCTTCTTGTACATCTGGGAAACCCCAACTCATCTGGCTTCTTCCATTTAGATGGCACTTCTTTCTAAAATGATCCCTAAAGTTAAGGCTAGCTCATTGTGCTGATCTCATGGACCATCATGACAGGGTCTGGGTCAGTCAGTCTTGCCACATGCAATGAGTGCATCAGGTGTAGCATCCCCTCAACATCCACCAAAAACATCTTCCGTATAAATCGTACAAGTATGAAGCCATGCGTGGTGGAGCATGCTCATGAATCCAGCACAAGATCCAGTCAAGAGTTCAAGGTGAGGCTAGCCTGAGCTACATGAGACCATTCCCCTCCACTCCAAACAAAAACAAATCTTAAGTATCACTAGAAGAGAAGGCCACCTTCCAAATAGACAGTCACTGTTTGCTCACCAATTTCACTCATGTCATCAACCAGAATTATTTCTTCAAGGAAAGGATGTGGGGTGCGGCTCATCACACTTGAAACTGTCCGGAGCAAGGTGTTGGATTCTTCATTATGGAAGCATATGATTATGCTGGCAGTAGGTAGATTGAATGGGTAGTGTTTTTCAAGACAGCTGCAAGAAAAATAGGACAAGAATTACTCATCCAAAAGCCTCAAGTGTTCTGGGGCCTTCTTCAAATGTCAGCCCTTACTTTTTCTTTCTTTACTTTAGTGAGCTAACTAGGACAGTACAATGACAGTACATTAAAAAAAATTATGGGACTAGAGAAATGGCTCAGAGGTTAAGAGCAGTGGCTGTTCTTCCAAAGGTCCTGAGTTTAATTCCCAGGAACCACATGGTGGCTCACAGCCATCTGTAATGAGATCTGGTGCTCTCTTCTGGCCTGCTGGCATATGTGCAGGCAGAACACTGTATAAATAATAAATAAATACATCTTTAAAAGATTAAAAAATTATCAAAATGTTCTTAATTTAAAAAAACGTTCTCATTTATGTATATGTATCTGCATCTATGTGTGCATACACATGTGCATGCAAGTACCTGTGGAGCCAGAGAGGGCATCAGGTACCCTAGAGCTAGAGTTAGAGTTGGAGGTAGTTGTGCACTGCCTGGCATGGGTGCTGGGAAGTAAACTCTGGTCCTCTAGAAGAGTAATAAGTACTCTGAGCTGCTGAGGCATCTCTCCATCCTGTCCCTAAATTCTTTAACTTTTTAACCTTTATTTATTTTGTTTTGTGTGGGAGCAAAGGGGTGCAAGTGCATGCATTGGTGGGCATGTGGAGGTGGAAGTACAACTCACAGGAGTCACCTCTCTCCTCCATCATGTGTGCTTGGTGTCATGTAGGAATTAATCTCCTGTGTGCGCATGCCACCTTGCTGGCCCCACTTACGTCAGAAGGACATTCTTTTCCCTATCCACAGAAATTTCTGGGAAACTTCATTGGCTCATACTGGCTCAGGCCAGTATGGAGGTAATTAACTAGGGCAGTACAAGTGAGATCAAAAGAATAAAATCATCATTTCTGCTGCAATCATGTAAAAGGGGAAATATTTCCTGGACAGTTACAGATCAGGAGGCAGATGAGCCAACAGGAATCTCAGTGTGTCTAACTGCAGGATAAATTTGGATTAAAGGAATCTTTACAGTTGAAGGTTTATCCTGACCCAAGTTATCCCATTGGATGGTAGTAGAGAGTGTTCAGCTGCTGAGTGGAAGCTGGCACGATGCTCAAAGGAATAGAAACCATGTGAGGTGACAACCAGGCAAAATGTGAACAGGTTGGAGTGGTAATGGTGCCTATGTAAGCATGTAGTCTGCACTCAAGTGGACGTGACCTAAGAGCACAGCAATAGAAGCCAAAATAAACAAATGGGATGACATCAAAACTGAAAAGCTGCACAACGAAAGAAATGATCAACAGGATGAAGAGAAAACTTTCAGAATAAGCAAAAAATACTTGAAAACCATACATCTGACTAGGGACTGAGAGCCAGATTACTTGTAGAGTCAGAAATTAGCAGAGGATTGAGGCTATAAGTCAGTTAATAGAGTTCTTATCTGGCACTGGGTTAGATCTTAGCACTGCATAACATAAAATTAGGCATAATGGAGGCAGGAAAATCAGAAATTAAAAAACATTCTTGGCTACATATTGAGTTCAAGGCAAGCCAGGAATAGACAAGACCCTGTCTTAACAACAACAACAACAAAAAAGGCGAGCAAGCCTAGTAGACCTTTTTCAAAAGAAGACAACAAGTAGTCACTAGGTATATGAAAAATATTCAATAAAGTAAAATATTCATTGCCACTAATCATCAGGGAAATGCAAACCAAAACTATGATGAGATTCTAAAACTCACATCTGTTAAAATTGCCATTATCAAAATAATAAGTATGTAGAGGAAGATTGGCACAGCCTTTGTGGAGGACAACATGACCCAACAACTCTGCTCTTAGATATACACTCAGGTGTAAATCCAGCCTATAGAAGTGCTATCTGCCACTCGCACTATTGAAGCATTATCCCAGTAGTTAAGATATGGAATCAACCAAAGTGCTCATTAGAAGATGAATGAGTAAAGTAGATGCATACAATGGGATATTATTTAGCCTTAAAAGTTTAGGGACAGGTGAGATGGTTCACTGGGTAAAGGGACATAATGATCTGAGTTGATCCCTGGACTCCACTCAGTGAAAGAAAAGAAACAACTACTACAGGTTGTTTTCTGACCAACTCCCACACCAACCTGTGGTATGTACATATATATACCTGCACACACATACATTTGTAATTACATTTTTAAGATAGAAAATTAAGTTATATACCATAATTTGGAGACACATAGAAAGAGATAGAGTGAAAAGAACACAGGATGGAGAACTAGTCTTCCCTAGAGATGTGCACCTCACATGGTTATGTAATCCCAAGTAGCCAGTGGGTGTGGTGGTACACACTCTTAATCCCAGCACTCTAGAGGCAGAGGCAGGTGGATCTCTGAGTTCAAGGGAAGCCTGGTCTATGGAGTGAATTCCAGAACATCCAAGCTTAGGCAGTGAAGGGAACACTGAAAACAGAAAAACAATGAAGATGTAATTGAATGAGGGGTTCATGTTCCAGCCCCAGCAAGCAGCAGAACTTGGCAGCTTTCGCCATGTGGCTCTGGGAGTCAAGGATACAAGAAAGGAGTTATGGAATCTCCCTCAGGAAAGCTGCTGAGGCCAGGCATGTGTCAGGGGTGTCCCTGCATGGAAGCCTAGAGAGGCCATTGTGTGAAGTGAAGGTGAAGCCTGGATTGCCTTGGAGACCCCAAGATGTTGGAGCTGCCAGAGCTGTGGGATACGTACCCAGGAGACCTGCTAACATGGAGTGGAACCAGCCCAAGAGAGAGATGTGTAATACAGTCAGCAAAGCTGAAAGGAGTTGAAGGTCCGAAGAGCGTGTTGACGTCAGACATGGAGATGCAGAGTTTGGAGTTTGCCCAGCTGGTTTTCAGTCTTGCTTTGGTCCAGTATTTCCTCACTATGCTCCCTTTTCTAATGGTAATGTATATCTTGTGCCATTATCTTCTGGAAGTATGTGATCCAGTTTTTGGTTTTGATTTTACAGGGGATTACAGGTAAGAGAGTTCATCAATTTCAGAAAAGTCTTTAAACTTTTAAACAAGTTTGAGATTGTTTTAGACTATGGGGACTTTTGAAGTTGAACTAAATGCATTTTGCATTATGGTATAGCTACACGCCTATGGAAGCCAGGGAGTGGAATGTGGTAGTTTGAAAAAAAATGGCCCCCAAAAGCCCATAGGGAGTGGCACTATTAGGAGGTGTGGCCTTGTTGGAGAAAGTGGTAGCTGAGGGGCAGGCTTCGGGGTCTCAGATGCTCAAGCCACGTACAATGTGGCAATCACTTCCTGCTGCCTGCTGATCCAGATGTAGCTTACCTCTCCAGCACCATGTCTGCCAGCAGGCTACCATGTTTCCCACCATGGCAATAATGGAATGAACCTCTGATGTGTAAGCCAGCCCTAATTAAATGTTTTCCTTTGTAAGAGCTGACATGGTCATGGTGTCTCTTCATAGCAATAAAACCCTAACTAAGACAATTTGGGGTTCAGTAACCATTTGGGGTACATATCTCTGGGGAAGAATGATTCTCCCTCTCTTAGTAGTTGTTAGTTTCCTGTAGCACTTATCTAGGGGTAGGGATAGTTTTGATTTCCTCTATCCATGTTGGGATCCAACTGGTCTTGTTTAAGTACCCATATTTCAACTTGTTTTTCTTAAAAAGTAAGTATGTGATGGAAGAAAAGAAGCAAGGCAGTTACACTATTTTAGATCATATTTAGGGGGAAATAATAGCATGGAAAGAAATTCACAAATTATTAGAATTAAAATATTGGTCTTTGTGGTATATGACTCTTAACTTGATTTACAGAGTATCCTCCAAATTAAATTCATACCATGTTTATAGTTTGAGCAAATATAAATTCAATCTTTTTCTATAAATTCATTCTTTTTCTTTTTTTATGTGGGGAAGGGACACATGTAGCTGAGGATGACCTTGAACTTCTAACCCTCCTACCACCACCTCTAAACATTGAGATCACAGGTGTACACCACCGCTCTTGGCTGATGTGGTGCTGGGAGCAAACCCTGGGCAAACAGTCCAACTACACCCACAACCCAGGTTTGTTTTCTTTTATTGTGATTCAGTTGCACTGTGTCATTATGAACAAACACTCATTTCTTGAGTGTGCCCAATCATTAATGTTGTTTGTGGCATCAAATGTTTGTATTGTACACTATCACAAAATAAGCCAATATGGCTCACTTTCCAGTTTCCTGGAAAGTGTATGTTTTCCTCAGTGTATGTTTCTTTTTGGTAATGAAAATTGATATTTTTACCAGGAAATGATTGGAACCTAAATGATATTTAAAAGGTATCAACAAACATAATGCTAAACAGATGAACAAGAACATTGTGTTAAGTGAAACGAACCAGTCTTCCAAAAGACTAAATGTTTACTTTTACTAATTTGACACTGAAAGTAGGCTGGGAGAAAGGAGGGCACACAGCTTCAGTTCAGGCAGTGCTGTGGTCGCTCACCACTGTGGCTGTGCTTAGTGCTACTGAATTGTCCCCTAGAAAATTGTTAACATATAACTTTATGTGTATTTAGCACAGTTAACATCAACACAGACAACGGAAAGACAATGAAAGTGAAGCAGACTTTGACAAAAAAGATAGGTAGATGTTCCAAGCATTTTCTATTGGGAATTAATGCTTTGGCCAGAAGCCCTTGCTGGTGACTGAGTAAAAACCTCCAGTGCGTTATTTAGCTCTTCCAAACCTCTAGAACCAATTCTGCCTGTGGGGAAGGTGGTCTCTACACCACAAATGTCAAAAGCTTGACATTGTCCAGCTTAAAAGAGTTAAGATTAGGAATCTACACTACAGGAGTTCTAATATGCTAAGATTAAAGTCTGGTTAGTGGGAGAACATACATTTCATCCCTGGAATCCGGCACCTGTCTCTCGATGCCCAGTTTTCTACTGAGAATGGCATTAAATCCATATTGCATAAATGCTTCGCGAAATTCTGAGTTTGAAAAGTCAATCTTACCTGCAAGAAAAGATAATTTGAATCATGTAAGTAAAAGCTTACTATTGTCATACTAATGCAGGTAACAAGAGCAACCCTATCTTGAATTTTTCTGAAACAGTCATTTTCTTGGACTCTAAACTACCTCCAGATGACAAAGTGTTTACATAAACCAAAGAAGACTTTTTAGTTACGTGTTGACATTAATTTTAGATGAAGAAAGACACTCAACCTTGTTTGCTGCATTAATCACTTTTCCTGTTGCTAAACACCCGACCAAAAGCAGCTTAAGAAGCGAGGAATTACCTTGACACGCCATCCTAGGAGAAGTCTGTCATGGAGGAGAAGGTACAGCAGCAGCTAGTCACCCTGCGTTTAAGTCAGTGGCAAAGAGCAATATGCAGTCCAGGGAATGGTCTCTCTCTTAAACACACACACACTTATGTATACGTAAGATACATACATATGTATTTCATAAATGCCACACAGGAGCTACAGAAGTTTCCAGGTGAAAAGTAGTCACAGATAAAACAGCAGCAGCAAACCTCCAAGATAATAAACTGATTTCCCCAGCCTAGGACAGAGCTGGGGAAAAGGGTAGCCTAATAACAAAACAAAACCCTTTGCAAAACTTGTTCCAGATTTTGCACCGTCACCCTCATGAAGCAAACAGTAGTATCCCTCTTGCCCTACCTGGTGGTGTCAGAGAGGCCAGGCAGAGCCTAATAGCCCATTGGTCAGCAGTTCTACTCACCCTCATGGCTGGTGTAGGGAGACTGAATAGGGGGAGCTCTAGCCTCACTGATAGCAGTTAGTGGGATGTTGCACCTTCAACCCCCATGACAGCAAAATGGGGCAGGGTAGAGCCAGTAGCCTTCTGCTTTCCCAGGCCTCTCATGGGGCCCAGGAGGGAACTGAACGTCCACTTTCATCTGGCAGCAATGAGACAGAGCGGGCAGTGTGAACCAGAATAGCTAGTGTTGTATTTCTCTTTGAACCTGGTGCCAGTGAGGACTAGTGGGCATTTGAGCCTTCTAGCCCTTCGTGTTAAAGGGTCACAAGGAGGGGAGGAGAGGCAGGACGAGCTGACACTGACCAGTGACAAGGTTGGGAAAGTCAGCATTAAGTGGGAACCAAAATGAAGCTGGATTATTTTTAAAGCTTTTTTATTGATTCTTTGTGAATTTTGCATCATGTACCCCAATCCCACTCATCTCCCTGCCCCTTCAAATCTGCCCTCTGCCCTTATAACCTTCCCCAGAAAAGGAAAAACAAACTAAAACAAAACAAAACAAAAAAAACTCTGCTGTGGAAGCTGCAGTGTGTCATGGTGTGTCCCTTTGTCCACACATCTTTACTTGCAAACGTTCATTGCAATGAGTCATTGGAGTGGTTCAAGGCCTCTGGTTTCTGCTACATCATCAATACTGGATCCTCATCTGGACTCCTCTCAGGTATCCTGTTGTTGCCCTGTGTCATGGAGATCCTGCAGCTTTGGGTGTGCAGGACTGGCTCTTTCACTGCTCCAGTAGATCATAAATGGGACACATCATGGAATAGATGCTGGGGTGGGCCAACTCAAAGCCCTGGATCTGGGCCTGAGTAAGAGCTAAGTTGGTCAGCCCACCAACTCTCCTGCATCCACACTACCAGGACAATATCCCCAGCATGGTCCCATCTAGCTCACCCTAAGCTGAGGTTGGCAAGGGGTGGGGCCAGATCTCTCCCTCTCATGCCCTCAGAGTCACAGGGCCAGCTCTACTGTGCTGCCCAGGTGAAGTGTGGGGCTTGCTCTCCTAAGTGCTGTACCCAGGGGACACTTGTAGCCAGGGCCAGCTCTCCTGCTGGAAGTGACGGTGATATGACTGCAATGTCTGTCACCACATTGATCACCAGGGTTGATATGGCTGATCTGGCTGATTAGGCGGGTGTCCCCCCTCCTTCCTCACAGCTCCATGTGCATCCCTCCCAAAGCTGCACTCTTGATCAAAGTCTTGATCTTGGGTCTTCACCAAGCAGCTGTGCTTCCTGCTAGGACCTCCAAACAAACTCAGGGAGCTGAGTTTTCATGGTACCTGTCTACCTGAGATGGTGTGCACCCGGCACTATAGGCAGGTAGGGCAGGTAGAGTAGGCAGAACACACATACTTACAGGTTCCTTCTAGTAGAGGACAGAAGGGGCCAACAGGAGCATTTTCACATTTTGTACTGTATGACACACTTAAACTCCATGAGGGAATCTGCACTAACATATTACTAGCTTAGCACATACACACCGTTCATGGTCTATTTGTTCTGAGGTAACTGCTAGACCAAATGTCCCTGGAGGAGTACAAGGTTGATACCAGCAGCAATTACCAGCGGTAAACTATATCTATTGTTTACTTGAGCCCAGACATCCACAGAATGCTAGAGGAGTGAAAGAAGTAACAATGAGAAACAGACATTTATAAAAAAAAAAAAAAAATCTCAGAACAGTGGTCAACCACCTTAACCAGAATGTCAAGGCCAAACTCTGAATAACTGACAGCCTCTGTCCCCACCCTCCTACATAATCTGTGAGCTGAACATTTAATGAAAGGCAGACATTTAAGGTATTAATCCTCTCTTCTCTCACATTGCTGGTGCCTGAATAAAGTGAAGTTTTAAGATTCAGTTATTGCCTCTGTTCACTGGCTTTTGTGAGTGACAGACACTGCAATCCCTTTTTGCTTATACTTGTCCTATACCTCAGTGAAGGGAACCTGTTTGGAATCATGCTACACTGCCTCTCAATATCTTTTTTTATATAACTTATTTTATTTCATATACGTTAGTGTTTTGACTGTTGTTTTAAAAAATGAAAATCACAACTGTTTATTTATTTATTTATTTATTTTTATTTTTTACCAATAAAGACGCAGGAGCCAGGTGCTAGTGTAAAAACCTACTAGCTCAGAGAGGCAGACAAAGCACCCAGCTGACCTTCCTTCTCAGCTCAGGTCTGGGTAGAAAAAACCCAAAAGGCTCACTGGCACAGCTGACAGCCCAGGAGGAAAAGGCCAAAAAACCCAAGGCCAAAGGCTTGCTAGCTCAAGGCCCAAAAAGCCAGAGAGCTAAAGCCTAAACTATAGAGTTAAAAATCCAAAAAGCCCTTCCTCAATTCAAAGTCCCTCCTACTCTTTAATCCCTGTCAGCTGGTTTCTTACTCTGCCACTTGACCTAGGGTTAACTTTATTAAATCCTGTGGACAGAAAGTTCTTGGATTAAAGGTGTGCGCTAGGGCTGGGTGAACCACACCATAATCACCAGTTTACAATAAACAGAAAGTTCTTGGATTAAAGGTGTGTGAAAGGGCTCAACCACACCAAACAAGAAAAAGGGTTTTACAGTTCACAATTTTGGAGTTCACAATGGGATCAAATATCCTGCAACAGACTGCATGTATATCCATGTGAGGGAGTTGGATCCCCTGGAACAGGAGTTACAGACAACTGTGAACTGCCATGTGGGTGGTGGGAATTGAACCTCAGTCCTCTGGAAGAGCAGTCAGTGCTCTTACCAGTTGAGTCGTCTCTCCAGCCCCACCTCTCAATATCTTTAATGTCCAGGATCCAATATAAAATAATGTCATAACAAGAACAGGGAAAGTCCCAAATGGAATTTAATAGGACAGCCAATAGATTCCAACACTGAGCTGAACCAGCTGGACCAAACTTACTAAGATGTTAAAGCAGCTACCACAGCAGCATCAGAAGCTGACAGAAAAAAGGAGCGCTCAGCTATGGGACAAAACTAACCAAAAGGAAGTGATAGGAGTGATGATTAACCTAAGTAGAGTTAGGGTAACTCTAAGCAGTAGTTAAACTCCACAGAGCAGAGCCTGTGAGCCTGAGGTCAGGTCAACTGGATTGGTGTGGTATGAACAGCAGAGAGATGAACTGGAAAGAGAAAGATTTTCAGGGGCCCTGGTATAACATAGAGCTAGCTGTAGTTCAGGAATTACAGAGGAGAAGAGAAGCAGCAGGGGTGGGGGGCTTCAGAGGACCATTCCCACTCTCCTCACACTGTCAGCAGTGCACCAGAGCCCATAACATCTGACTTTAAGCCATTCGTGGTCTCTTTGTTATTCTCTTTATCTTTGGAGACTTATTTTGTCAAACCGTTCATCCCATGTAAACATGGAGCACAAATCTTACAACAGTGAGTGTTAGGGGGAGCAAATTCCAAGAGAATATTGACACAGACTGTCTACAGATATGTTAAACTATGCAGAACCAGAACTGCTGAGGAATAGCATGCAGAGGATGTGGAATGACATTGTTGGATTCAGACAACAGTTATCTTTGACATTGGTAGGTGGAGAAGGTTTGGGGGTGACATTTCTATTGTACTTGTTGAAATTCACTTCTGAGGAAAACAGAAAGCTGCCTGAAGCCAATATTGCAAACTATATAAAAATGAGAAATTTAGGTGGTAAATGTGTGTGTAAATGCCCTATTGAATTCTATGTATAATATATCCATATATGAAATATTTTATAGTTTGAAAGTTAAATTACCTGAAGGAGGGCATTCTCTTATTCTTCCAAATGCTGAATTTGTAATATGTTTTCCCTTGAAAGTACTTAACAGAAACACAATTTGACCCTGGATATAATTCTGGTTTTCCAAGTTCATCTGCATCAAACTTACCATGGATGTTCTCTTTGGGAATTTCCTTTGAGTCATAGGTTTGCTGGTACACATTACCAAGTGACCTAGTCCTTCTGGGTTCCTGGATTTTCCTCTGATGTCTGTCCTCATAATTGTACTTTAAATACGAAAGTAGCAGAGCTGTCCAGAGCCCAATGGTCATGGATCCATAGAGAAAACATCGAAGTATGATATTCTTCATCTTGAATTTCAGATTTTTAAATTCCAATGTTTCTAGGCAAGATCATTGCAAGAGAAGTGTATTAGAGAACTCGGTGGCATTTGAACTGTCCACATAGAGTAAATTCTGTATTTGGTGGGTTTTGTTTGTTTTGTTTTTTGGTTTCTTGAGACAGGGTTTCTCTATGTAGCCTTGGCTGTCCTGGACTTGCTTTGTAGGCCAGGCTGGCCTCTGGCTCACAGAGCTCCGTCTGCCTCTGCCTCCCTGAGCACTGGGATCACAGGCGTGCACCATCATACCCAGCTGTTTTCAGTATTTTAGGAACAATCACTTTGATTTTTTTGAGTACAAAGAGTTTATATCTTTTCTGTCACAAGAATTCTTCAAACAGTATCCACAGGATCAACATTTATATAGGTCAGTATGAAACAGGCAGCATAACTTAAAGTCTTTGTCCTACCTCTGGGCAGAGAGAGAGCTCAAAGAGAGGAGGTAACATGGAAGAGCATCATCATCTCTTATCCATGCCCAGCCTACTTGGAGAGATAGTGTTGCCCTCTGACACTCTGCTCAGACACCAGCCAGACTGAAATGTAAAATCACGCACTGTTACATGCTGAAGTGAGAACAAGCAGGGATGAGCACTATTGCCCCCTATTGAGGGGCCAGTAAATGGACTCGGTGGCTTGAGTTCTAACCAGTGAAGGTGAGATATGAATGCCTATCCTAACACACACATGAATGTCTTCATAGTGATGTTGACATTCAGATATAACCGAAGCTTTTCTCAGCAGAAGAATTGCTAAAGTGAAGCTGTCCTTTTAGTGATGACGTTAATCAGCTGGAGCTGTCAAGCAGCATATTTTAAAGCCATAGAGATGAGCAGGAAGCAAGGAGAGGGACCCTGAAGCTAGTAATTATGAAGACCTGAGTTTGAATCTCTAGAGCCCATATAAAAAGCCAGACAGGCAATGAAATACTGCTTGGCAATTAAAAACAAGGAAACCATGAAATTTGCAGGCAAATGGAGAGAACTAGACAAGATCATCCTGAGTGAAGTATACCAGAAGCAGAAAGACACACATGGTAATATACTCAATTATAAGTGGATACTAGACATATAATATAGGATAAACATACTAAAATCTGTACACCTAAAGAAGCTAAGCAAGGAGGAGGACCCTGGGTAAGATGCTCAATCCTTATTCAGAAAGGCAAACCAGGTAGACATGGGAAGATGGAGAAAACAGGGAACAGGACAGGAGCCTACCACAGAGGGCTCTGAAAGACTCTACCCAACAGGGTATCAAAGCAGATGCTGAGACTCAGCCAAACTTTGGGCAGAGTGCAGGGGGAGATAGAAAGACCTGAAAGGGACAGGAGCTCCACAAAGAGAGCAACAGAACCAAAAACATCTGGGCACAGGAGTCTTTTCTGAGACTGATACTCCACCCAAGGACCATACATGGAGATAACCTAAAACTTCAGCATAGATGTAGCCCATGGCAGCTCAGTGTTCAAGTGGGTACCCTAGTAATGGGAACAGGGGCTGTCTCTGACATGAACTCAGTGGCTGGCTCTTTGATCACCTCCCCCTGAGGGGGTAGCAGCCTTACCAGGCCACAGAGAAAGACAGTGCAGCCAGTCCTGATGAGATCTGAAAGGCTAGGGTCAGTTGGAAGGGGAGGAGGACCTCTGCTATCAGTGGATTTAGAGACGGGCAGGGAGGAAAAGAGGAAAGAAGGGTGAGATTGGGAGGGGCTGAGGGAGGGGACTACAGCTGGGATACAAAATGAATAAATTGTAATTAAAAAATAATTTATTTTAAAAAGCCAGACAGGGCAGCATGTGCCTGCAACCCCAGTGCTAAGGAGGGCAAAGAGACAGATCCCTGAAGCTCACTGGTCGACTTGCCTAGACAGATCACTGAACTTCAAGTCCAGTGAGAAGCCCTGTCTCAAAGGACAAATAAAGTGATGAAGGATATTCAGCGTTGACCTCAGGTCTCATCACACATGTGTACTCACATGCATGTACACCTCCTACACAGACATACACACACTCACACACATGCACAGGGAGAGAAGCAAGAAGGGCATAGTATAATTTGCAGAACATGATGAGTAGTGTTCCTGCTTAGGGCTGCTCATATGCAGCAGGTGCCTGGGGAAACCTGTGAGTAAATGATGCACAGTGCCCAGCAGCTCTGGCCTGCCAGGAGGAAAAGGCAGAGCCTGTGCATTCTTAGTGCTGGTTCCTGCAAAGCTCTGCAGTATGTGTGGTAAAAGGACTCCTATCTGCAGAGCCTGGTGATGCACATGGAGCATTTGTGATACGGTATTTGAGAGACTTCCTTTCAAAGCAGTGCTCTGCATGTGTTTGCATCCTCGCTTTGACTCAACTGTGAATGAAAACAAAGCTACACACTCCATGGGAACAGACAGGGAACCATGAATATAAGTGAGTTTGTTTCATTTCTATTTTTGGTTTGGTTTGGTTTTTAAACAAGGTCTCATGTAGGCCAGGTTGACCTCAAGCTCACTTAACTCACTTAGTAGCCAAGGATGACCATAAGCTCATGGTTCTCCTGCCTCTACCTCCTGAGTGCTGAGATTACAGGTATGTGTTGCCATGCCTAGTTTTGGGAGATATTGGGGACCAAACCCAGTGGTTTGTGTATGTTAGAAAAACACTCTACCAAATGAGTCACAGCCAAGGCATGTGAGATTTTAACATGTGCTCTGAAGACAAAATTAGTGGCCATGTGCTCACAATTTGAAAGGAGAGAGGAGGCCACAGCCTGAGCGGGAAGTGAGAGGACCGTGCAGTAGACATAGGCTGAGCTGCCGCTTGAGTGAGTGGGACCTTGGCAAGTCTATATACGCGCAGTCAGAAAAGTGCCTCTCCTACCCCGGTTCACAGAGGAGCCAGGCAGGGTAAACGAACTGAAGAGGCTCAGCCCACACGGGGAAGCTCAGGGCTGGAACTGAGACATTTAAAATGTTTGGATGTGCAACAGCCACCACACAGAGCCCTCATGTCCACCACACACACACACACACACACACACACAAGATAGCAAAGTTGAGGCTGCTATGGCTGAGGTGGGGGGAAGAGAGAACTTCTGTAGGAGGAGATGGGCCTGGGGAAAGGCCATCTGCTGAGGTTCTAGAGCAGTGCTTGTCACCCTTCCTAGCTGCAACTCTTTAACAGTTCCTCATGTTGTGGTGACCATAACAATATTTTTGTTGCTACTTCATAACTGTAATTTTGCTATTGTTATAAACTGTAATGCAAAATCTGGTATGTGGGATATCTGATATGAGACCCCCCCATGGGTTTGTGACCCACAGGTTGAGAACAGTTCTAGAGCTTCCCACAAATGCTACCTCTTCTTTAGATACCTTGAAGATAGGCTCATGGCCAAAGCTGCTACAATATTCAGAATGTCCAATAGCTTGTTTGTCCTGCTTTTCCGTTGGAATGGAATGCTGATATGGACTTTTGGAGAACTATGACTCTCCAAAATTGTGTCAAATCATTAATCATCAACATGACCATATTTGTGAAAGAGCCTTTAGGGAGGTGATTAAGGTTAAATGAGCTTATAGGATAGGTTAGGTCCTAATCCTATGGAGCTGGTGACCTTATATCAGGATACATGCACAGAGAAAAGAACATGTGAGGGTTTGTCAAGAAGGAGCCATATGTGAATCCAGAAGAGTGGCTTAAAGTGGAAGCCAGCTGCCAGTGCCTTGACCTTGTACTTTTGTGAGAAAATAAATTCCTAACGTTAGCCAGCCAGTTTGTGATGTTTTGTTCCACTTGCCCACATGGACTGATACAAATGCCAAGGATCCACCATGGCATTTGAGAAAAACCTCCAGGAAGGAAAAAAAAAAATCTGTGGAGAGCCACAAAAAGAACAACCCCAAACTTACAAAATACTGAAACTGAGAAATCAAGAATACCATACTCAAAGAACCAGAGAAACGACTTCAGAAAACAAAGGGACAGTTGAAATTTAAAATATGCCTGCCACAACAAAATCAGTAGAAGATTGGAAAATAGAAGGGAATTTTCTGAAGTACAGGAAAACCAGAGTATGAGGGGTGACCTCAGAGAAAGATAGGGCATTCTTTTAGGACCATCTAACTTGCAATGAGTTCTAGAAACTAGAATTAGAAATGGAGGCTAGATGACCAACATCAATAAAGAATACAGTGGCCAGTGCAACCCATGAGGAGACGTCCCAGGAGAGCTGACATTTACAAAGGATCACATTATACTTCTCAGTGGCAGAATCACATTCAGAAAGACTAGAGAAATGGCTACAAATTCAAGATGAGACATCAAGCCTAGATTTCTATAGCTAGTCAAAACCTGATCAAGCTCAAGAGCAGAATAAACGTTCCAGAAAAAGCATGGCTTCCTCTTCTCCTCTGCAGTAAGGATACATGTAAATTATAAATACCAACAAGGCAGAGAGCAAAAGGAGGACACAAACGGTGTGTACACACTTGCAGACATATACATGCATAGACATGCATGCATGTTTAAATACCACAAAACCTAGATCTTTAGCCATTGGCTTTGCTTTAAAATCTGAGACTTGGGCTGGGAAGATAGCTCAGTGGGCAAAGCACTTACTGTTCAAGTTTGAGACCTGAGTTCAAATCTTCAGATGCCGTATAAAGCTGAGCGCTATACTCTACACGTGTGATCTTGTGAAGAGATGGGAGGCAACAACAGGAGAGCCTGGGAAAGGTCAGCTAGGCCAGCGTATACAGTGGCAGACAGCAAAAAGACTATCAAACACGCTTGAAGGTAAGGAGCAACACCTCACTTTGGCCTTTGGCTTTTATATACCTGCCACAGCCTGTGTGCCTGCATTCATAAACACACAGTCCCACACGCACTCTCTCTTACCCACACTATCAGATACACATACTCTCCTACACATACTCTTTCTACATACAATCTCTCTCACACACACACTTGCACACAAACTATCTCACACATACACTTGCACGTACATAATCTCTCTCACCCATACACTAACACACACACTCCCTTCACCTCACACACAAATACACACTATCTCACAATATTGTCTTATATACACACTCTTAAACACACATTCTCTTACACATACTCCCTTCCCCCAAATACGCACTCACACATTCTCTTGTATACACTCACACACACAATCACACAGTCTCTTACATACACATTCTCTCTCACTCACACACACTCACACACACACACTCACAATCTCTCTTACATGCACTCTCACACCTGCACTCTCATACACACACACACACCCTCACACACTCTCACACTTGCATACTTTAGGGCTATCGAGATGGTTTAGTGGGTAAGTGCATACTCTGCAAGCACGAGGCATCAGGCTGCCTCCTTAGCACCCACATACAAGCCAGGTGTACCATGGCTGAAGAGTCGGCTCAGCAGTCTCCTGCTGCTCTTGCTGAACTTGGTTCCCAGCACTCGCACTGCAGCTCAGTCATCTCTAGGTCCAGTTCCAGGAGGTCCAGTGCCTCTTCTGCCCCCTCAGGGCAGTAGGCATAATTAATGTATATGCAAGCAGGCAAAACATTCACATACGTAAAATAAATAACATTTATATACAAAACAGTCATAGGATTAGTGTCTGTGTGTAGTGAAACTTTCCCTAACCAACAGTAATACAATGATAACATCCACTCCAGACTTTTGTTAGCATAGCTTATTTTTTTTAATTAATTGATTTTTTTGTTGGTTTTTTGTTTGTTTGTTTTTTAGATAGGCTTTCTCTGTGTAGCCCTGGCTGTCCTAGAACTTGCTTTGTAGACCAGGCTGGCCTCGAGCTCATAGATCTGCCTGCCTCTGCCTCCTAAGTGCTGGGATTAGCTGCCTGGCTCTTAGCATAACTTACTAAAAGGGCCTTGCCAGGGTCCCCTTTCCCTGTAATGGTTAATATTGTTAACTCTACATGGTCTAGGATCACTGTGGAGAAAAGCCTCTCAGAGTACCTGTGGGGATTATCTAGAATAGGTTAACTGAAAATGGGTGATGTCATTTCCTGGACTGGGGTCCCAGGTGAGTGACAAGGAGAATGCCCTCGGCCTAAGCACAGGAGCTCACTCTAGTTCTTGGCTGTGGACACCCTCTCATCAATCACTCCTCTTCCTGTCACAATGCTTCCACGCTCTCCCCATCAGGATGAATTCTATCCCTACAAATTGTAAGCCAAAATAAACTCTAACTCCCTTAAAAATTAAAAAAATTTAAAAACAGGATGAAGTGATTGGGGAAGACAGCAGTGTAAAGGTACATGTGGGCACAGCCCTCTCCCCACATGAACGTGAGATTTTACAATCAGGAGAGCGTGCCCTTGCTTTTGATTGATGTCACGACTAATTTTTCTAAAAATAATATTTTGTAACACTTTGTCTTCCTGATAATGCTCTCCAGACAGAGCCTGTAGCCTTCTCATACTTTGAAGGCTTTCCTCTCCATTATTATGATTATTTTTTTATAAACGTTAACAGTACACATGAGTATATCACAGACTCCCCTTTTCAGCAGTTGGAGCCTACACAGAACCTTTCTTCCAGAAGGGAGGCATAGCCACAGTGACGCCCTTTTCTTCTGATAAATCAGCCTCAGTACTGCTCCCCAGGAGCACATGAACCCATGTCCAGCAGGTCACTGCTCCCATTGTTCCAGGCGCCTGGACTGCCTGAGTCTCTAATTCTCTCTTTATCCTAGCCCCGTACCTGTCAATGAGGTTGCCACCCTGGCAGCTCTGAAAGCAAGTTATTTGCCAAGCAGAGTCATAAGTGAAATTGGGTCTGTGAAGGATGAAAGATGTAATTTTTCTAGATGGTGTTAGATCATGCTGGCTTGCCTTGCTGCAGCAGTGCTCAGCAGGCCACCACAGGCTGCCTCTCAGAGCCCAGTGACCTCACACAGGGCATTGTTGGCCCACAGAGGTCCCTGCTCGGAAGCCTAGCAAGCAGTTAGAAACCAGGAAGCTAGAATTCAAAGGGGCCTACCATAACGACTGCCTGCAAGTCCTTCCTCCGCAGCTGAGGAAACAGAAAGCCTCAAGAGAGTCAAGGTCAAAACCTGGGGTATGTAGGCTTGGCCTTAATGCTTAGCTCTTGTGAAATAAGATTAAGAAAACAGCTGTCATTCAGAATACCTCAAGAAACTGAAACTTGAGACCCGGGGCCACCTGGATGCCTTAACTTATACTTTCTAATCTAGTGCTCAACATTTATATGGCAGTATTCAAGGTCAGTCAAGGACTTGTGAAATTCCTTTCTCAGGAATCTGAGCAGATTAGACCTCTCCCCCTGAAGGCTGACTCATTGCTTTGCTTGGAACCACACCCCTGTGTCAGCTCAATAGAGGAAGGGGTGGGGGGCGGCTTTCTAGACCCATCCTTGGAGCATGTATGAAGGCCTTGATGATCCCCAGCATAAATCTAGGTGCTCATTTGCACAAGCTGAACAGAAAGGAGTGTCTTTGTCATTTGTCAGTAATATTAATAAAAAAATGTTTGAATGTGCTGGGGAGATGGCTCATTTGGGAAACTGCTTGCCACACAGAGGATAAGGATCTGCGTCTGGAACCCCAGCATGCATGTAAAAGCCAGTTGTGGCAGTGTGTGCCTAGGACTCTAGCTTAGGGAAGGCATAGACAGGAGAACCCTGGGAATTGCTAGCCAGACAGTCCAACAAATTGGTAAGCTCCCAGGTTCAAAAAATAAGGTGGAGAGCAGTGAAGACACCAAACACCAACCTTCATATACATATACATGTGCATCCATACCTGCCTGTACACACACACACAAAGTTTAGGGGTTGGAAATGTAGCTCATTAGTAGTATTTTTCTAGCATACAAGGTCCTGAGTTTGATCCCAGGCAATAAAAGGACTTTTCTCAGTATCCCTAAACTGCAAAAGCCCATCAAGAGTGGAATTGATAAGGGCTGAGGATATGGCTCAGTTGATAAGAGTGCTGCCTAACAGGTGAGCACGGGAGCACACCTCAGCACACATAAACAGGCACAGGGGCAGGCTTGCAATAGCAGGAGAGGTGGAGGCAAGAAGTCGTCTTTAACTACGTAGAAGATAGAGGGCCGGTCACAAGACAAAAGGAGTGGACTAGACAGTCAGGACTATTTTCACACATTGGGCTATGGAACAGCAGTAGAACTAGATAGGCTATGGGTGTGTGTGACGGCAGGAATGCACCTCAGACATTCTGTCACACCACAGAAGCAAGACTCAGGATGCATGATGCTGTTGCCGTGACATTGAGAAAGTGCCAAACTGGTGAGAACAGAGAAATGATTACCTCTGGGGTGAGAGGGTACTGTGTGTGGCCAGGGGTGGGCTGTTGGGACAACTCTTAAATTGAAGGCTTCATGAGGCTAGGCATATGGGCTGCTCACTAACGGTTTTCACACTTCAAATAGTCTCAAAGAGTTAATGGGGAAAAGTCTACCCAGGTTATGGTTTGGTTTAATAAATAAAGTCTTTCTGAGAAAATGGCAAGGTGCTAAACTAGATCAAGGGCAATAGAGGGGATTTTGTGTTGAGAAAGACCTCACAAGCAAGCCATGAAACTCACCCTTGGAAACAGAGTGGTAGATTTGATTTCAGTGTATTCACAAAAGTCATGCAAACATAGCTAATTTCATAGTATTTTCATCATCTCAGAATCTCTGTAAGAAGTAGCAGTCATGAACTAGAGAGATGGCTCAGTTGGTGAAGTACCTGCTTTGCAAGCATGAAGAACTGTGTTTAGATCCCATGTAGGAAGCTGAGATGGTGGGACATACCCATGACTCCACCACTAGGAAGGGCAGAGGGGCGGGAGCAAAGATAGGCAGATCCTTGAAGCTCATTAGCCAGCCAACTTGTGCAAATTGATGAGTGTCTATTTCAGTGAGAGAACTTGTCTCAAAAACTAATTGTGGGGAACAACTGAGGAAGGACAACCAATGTCCGCCTCCAGCTTCCACACGCATGCACGCGTGTCCATACTCCTAAGTCCACACAACTACACTAAGAGGTACATACACTTGACACACACAAAAGCTGTACACACCAAAAAAATGTCCTCCAGCAGTCCCTGACTGCCAGCCACTGACTCGCTTTGGCTCTGTGGATTTGCCTTCTCTTGGTAATGAATCATACAATATATGGCATTTTGTGTCTGGCTGCTTTTACTTACATAATGTCTTTTTTAGAAATTGTGTGTTGTTTGTTTGCATGAGCCACAATATTCTTGTGGAGGTCAGAGGACAACTTTCAGGAGTCAGTTCTCTTTTACTATGCCGGCCCCAGGGATGGAAGTCAGAGTGTCAGGCTTGGTGCAGTTACAGTTCTACTTACCCACTGAGCCTTCACTGGCCTATCATGACATTTTCAAAGTTCATCTACATTGTAGCGTAAGTCGCTACCTCTTTCCTTTTCATGACTGAATAACTATTGTGTGAAAATGCTCAACTGTTCAGCTGGTAAACACTTAGATCACTCATGTTTTACCCTTAACAAATAATGTTGCTATGACTATGTATGCAAACATTTTTTGGTAGGTAGGTGTTTTCAGTTCTTTTGAGTATATACCAATGAGTAGAATTGCATGTTGTAATGCTAGTTAATTTATTTCTTTTTGTTTTTTCTGGTTTTTGTCTTTTTGAGACAGGGTTTCTCTGAGTCATCTTGGCTGCCTGGAACTCAGAGATCTGCCTGCCTCTGCCTCCCATGTGCGGGGATTAAAGGTATGTGGCACCACTGTCCAATGTTTAGTTTCTCGAGATGAGGCTAATTTATCAACAGTCCTTCCTTAAGCTTGCCTACGTATTTCAGACTTGTCTCACCAGTCCCTACCACTGAATGCAGACCTGGTTCCAGGTCATATATTTCTTAATATAGATTTCTATTTGGGCTCATAGTTCTCAGAACCACAAATGCCAGAAGGTTCCCTCATACCACCATCCCCCGTTTGTCAGCCTTTACCACCCTTTGGAATTCAGATTTTCTGCATGAACTGTTAGTTTTTTCTTTTGCAGCATACCTGAGTAAAAGTGTGAGACATGCAGGGTTTGTGGGAACTTCATTCCTTGAGCATTTTTTGGAGATTTACTCTTGTTTTCTACATCAGCCAGTTGTTTTGTTAATGGATACCACGCTAAGGCTCCTATAATAAGACGCCAAACTCAGTGGTCAAACCACATGAACTGATCTGTTATTTCCAGCACCCAAAAATCCAAGATCAAACTGTTGCCAGACTCAATTCACTTGAGATCTGTCTTCATCTTTACCGTAAAAAAAAGTAACCCGGCCTTAACCAGTTATTTTCTTGTTGTTCTCCCTCCCTGCCCCCATCTTATGGAGAAAGTAATTTTGAAATAACTTGTTTTGTTTTTCTTTGTTGATGCTTTCTTCGGTCCTTTCCTGTCTGAAAACCAGCCTCCTCCATTCAGGCCATGGGAACACTTACTCTGTTTTTATGGGATAAAGTATTGGCCAATTCTAAAATACAAAATAAGCCCAATTATGTAGTAAACCTTTCCCACTGAGGTGGATGGCTGTTATCTCAGGAGTTGATGTGGTGGTGCACACTTAGTATCCCAGCATGAGGATCACAAGTTCAGCATTATCCTTGACTAACTACATAGTGTGTTTGAGGCCAGCCTAAGCTACATAAGACTCTATTTCAAGTGGGAAGGGGAGGTCATTATCCAGGAATGGTGGCGTATACCACTAATCTCAGCTCTCAGGAGACAGAAGCATGTGGGCCTCTGTGAGTTGGAAGCCAGCCTGGGTATATAGTGAGACCCTGTCTCAGCAATAACAGAAATGTGTGGGGAGTAGGAGTTGGGGAGGATACTAGAGAGATGGTTCATCGGTTTTTGCTTACTGCTCTTCTAGAGAAGCCAACTTAAGTTCTCAGCACCCATGTCAGACAGTTCACAAAGCCAGCTCCAATGGATCTGATACCCATTTTTGGCCTCCAAAGACACCTGCACACACATGGTATACATGCACATAAATAAAAATAAATCTTTGAAAAAAAACATTAAAAAGTAAATCAAATGACATTAGTTTTAGTGTTGTCTTTGTTCAGGCTCCTACCAGTAAGCTTATCTGGGCTTACTCTTGGTTCTGTCTGGTATATCGTTTCAAAGACAAAGGCTTGCAGATCTCCTTGTGTTCCCAGTTTTTCTTCTTACCTCCAAGTCCCCGCAGATGTTAGTGGCCAGCTTTACCAACCTGTGTTCTTCCTTGTCTTAAAAGGGACTGCAGAGATGGCTCAGTGGTTAAGAGCACTGGCTGCTCTTCTAGAGGACATGCATTTGATTCTCAGCACACATACCATGGCTCATAACCAAATGTAACTTCAGCTTTAGGGCATCCAGTGTGCTCTTTTGGCCTCTCTGGGAACTAGGCACCTGTGGGTATACATACACACATGCTGCCAAAATGCCCATACATATAAAATAATAAAATATTTGGAGAAAGCTCTATGGGGAACCCATTCTCTGTCTGCACCAATCACCCAACGGTTCAAAATCTCTATTGCCACCCATCACTTAGGATGGTCATTTGGGATACAAGTGGTCTTTCCCCTTTAACCATGTAGTGACCCTTTTCCACAGAAGTGGCTATATTTCAGAAAACACACAGATATAACATGAAAGGCAACTCCCTGACATTGATGGCTTCCTGTCTTCAAGAGTGGGCCCAAGACTGGGGTTGGGTGGGCATGGGAGAGAGTATAATGATGTCAGGCAGAAAGAAGCCAAACCAAAGCCATTACATAAAGCTTCACAGAGTGGACTTTGGATGCCAGAAAAAGGACAGTACTAATGCAGAGTTCCAGCTGCTGAGTGAAACATGAACTTTGCTCACCTCCACACTTTGACCAAAGACATCTGGCGTGACCAGAGCAACTGAACAAGACATACATCAGGAGATTGTTGGACTTCTGCTGTCTGGACATGTCTGTTCTACTTATACTCCAGTGACCACATAGCCCTTGCTCTTTCTCAGCATTCAGTAGCCTGCATTAATGCCTGTTCCCTGCCTACCTCAAAACACAGTTCAGAGCCATGGACTCTGCCTTCAGACTGCAGCTCTTTTTTTT
>CM053763.1:59023581-59043063 GCA_028658305.1 Pachyuromys duprasi | reverse complement strand
TCAAGATCATGACTGAAACAGTCCCTGTTTCCCTGAATAGGGTCTTCAGCCCTACACCAAGTTATCATGGGCCCCATCCGTGCGGGGGTTCCAGTCCACATCCACACATGGTCCTTGATTGTAGAAACCGTCTCTTACAAGACCCCTGTGCCCGGCTCAGTTTGGTCTTTGTGGAGCTCTTGTTCTCCCCAAGTCTCAAGAACCTCCCCCAGATCTATCATTACTCTCGCCCTTTGTCAGAGGCTTGATCTCGACAGACTGCAGCTCTTAAGAATCAATTAAGTCCTACTTCTGCAGCTCCTGAGTTTGAATAGATCAACAATATTTGTTATGGTTTAGAGGTGAAGCATCTTCTATGGGCTCGTGTTTGAACACTTGGTCCCCAGTTGGCTTGGGACCCAGTTAGGTTGTTTTGGGAGATTGTGAGATCTTTGGGAGGTGGATACTGCTAGAACAAGGGGCTTTCTGTTGGGTGAGTATTGAGGCTCACAGTCAACCCTAACATGGCTTCCCGTCCTGCCTGTTTCTGGGTGTGGAGAGATGTGAACAAGCAGCTTGTCACTTTCACTGCCACAGCCTTCCTGCCACACTGCCATGGGAGACCACACCCTGAAACCATGAGCCCAAGAATTCCTCCCGAAATTCACTTCTTGTCAGGTATTTTGTTACTACAGTGAGAAAAGTTACTAGTGCAACAAAGATGACTTTGAGAAACCATGTAGTGATGGCTTCTATGTGAAGTCACACTTTTGTTTATGTGACACAGATTCTAACCCTTAGGGCAAGAAAAGAAAGTTTGTGCACAACAGTGAGATGTGGCTCTTTGGAGGAAGGAGGTTCTTCATCTTCACTGTGCTGTCTGGTTAAACTGACTAAGGCAGTTGGCACCAAGTGATGAAACAGGCTCTTCCCTAGATAAAGAAAGCAGGCTATAGTGATGCTCAAGCCATTAACAAGGGAAAGCCTTTTTAAAAAACATTTTACTTTCTTTGATTTTTCTCTTTAGTTTCAGAGACATTTATTATAAATTCTTAGAGAGAATCATGCCATTTGCATTAAGCAAGGAGGTCAGCTACATGACAGACAAGAGACACATGCTTGCAAAGGAAGCTTTAGAGGAAGAGTAGAAAAGCCCGAAGTACTAGAGTAGTGGTTCTCAACCTGTCACAACCCTTTGGGGTTGACCCACCTTCCACAGGGTTCACATATCAGATATCATGCATATCAGATATTTACATTATGATTCATAACTAGAAGAGCACATTTATGAAGTAGCAATGAAAATCACTTTGTGGTTGGGTGTCACCACAACATGAGGAACTGTGTTAAAGGGTTGCAGCATTAGGAAGGTTGAGAACCACTGTACTATGGGAAGCAAACTTAAGCTTCAGCTAGCATCTGAAAGAAGACAGGAGAAGAAAATGGGAGAGTTTCACCTTTTAACTTCATAGGGGCTCAGAGAGACTGCCAAGATATTGTGTCCTTGCTTGGCTTATATTCCAGAACCCTGAGTAGGGGCAACAGAATGAAGAAATCTGTCTCTGTCTCTCTCTGTCTATCTGTCTCTATTTCTCTCTCACACACACGCACAGCCCAACAACAACAAAAGCTGGAGCTGGGTGTTCCAACGGAGCTATCAAGGCACAGAAGCTCAGTATTTTATTACATATAGTTGAACAGGCCGTTGCACTCAGCTGAACAAGGAGGTGGGGTTACTGCATTCAGATGAGGCAGGTTTGGGTAATCTTAGTAGGAGCAGTCTCTGTAGGGGAGCAGTCTTAAGACCACAAATTTCTGGGAGTTGGGACAGAGAGCAATGGTGAACATATTCTGCATACACTATCAACATTCACACTTGGACCAGCAGAAGGATCTGCCATGTCCATGGTACTGAGGCATTGACCATACCCATGTCGAATGATGCACACCGACTCAGGGCTTCACTTGCCTCCCCTGCCCCACGAGATATTTTTTTTATTCAATTCCCATGCATAGATTTGGACACTTAAAACCAGTTCTCCCAGATAATTAATACCAAAATTGTAGTGGGTAGATGTTAATCAGTGGCTTCTTGAGTGAACAGGCAGTTTTGTCTGCAGTTAATGACAACCCAGAAAACTTTGGTTCTGGCACGAGATGCTCTAGAGATGAAAATCATGTAGCTCCCAGGGCTCTGTAGACATACTTTAAAAAACTTTTGTTTACATTTCTTTTATCTTTTTCTCCCTACTCTACTCCAATCCCTTCCAACAACTAACACCAGGTAGGAGAGAGAAAAAGTTAGTGGGAGAGGGGTGTAGTTCTCTTAGCTGCTTCCTGCTGGTCAGGGTCATCAGCTTCCTCGGAGTCAGTCCAATCCTCCTTTCAGGAGATCTCCAACTCCTCATATCACTGCAACAACTGAAGGGGGGAAGCCAGGGGGCAAGCAGCAACAGCCTTGCTCTTTCTCAGAGCTCCTCACTTTCTGGGCTCTGGTATTTAGACTCTCTCCAGAGTCCTCAGTTTTAAACTATCAGCAGCTGGCAAAGAGCTCCTCTCAGAGCCTGCATGAGGCAAATAGTCTGCTGCTGTGGACCATCTGAATCAGTCCCACATCCCACAGCTGGGATTAAAACAAAAACATGTTTATCTCCACAACAGGGCTCAGTCGTTCACTCAGAATATCAGTGACTTAATGACAAACAGTCTGCTTGAAGACTTTTGATGCTGACAGCTTAGTTCATATGGCAAAGAGTAATCTTTTCAAGCAACACTATGAGAAACAGATGAATGAAGGGAAGTAGGAGGAGACAATAAGTTCTTGGGATTGTCCCTATGACGTCTGAGCCTGTGGGAGCTTCTCTGGTGGTTGGGGTAGGACCAAATACAATGTAGATGAACCCCAGAGGTCTTCTGGAACACAGATCATTGAATAAAATCATAAAGGAAGCTAGAATGAATTGCCACTCTCTGCTGACATGTTTCTAAAATAATTGAATTTTCAGTTTTCTGAAAATTTCTCAACTTTTACTTAAAATAATACAATATCCAAACTGGAGGAGACCTCAGGGAATCACCTTGACAAGTAGTCACTTCACACATGAGGAAGCTGGAAGCAGATGAGGGAAGAGGCTTTTAAAAAAAAATAGTTTACTTATCTTTGTTTTATGTGGATTGGTGGTTTTGTCCAAATGTATGTCTGTGTGAGAGTGTCAGATCTTGGAGTTACAGACCATTGTGAGCTGCAATGTGGGTGCTGGGTGCTAGGAATTGAACTCAGGTCCTCTGGAAGAGCAGTCCATGCTCTTAACCATTAAGCCATCTCTCCAGCCCTGCTTCTTAAAGAGTATTCTTGAACTTGCTTGTTTGTTTGAAATTGGGTCTCACCTTGAATTTACTATGTATCTAAGAATGGCCTTGTATTCCTGATTCAATGCCCTCCATATCCCAAGGGCTGAAATTACAAGTGTGTCTACCATACCTAGCTTCTCCATATTCTGAATTTTCTACTCATTTAAATTTAATGATTAAATGCCCAATAAAGATACACAAAACATAGCCTTCCTACGACCAGCCAATCCCTGGACAAACTGACTGCCTTTGGAGAGGTCAGGCTTTGGGTTAAATAAGAAGAGTTTCAAGAAGCCTGCATGAGGATCACCGAGCAAGAGGCGTTGCCTTCTGTCCCCCACATCCCTCCTTCCCTCCTCCCCTTCACCTTCTCTCCCTCCTGCATCTTCCTTTTTTGTCTTTTCAAAAGCTAGAACCTGGTCTAAATTAGCTGCCTACAGGGCCTGCCAGATCTCCCTTATTCCCCCTCATCTTTCCCCAGGACTTTCTGCTCGTCTTGTCTTCTGCCTTTTAAATTTAGTCCTTGTGGTGTGATCCGTACTCAGAGTTGTCCTGAGAAGGAGAGGTAGGGTGCCAACTATCTCAGCTGCCGCAAGTCTGAAGGCATCTTTGATACCTAGCTATGTAAGACTTTTGGAGCATTTTGATTTTGCTGTTGCATCTGAGACAGGGTCTGTATTTAAAATCCAAATGGGTCTTGAATTCATGGGCCTCCTGTCTAGGTGTGTGCTACCAGGACTTCTTTCTGTCCACTTTAAACTGAAGTCCTACTCTACTCCAATCCTAGTCCATATTCAGGACACTTTGCCTTTTGATGATTGTCAGGGAGTACAAGGGCCACTAAGCTGATTAACCCAGGAGCTGGAGTAGAGAATCTGGATGGATGTAGAGGCAGCAGGGCTCTTAGAAGGAAATCCAGCAAATTTACAGAAAAACAAAAACATAACCAAAAGGCCTCAACCAGCCCAGAGCCAGGAAGTGGTGATGTTACACTTCCCAGTTGCCAAATACAGATTTGGAAGAAGAACATCCTGAGCAGAAAGACTCTCAGAGCTCCTGCTGCCTGCCAGTCACAGATTACAATGAGCAGAGATGGAAATTGAATCTTCAAACTTTGCTATATTCACAGAGCTGGCATTGGATTAATATCCCAGAAATCTGTCTCCATTTCATCTCCAGCTGGAAGATTTTATATACAATAATATATAATATATTATATATATACATATACATTATGTGTGAAGCACAGAGGCAGCCAGGCACATGCAACTCGTTCTCTCCCCTCCGCTTAGGTGGTCACTCACATTTCTGAGGCTTATGATGTCTGGGGTTCCTTCTTACATTCTTCTCTCTTTCTCTGGATATGGGCCTGGTACTTCTTGAAACTCTGAGTCAAGTTATAGTCCTGGTATCAGCCTTGTTATAGGGGCATCTGGGTTGACTGAGACTGACTCAGAATAAACAAACTGTAACAGCATGTGCGTGCAATTAATGCCATGTATATGCTGGTTTTTTTCCTGTAGAGCACAGGAATACCTCTACGACATAGACATGAAAGTGCCCCATCTGCCCGCCCCTCCTCTCCCCTAACAACCTGTGGCAGTCTTACCCAGGGCCTGTTCTGAAACAGGCTCCTTGCTCCATGCTTCTATGGCAGGAGCCCACCCACCAAGAGATGCAAAGGTGTGTGGTTTCAATTTGCATTTCTCTGATTTCTGAAGAAACTAGGTTTCTATCATGGTTGACAGTCTTTGAGTGTCGTCTGTGAACTGAGTATCAGTGAATAATTTATCTCCTTTCTTTATTGTATGTGTGCCTGTGTGCATCTGTGAGCACATGCATATGTGTGTTACTGTGTGTGTGTGCATGCATGTATGTACATACGTGTGTGTGTGTGTGAATGTGCATGTGTGTTATTGTGTCTGTGTTTGTGCATGTGGGCATTCGTATGTGTGCCTGTGTGTATTTCTGTGTGTATGTGTATGCATATGTGTGTGTGTGCATGTATGTATGTGCATGTGTGTATGGTTGTATGTGTGAACATGCATGTTATGTGTGTGCATGTATATGTGTGCTTGTGTGTGTGTGTGTTAGTAGGGATTGAGCCTAGGCCTGTGTTGTTGTCTTTTCCTTGTTTACTTACAGGAGATCCTTGAATTTTCTCCATTTTCCTTTGTCAGCCTTGAACACTACAAGTTTGTTCCTTCTGTCCTCTCCCTGGCAACTTTGTCAATGGCTTCTTAGTCAACTAGAAGTCTTTAAAGTTTGTTTGTTTGTTTGTTTGTTTGTTTGTTTGTTTTAATTAGAGACAGCTCTGGCTGTCCTGGAACTCATGCTGTAGACCAGGCTGGCTTCGAACTCATGTAGATCTGACTGCCTCTGCCTCCCAAGTGCTGAGACTAAAGCTTGCACAACATTGGGTTGAAGTCTTTAATTTTGGTACAATCAAAATTTATCAGTTTGTTTCCTTATAATTTGTGCCTTTGAAATTTTATCTAAGAATTTCTTCCCTAACCTTGAGTCCCAAAGGAACATTTTGGGACTAACATTTAACTCACTTAACTTGCTGTTTTGCCTTTCATATTCCTTCTAGTTTGAATAGTCCTTGGTGTTGAGGGTTTTCCCTTTCCATTGAAGCATCCTCCCAAACCCTACAAATAGCTCATTGTATCCCCACTGATTTGTGGGCTGACATTACTCCATGTGCAATTATGTATCTCTCTCTAGCCTCTCCCTCTCAACCTTTCATCTGTCCTGTGTTTTATATTTTTATCACAGTTGGGTAATTTGACTTAAGCAGTTATGGATAGACTCAGTCTCCAAGTGGGTTCCCTAGTAAGGGGAGCAAGGGCTTTCACTGGCATGAACTCAGTGACAGGCTCTCTGATCACCTCCCCCTTGGGGGTGCAGCCTTGCCAGGCCACAGAGGAAGACAATGCAACCAGTCCTGATGAGACCTGATAGGCTAGGGTCAGATGGAGGAGGAGGAGGACCTCCCCTATCAGTGGACTAGGGAAGGGGGAGAAGAAAGAGGGATGGGATTGGGAGATGAGGGAAGGGGATACAGCTGGGATACAAATTAAATAAATTGTAATAAATGATAATTTTTAAAGTTAAAATAAACTGTAAAAGAGAAAAAATTACTAACATTTATAATGAAAAAGGATCTCTTCTAGAATTTTTTTTAAATTGAAGTCCTGAAGAGGACGGTTAGAATTCTGACAGGAAGAGTGGATGGCAGGGGTGTTCTAAGCAGGGCAATGTCAGGTGCAAAGATGGGAACTAAGGAAAAGGAAAAGCTGGGTACATAATCCTCTTTATTGACACTAAGGTACCAAGATAACCATGATGGAAGCATTCAGTTTACCTACCTTAAGACTGAAATGTCGGTTATACTTTGGTTGTATGTAACTACACTCTCATTGCATAAAGCTGCAGAACCGCATCCTTTGGGTTATGAAGGAAGCTCCCTTCTCCCATTCATGGATGGGCTACTAAACAGCTGCTCCCGAATCTACCCTGCTCAGCTTCCTCCGGACTTTCTGTGACACTGGTTAATGTTCACTTCTGATTTGTTCTGCTCTGCTTTGGAAGTCATTTCCTTTTCAAGTAACATAAATGTGAACAACAAAGTCTGTGGATCTACATTCCTACTCCTGGGAAAATAGAAAACACTCATCACCTTTATCTTTAATTCAAGTAGCTGTTGAGGCTTAGATGACGGATCAGCTCTGTTATTTTCCGTTACCCAAAGCTTTCTCTTAAAAGTTAAGATTCATAAGTTTTGTTAAGAGATGTGCAAGATACATGCCTTGAAGGAAAAGCAGTGGGATAAGCACAGTGACAGACTTCAGAAGTGAAACTAGAAGGAACAAAAGATGCATACTGTGACATTTTCCCAGAAGATCGCAAACCTCTAAGATGACTCGTATTATATTGACACATATGCATCTGGATGTCTAAGGATAAGTATGTGAGCAATAAATACAAATTTAGAATAAAGTTCAAATTGTGGAAGAGGTTATCATACTAGATCTAGAATAAATATGGGGGACAGCTAAATAGTTATGTAAAGGCACTTACATCAAGCCTGATGACTGAGTTCAGTCCCTAGGACTTGCATGGTAGGGGAGAACTGAATCCCGTGAGCAGTCCTCTAACCTCCACATAGGCTATGCACACCTTGCATACACAAATAGATATAATAAAATAATAAATATAAGATTTGATAAAGATGCTTTGACATATGTTTTGATATTACACTCTAATCACATTTTGTGTTAGTAATATTTTAAAATAAAAACTTTTAAGGGCTGGGTGCATTAGCGCCAGCACTCAGGGAGGCAGAGGCAGAGGCAGAGGCAGGCAGATCTCTTGAGGCCAGCCTGGTCTACAAAACCAGTCCAGGACAGCCAAGGCTACATAGAAAAACCCTGTTTCAAGTCCCACCCCAAAAATAAAGAAAAAAGAAAAGAAAAAGTTTTAAAGCCTTGACCAATTTAAAGAAGTCACATCAATTAATTCACAACCTTTAATACTCATTATCACATTTATTAAAAGTAACTGGTGTGTTTTACTTCACTGATGGCCCACAAGAGGGAGATCTAGAATAACTCACCAATCAAATGCTCAGTGAGAAAAACAGCACCCTATACTGCTTTGGGCAGCAGGTGGAGATACGTCCCATAGTCCTCTGGTGAGAAAGCCCATTCTCTTACTGCTCACTCCTGAACTGATCACAGAGCCCTGTGGCAAAATGAAGCTTGCTTCTAGGAAATACAGTTTAGGGCTGGGGAGGTAGCTTAGTTGGTGGAGTGCTTGCCTGGCTTTGAGTTCAATCCCAGCACTGGGATGAAGCAGACATGGTAGAGCATGACTGTAACCCCAGTTCTCAAAAGGCATTGATAGGATGATCAAAGTTCAAGACCATTCTTAGTTACATAGCCAGCCAGGACTACATGAGATTCTATTTCTTAAAAAGAAAAGAAAAGAAAACAAAACAAAACAAAAATTAAAACCAACAAAAGCCATTTAATTTGGCACATTTTAGCACCTAAGAAACTGAGGCGGGGAGGGATCATGAGGTTAGGGCTGTGTTGGCTTGTATAAGGAATTGAAGACCTGTACAAACTGAGACCCTGTTTTAGAAAACAAAACAAAAAATTTAACTCTTTGCAGAGTTCATAGTAAACAGCAGCCAGAGGAAATGGGGTCAAGAGCCTAGACATGCCAGAGACACATGGTGTCATTGGCACCCGTATTGGCACTGGAGTCATTGGCGCTGGGGATAGGAAGACTTACTAGGATCTCTACCCTTGTCCTCCCCGCACTCAGAGGTGTTCTGCAGCCACGGCTGCTGCTGTGACAAGAGAAAACAGGCCCAGACACCACACAGCTGTCAGAGCTCCTTTTCCCCCTGGAAGATTCATGACATACATGGTTGTTTTCAAGCTTTTCCATGACTGTTCCCACAATTTAGTAATTCACTTCTATACAGCTGTGGAGGGTTTGTTTTAATGGTGGGAGTTTATAAGTTGCAAACAGTCTATGCAATAACAATTTCTTCAAACAAGAAGGAGTCACTGTTTTTGAATGATGACTCAGCAGTGCTTCACCTCTGAGGTCCAGGCTCTACTTTGTCCGCAGCAATCATGTGGCCAGTGGCAAATACTGTGCTTGCCTCATCATTGGCACGAATAATGTTTGTTAAATTAATGACCAGAGTCCACTTGGGATGACTAGATAAGCAAACTATGGTGAATCCACTCAGTTGCGATAGAGGAGATCCTGACCCATGCTACAGCGAGGGTAAGCCCTAAGAACATTATGTTCAGTGAAATGTTCCATCTTCAAAAGGACAAATCCTGTGTGTTTCCACTTCTACAGGGCCCCCACGATTATCAAATTCATAGCAGCAGAAGGTGGGGTGGTGAGGCTAGAGATATGGCCCAGGGGGTAAAGTGCTTGATGCACAAGCATGAGGACTTGAGTTCAGGTTCCCAATGCCCTCATGAAAAAGCCAGACATGATAGCGTGTGCGCAAACCCAGCACTCCTGCAGCAAGATCAGGAGCAGAGACATCAGAACCCCTGGAAGCTCTCTGGCCAGCCAGCTACTTAGGGTTGGGGTTGGGGCTGGGGGTTAGGGTTAGAGGGTTAGGGTTAGGGGTTGGGGATTAGGGTTAGAGGGGTTAGGGTTAGGCAAATGACAAAGAAACCCTATCCAAACAAGATAGAAGCTAAGGCTGACTTGTCCTCTGACCTTCAACCATGTGACATGGCACTAGCCAGCACCCACATATCCCACACCATACACAAAAAGATTAAAAATTTTTAAAGTAGAATGGTAGTTGCCAGGGGCAGGGGAGGATAAGCCAGGGGTCAGTGTGGAATGGTAGTAGAGTTTGGGATATTGAAAACTGTTGTTGAAATGGACAGTAGTGACAGCCATATACTGTTGTTATAAAGAAACTCCCAGTCATTTGATTTACAATAAAAAAACTCAGGTGCCAGATGCTGAGGTAAAAGCCTACTAGCTTAGAAAGGCAGAGAAAGCATCCAGCTAACCTTCCTATTCAGCCAACATCCCAGAAGAAGAAGCCCTTCCCAAAATGTCTTAAATACCCTTCAATTTGATGTCCCTCCTTTCTACTTCTTGTGCCTCTCTGTTCATCCTCTGGACTTCCTCTCATTCTCTATAGTTTTTTTTCCCATGTTCACTTCCTGTCAATCTGGTTGCTTGCTCTGCCTCTTGTTAACTTTATTTAATCCTGTTTACAGAAAGCTCTTGGATTAAAGGTGTGTGCTAAGGCTGAGCCACACCACAAGTACTTGTTTACAGTAAACGGAAAGCTCTAGGATCAGAGACTGAGCCATACCACAATGAAACAAGTTTTTACATCTTACAATCTTGGGATTCACAATGGGATTAAATACTCTGCAACAATGTACTGTGACTATATAAATGTCTCTGATCTATTGAAGGTTAGCTAAAATGGCAAGTTTTAGGTTTAGTGTAACATTTTAACCGTAACTTTTAAAATGAAAAGTAACTCTATAAAGAGAAAAGTTTGAAAGCCAAATTTCTCTTTTTTTGTGGAAAGATGCTGGATGGGTATGACCCACAGAATAGGTCCTGTGTTTCACAGTGTGTTTGTGGTGTGAACTGCTTCCTCTGGGAGACACTGCTGGAGTAAAGGGAAACAGGCGTAACCCGAAACCCCTCATCAGGAGTCCCCAAGACTGGCCAAAAGGGAGTCACATCCACACCTACCTTCCTCGGGTGTGGCCCCTCAAGCATGGTCTATTGGGTGAGTGCCAGAAGTGGAGACTCAACAGAAAGTAGGAAGAACTGGGTCTGGAAAGGCCACTAAGAGGTTAAGGGGACATACTGCTCTTGCAAAAGGGCTATTCCCAGAGCCCTTGTTGGGGAGCTCATAACTACCTGCATCTTCAGCTCCAGGGATCTAGTACCCTCTTCTGACCACCATATGTATCTGCACTCATGTACACATACCCCTGTAAACACACACACACACACACACACACACACACACGCAGAGACACATACATAGACACCACAGACATCACACACACACACAGACATACACACTTACTTTGAAAAAAGAGTGAGGTCTTTGATCCACTTGGACTTTAGTTTTGTGCAGGGTGATAAGTATGGACCTATTTGCATTTTTTCTACATGTAGATATCCAGTTAGACCAGCGAAACTAGAAGAAAAAGTGGGGGAAGAGCATAGAACTCATTAGCACATGAAACAACTTCCTGAACAGAACACCAACAGCACAGGCTGTAAGATCAACAATAAATGGGACCTCATGAGACTGAAAAGCTTCTGTAAAGCAAAAATCACTGTCATCAGAACAGAACGACAGCCTACAGACTGGGAAAAGATCTTCATCAACCTTACATCTGACAGAGGACTAATATCCAGAATATATAAAGAACTCAAGGAGTTAAACAGCAACAAACCAAGTAATGCAGTTAAAAAATGGGGTACAGAGCTAAACAGAATTCTCAATAGAGGAATATCAAATGGCAAAGAAATACTTAACAGTTAAAGGAATGCTCAACATCCTTAGCTATCAGGGAAATGCAAATCAAAACGACCCTGAGATTTCACCTTATACTCATCAGAATGGCTAAGATCAAAAAGTCAAGTGACAACACATTCTGGAGAGGTTGTGGAGAAAGGGGAACCCTCCTCCATTGCTGGTGGGAATGCAAACTTGTACAACCACTTTGGAAATCAATATGGTGCTTTCTCAGACAATTAGGAATAGTGCTTCCTCAAGATCCAGCTATTCCACTCCTAGGCATATATCCAAAAGATGCTCAAGTATACAACAAGGACATTTGCTCAGCCATGTTCATAGCAGCTTTATTCATAATAGCCAGAATCCGGAAACAACCTAGGCGTCTCTCAACTGATGAATGGATACATTTACACAATGGAATACTATTCACCAATTAAAAACAAGGAAATAATGAAATTTGCAGGCAAATGGTGGGAACTAGAAAAGACCATCCTAAATGAGGTAATCCCAAAAGTAGAAAGACACACATGGTATATAGTCACTTATAAGTGGATATTAGACATATAATATAGGACAATCATATTAAAATCTACACAGCTAAAGAAGCTAAGGAAGAAGGAGGACCCTGGGTAAAATGCTCAATCCTCATTCAGAAAGGCAAATGTGATAGACATTGGAAGAGGGAGAATATAGGGAACAGGACAGGGGCTTACCACAGAGGGCCTCTGAAAGACTCTACCCAGCAGGATATCAAAGCAGATGCTGAGAATCATAGCCAAACTTTGGGCAGAGTTCAAGGAATCTTAGGAAAGAAGAGGGAGATATAAAGAGGGGAAAGGAGCTCCACAAGGAGAGCAACAGAACCAACAACTCTGGGTACAGGGGTCTTTTCTGAGACTGATACTCCAACCAAGGACCATGCATGGAAAGGGGCTGTCCCTGACATATCAGTGGCTGGCTCTTTGATCACCTCCTCCTGAGGGGGGTGGGCAGCCTTATCAGGCCACAGAGGAAGACAATGCAGCCAGTCCTGATGGGACCTGATAGGTTAGGGTCAAACGGGCCAGGATAGGACCTCCCCTATCAGTGGACTGGGAGAGAGGCATGGTAGAAGGGGGAGGATGGGTGGGATTGGGAGGGGCTGAGGGAAGGGGTAAGCTGGAAGACAAAAGTGAATAAATTGTAATAAATAAAAAAAATATTTTAAAAAATAAGCAAAAAATGCAAAAAAGAGAAAAGTACTGCTTTTGACATGTAAAAAAAATTTTTTTAAAGAACACCTGCACTAAGAAACAGATGTGTGGATATTGTTTCTATTTTTTTTCAACAATATTATCTAAAAGACTCATGGGGAAAACAACACAAAATTTGGTTGCAGGATACAGAGATAAAGCTGAAATTGAGCTAGCCAGCCTTCCCCACTGTCAGAAGCTGTGCAGGGTGCTGGGGGGAACAGATTCCATCAACAGTCTTGCTCAGCTTTGGACACGACATGCCACATTACCCACCCACCTGCCAGGCGAAATGAGCTACTGCCATGACAGTGGCTGTTATGGGAATAACGAGCCCCTTTTCCGCTGAGATCTGAAGGCCCTTCTTCAGGCTAGAATTTAGAGCCTGTGACAGAGGTCATGAGCCCAAGAGGGGAAGTACTTATGGTTGGTTATCTTGCTAAATGGACATTTTGTGCTTCTCAAAGTGCCTTCTAAATATTTATGTTATACTGCTATCAGCTTTGGTTCAAGATACTTCTTTGTACAGTGAGTGGAAATTACTGCTGAGACTCAAGATGCTCATGAAGGCCACACTCCTCTCTGAGAATCTATAGCTAGCCAATGGTTGCTGGGACAGAAGAGAGTCTTTCTTCAGTGATGTATCATTAGTTACATGCTTCTGCAATACAGCCTCACATATGCACCTAGTAAGCAACCCTAATGAAAAACTCAGTTTGAACAAGAGGGCAGTGATGAGCAGGGATGGGAAGAGACAAGAGAGGAGAAGAGGGTATAGGTGACTATGATCAAGATACATACATATATATATGTACAAAAATGAAATCTCTTATAAACATACTAATAGATATTAATATAAAATAAAATTTAAAAACTCATAAAAAAGAAAAAAGTGAGAGAAAGTGGGAAGCGCGTTTAGCCTACTTACCTTAGTCAGGTAGGTGACAGAAGTCACCAAGTGGCCCCTGGGCAGTGAGAAAAGTGGCAAAAGCCTTCTTGTCAACACATAATGTAGTTTCTTCTTGCCACATATATTAGTTAGCTTTCCATTACTCTAATAATATACCTGAGACGTCACCATCAAAAGAGGTGACATTTATTTTGACTCACATGTCCTAGGTAAGCACTGCACCAGCTGAGCCATATGTCCGGCCCGCAGACCCGCCTCCTAAAAGTTCTACCACCTCCCAGTAGTGCTAAGCTGATGACTAAGCCTCAAATACACGAGCCTTTGGGGAACGTTCCAAATCCAAATGACAGCAAGCTGGTGACATCCAAGAAAAGAATGGGTGCAAGGAGGAAGAAGAGAAGGGAAAGGAGACTGGAACAGGGATAAGAGGGGACAGGGGTGGGCCGAAAAGGCAGGGAATCAGGGAGGGTCTACCACAGTTTATTTATCAGTACCCGGCGATTTTAAAAGCCACAATGCTAGCGTCTTAGGTGTCAGTTCCGAGCAAGGTCCTACACATTTCAGGTCCTGAACTGCAGAACAAAAGCTGTCTCAGTGAGAACTCTGTCCTCTAGGCATAAGCTGCCAGCTGCCCCGTTTTCTGTGAAGTGTCAGGCCGATGTCCAGAGGAAGGGCAGGTCAGTACACTGATAGCTGGGGGAGCACTACTTTTGAGGGTTCCAGGAACCAGGAAGGAGTCTCTGGAAACAACAGGCTCCCCTTCTACTTCAGTTCAGTGATCTGACCATTCAAGAGCCCTCTCCTTTCTCCCTTGCCTTTCTCTCTCATCTCTGTCTTCTTCCTCCCTTCCTGTACCCCCTCTCTGTTCCTCTTCCCCTCTCTGTCCCCCTCCCTCATGCCCCTCTTTCTCACCCCCCTTCCCTCCCTTTCTCTACCTCCCTGTAAAATAGTTCACAGGAAGGAAATCAGAGATTTTCAGATAAGACAGGAATGGGTGTGAATTCTGGTTCTACCACTTATTAATGGCATGGCCATGGGTAAGCTAATTAACATCATTAAGTATGTTTCCTTCCTTGGTGAAACTGGCTCATGTTATTTAATATACTGGGTAGTTGTTCTAAGAATGAAATCAGTGCTGGGAGAGTGTCTCACTCATTGACTTTTTTCCCAAATGTGTATGGACTTTATTTATAATAAACTATATACAATAAGAACAGTTATGAAACAATCAGGAAAGAAAAAGTTCCAGCCAAAATGTTTAGCTCATTTGTATTTGGTAACCTTGAAGAAAATCCTATCTATACTATCTAGCTAAGTCTAAAGTTTTGTGCTTAAATTATTCTCTGTCATATCTTATATTTATCAACTTAAAACATCTTTCTAGACCTTAAAACATTTTCTTAAATCCTAAACAACTTAAGTCTAGCTGTGAAACTATAACTATCTATCTAGTCTTCAAACTCATCAGAGACTTGAGAAGTAAAATTATTACTTAAGAAGTGCAGGTAAGCAGCTTCCCAAACTAAGAGATGACAGAGACAGTTTACTGCCTGGTCAGTCACTCATTTTCTCTTTATAATATTGGAGCATCATCTTCAGCCTTCTGGCCCAGTATATCTGGCAGACATAATTGTGAAGCAGGAAATATGAAGGACTTGCTTACCCTGTCATGGCACAGCTCAGCAGTCACCTCAGCCTGCATCTAAGTCTTGTCTATTTTGGACAACATATTGTCTGTAGAGAGAGCTGGGGCATTTTTGCCCAGTGGCTAGCTTGCCATTAATGAAGCTGTCTCCAAAAGGAGATTTTTATGATGCTCATCATTTTTATTGAGGTAGGTTGGGGGTGTTGCCAGGATCTGACATGTCTCAAGTCGAAAAGAACCTTAAATTAAAAAAGTATCCTTAAATGCCATATTCTGTAGGTCTTGAAAAATTTTGAGGACCATCTATTTACATTTATATTTACATAGTGTATAATCATATCTCTCCATCTATTGATTGATTGATCGATCTATCAATCGTGAATATCAATAGACAAATATTAATTGTTTCTAGATATTTACTATCTGTTCAACCTAGGATGCATATTTCTGTGATAAACTAGTCTAGTATCTGACATGACCATGAGTGTGATTGATTAGCCATTAGCTTGTATAAGTTAATTATCCTAAACAGTTTGTAGTAGCAGCTTTTAACAGGACTGGAAGTAAACCGTACATTTGTAAATGAGTTGTATAGGTGCACTACCTCGTACCAGAGTAGAAACACACATACACATGTGTACTAAAACTAACATTAAATTTGAATCAATATGTAAAATTATATACCCATGTATCAAAAATAACCTTATTTCTGTAACAATATACAGAATTCTATGCCATGAATTAAAAATATTTGAGAATGACAAGTTTTATAGTTGAAGAACATATTTAATAATCTGTCCTTTTCTTCTACTATATATTTTTATATATTATCTATACAGTGTTCCTTTATCCCCCCTTTTTTAAACTATTGAAGTTTTTATTTTTCACTTTACATCCTGATTCCAGCCCCTCTCTCCTCTCCTCCCTGCCCTGCTTTCCCACTCTCTTCCCTTGTCTCCTCCCACCCCCATATCAGCCCCAGCTCAGCACATCAAGTCACATCAGGACCATGTGCATCCTCCTCCACTGAGGCCAGACAAGGCAGCCCAGAAGAGGGAAAGTGATCCAAAATCAGGCAATAGAGTCCATGTCAGAAACAGCCTCCACTCCACTTGCTAGGAGACCCACATGAAGACCAAGTTACCCATCACATACATTTGTGCTGGGGGCCTAGATCCAGTTTGTGCATGCTCTTTGGTTGGTGCTTCATTCTCTGTAAGCTCCCTTAGGCCTAGGTTAGTTGACTCTGTTGGTCTTCTTGTGGAGTTCTTGTCCCCTCCAGGTCCTTCTGTCCTTCTCCTCTCTCCCCCCAACTATTCCACAAGACACTTTGAGCTCCACCTAATGTTTGGCTAAGAATCTCAGCACCTGTTTTGATCCACTGCTGGGTGGAGTCTCTCAGAGGACAGCTATGCTAGGCTCCTGTCTGCAAGTCCAGCATAGCATCATTAATAGTGTCAAGGGTTGGCTCTCTCCCAATGCATGGGCTGGGCCAGTCATTGGATGGCCACTTCCTCAGTCTCTACTCCATCTTTATCCCTGTACATCTTGTAGGCAGAGTAAACTTTTGGTTGAAGGTTTTGTGGGTTGGTGTCCACCTTCTTCCACCAGAAGTCCTGCCTGGCAAGGAGGCGAACAGTTCAGTCCCCATGCCCCCTGCTGTGAGGAGTCTCAGCTGGAGTCACCCCCATGGGCTCCCAGTAGCCTACCCTGTCGCAGGTCTCCAGCCTGGCCCAGAGATGCCCCACTCTCTTGGATTTCCTTCTCCCTCCCAGCTCTCTCGCCTTCCACCCCTGCCTCATTACCTTGTTTTTAAATACTCTAAGTGTTGGTTTCCTCTGATGAAGGCATCAGCTTTACCATCATGATGGTGTGGCAGGGGTTATAAAAATTGCTGCCTTTATGAAGAATAATCTTTGTGCATGTTTTATTTCGAGATGAGTTTATATGTCGTCCAGTTCTTTGTGTAGCTGAAGATGGCTCTGACCTGGTCCTCCTGCCTCTACCTCTGGGGCCATGGGATCACAGATGTCACCACCATGCTGGCTGTTGGCACTCATATTGGTGTCCAGATCATTAGGGTTATTTGGATAAACATAATAAGCTATATGCATGTGTATATATAAATATATACAAGTGTATGCACAGGTGTGTATATATATATATGCTGATAAACATTGTATTTATTACATCAATGTGTTTATATAAAAAGTATGGGGGAAAAGATTTACGTGGGCCTGGGGGGGGGGGAAACAGCATACTTAAAAACTGAAGTCACATAAATACTTCTATACTCTGTTGGGAGTGCCAATTAGCTTGTTTCTGAAATGAGTTTTATTATATCAAGAGTCTTAAACTGCTTAAATTTCTAGAAATCAATCCTAAGTAAACATTCAAATTTAAATGGAAATTATGTATTAAAACTGCTTCTTGTAGTCATCATTTTAATAACAAATGTAGAAGCTGCCCACATGTTCAGCTCTGAAGAGAGGTAGGTACCAGAAATGATGTGCTAATTGAAAACTCAACAATGCAGAGGGTGCATCTGGCACATTTGCCGCTATTCGATGGCATGTATCTATGGAAAAAAGCAGCAAATATTACCAGTGAGAGTAAAGTATAGGGGTTTAATTGCTCTGTGTTATTCAGCACTTTCAATTTGGCATACTTGTGTTTATAAAAGAAAATATAGATGGAGTGTTAAAACAAATAGTTAAAAATACTTAGAAATAAGACAAAAAATAGAGGAAGGCATGGTAGCACACACCTTTAACCCTGGCACTCAGAAGGCAGAGGGAGGCAGATCTCTGTGAGTTTGAAGCCATCTGGTCTGTTTAAAAACATAACAACATTATATAAAACATAGTTTCTGGGGCCTAGAGAGATGGCTTAGTGGGTAATGTTTTTGCTGAACAGACATAGGGACCTAAGCTCCACCCTCAGCACCCTTGTGAAAGCCAGACATGGTGACATGTGCCTTAATCACAGAGCTGGGAAGAGAGACAGGGGTATCACTGAGTTTGCTGGCCAGCCACTTTACCAAATCAGTGGCTTTTAGGTTCAGTGAGAGTGCTTGTCTCAAAAAAAAAAAAAGTTATTGAGGGACACAGTTGACAGCCTTGTCCTCAACATGCATCTGCACCCCTCCCCAGTTCCTGTAAGAGAAGGTGAAAAATGATCAGTGACTCCCCAGATGTCAGCCTACTTCAGACTTTACCCTATAGGATCTCAGTGCAGCGTTTGACACTGTTACCAAGCTCCCCTTCTACACATCCTTTGCCTTTGCCTTGTACAGCACTGGGTTCTGAAAGAAACGATGCTGCGATTTATTAGCAGTGTCTACTGTGAGCACAGAGGAGGCTGGGCATACATGTATCACAAATTTGCCATCTGTTTTGGCATTTTCTCTGTGATGCTCCTTTTCGTTTGTGGCACCACACACCTTCGTGCTCGTGATTCTGCCTGTGGTTCCAGTGTGCTTCACCCCCACATTCCATGCCAGTCTGCTCATGTCTATGTATTCCTGCTCTCCAGCATAACGAGCCTGCCAGGTACAAGCCAAACATGTTTCCTTCTTCCTTCAGGTCTCTCCTGTATTCTCCCATGATGCCAAAATCAACCTGGCTTTTAAGATCTTGGCATCATGCTTGCTGTTCACCACCCTTCCTCAACTATAGGATTCACGAAACTCCATGGTATCCTCACACACAGCTCACTCTCAGGCCTGCTGCACCTCCCTAGTCTATGTGAGATTGAAAGGATTGGCATTCCCTCTCCCTGCCTTCTTTTATACCATCCCATAGGCAACCCAAGCCATCGTTGACTTTTTGGGGGGGGGGATATAGGAGAAGGCGGGGTTAAAGGACTGAATGCTATTATACCAACGGTATAAAAAGCTGCTGGGTTTAGTCTAACCTCCATGATCCCCACTCTACCTGTGCTCCACCACAGGCTTCCTTTATCTGTCCTTGCTGAGAGCATTCCCCAGTCCCCATACCAGATGCCACACAACTCAGCTAGCCTGCTACGCTACTAGCCAGCCAGGCCCCATTCTTCTTCCAGGGTTTAGCTCAGCTGTTCTAGCATTGTTCATTGTTCTCTGCACTTCTTGTGTGCCCCATGATGGCACATGCTTCTCAAAGAAATTAGCATGTTGGTGGCTCACAGCCTGAAGTCTTGCTCCTAAGGACAGTTTGCAGGATGAGTGAATGGGTACAAATGTGTTCTCACTTTCACTGAGCTGCACTTATCATTTCCTCTGTATGGTGCTTTGGTGACCATGACAAACCATGATTGGAAGAGGCCACAG